>WOVY01012216.1:230000-650752 GCA_013436015.1 Rhipicephalus annulatus
GAAGTACGTCAGCAGAGCAGTGGTAGACCGCGGCACGAAACACTTTCGCGTTAACAAAACACATTCACCTTCCATCCGCATGCTTCGCATAACATCGATTCTCAAGGTACGTGTGATCTACCGAAGTTCTTCATACGTAGGCAGTAAAAAATGTACAACTGTTGTGATTTCATGAATGTACGTTGCCAACAGCAATCTATCTTTATTCATAATCAATCCTAAAGTGAGAAAGAGGAGGAAGAAAGCGCAGGTCGGCTGAGGTATTGCTTTGCACCTAATAGGCGAAGATTAGTTTTCTGGTCACGCGAAATCACGGAACGCTCGAATAGATCTGTTGCATAAAAGTGATGACGACTAGCCTTAACAAAACGTTTACGACGTCCTAGCTTCCAACATTGAAGTCTTCTGAACAGGTCTTACATAGTTGGAGCCAAAACCTCATAAACGTTTCAGTGGGGCTTTTCGGTGTCTCTTCTTTGTTTCAAATGTACCTTCTCATTAAACGGAATTCGGTGATGCTCGTGATTTAATAAGCAGGGTGGGTAACGGTTCAGTAATTGGTACTGACGCTATCGAAGCTACTTCTTCATAGCCAACATCAAGGCCCATACCAATTTTTTCTCAATGCACAGAACATATGGTCAGAAAATCCTTTTTTCGCATAAAATTAACAGCTATATACACACTCTCAGCAACATCTTTTTCAATGCTATTTTGCTTATAATAAATGTTTTAAAGGAATAAATCAATAAAAACACATTGTAGTGAATTATATCAGCCCATGTCAACATTGCACATACCTAAATTTTAGCACAAATCAAGAAAGATGTTGATATCCAGATGCATGTTTTATTTCTATTTAACCTGAAAACTCGGCTAGCAACACTCGGCGCAGACCACGCCACACTGCTTGAGAAACTTCACGATTGTTTGATATCCTGTTAAGATTGCACACCGGACGCGAATAGTCTATTTATTCGACAACTTACGCAGCCACCAGTGGTAGCGTTGGAATTTTCAATAGCAGACGTATTAAAGCCAGCGCATTTACCACTCGGCCAGCTGGGAAGATTACCGATGACTGACGCTCTGTCCGTCCCTATCAGTGTATAGCATGATTTGCGTGCATACCTTAATTTTTTTTTTCTATTTCGCGTTCACAAGTTCGCCATAATAAACAGTTGCGTAGTTTTCAGTATTTCTACAGCCTTCTTGGCCATCACAGGCACGTCAAAATATGATCTAGTCATTCTTACAACCGATGGCCCCCACTGACCACAGGGCCGTGGAACAAAAGGTTATTACACTGATTAACATTGAGAACACAGTGGGTGCTGCATTGAAGTAAGAATGTCTAGACGGACACGAAAAACAAACAAACGAACAAATCAAGCAGAACCGTTAACTTGGTATTTTCTTTTTATATAGCGGTAAGTTAAAGAATGCCAGTAGAACGTTAAGCAACCAAACTGTTAGTCCCGCAGAAGCACAGTGGTGAGCCACTCAGAACTCAGTTCTAGCCGTTAAACAAGCACTTCGCCCACCTCTTTTGAGGACGCGTTGCTAAACGATCGGGCGCGAGCTGGTGCGAACTCATTTATAAGAAGACTGAAATAAGAGTCGCACTTACAGAGGTCCCAGGGGCAGCTTTCCTGCGCCGGCACTCCGCGCCGTCATGACTTCACCGGCTTCTGCCGAAGCGAAAAGGAAAAAGGAAAGCAAACAAAACAAAATGAACCCTTGAAAATGAAAACTCGTTGAAAAAGACAAAACAATTGTGAAACGCATTGAGCTTCCAAGGTTTTCTTCCTGAGAGGGGCCGAGCACAGTGGATTCCCCGAGGGATGATCTTGTTACGGTGTCTGCAGGCGCTGCGATAAAACGGCGCCATCCTCATCGTGCTTCCTCTGAAACCAGGGAGCCGCACATCAAACCATGTCCTGCACCTTCGCCGCCACTCGACGGCCCTTGCCAGCTCTTCTTTTTATACTACTTCGATGAGAGGCTTCAAAGTAGATGGCGTTTCACTCTTCTCATAAGATTTTCTTCTTTCAACGCCCTTTCTTCCATCCTGGTGTCTAAAGTGGGCCACAGCAATTTTCAGCACTGTCGAGAAACTTCGACGCAGTAGCACGGACTAGACGGTGTAAACATTCCAAGAAAAGGCTAGGTAAAAATGGCATAAAGGCATAACCATGCTTGGGCACTGATGCTATTTTCTGCACTGAGCTGACTCTACGTTTAGTGAAAGTTGTGTTGCTTCTCAACACATTTTGCTCCATTTTATTTGCCGCGCCTTGTGCTTCTTTTTTCAAATTTTCGCACGCATTTTGCAAGCTCGAAATTGGGTGTTTGGCAACAGGAACATCTATTAGTTCTACAGCGGAGCCCCTAACTGGGCCGATTCGTACAGCTGGGTTGGTCGGACGTACTCGTTCACACTTTTGTGTTCTTTAGTAAGATGCTTGCTTCTCGAAACGTTGTTCAGGTGTGGCCAGAGCTGCTTCACATTATTTCTTGAGCGAGAAACATGCCGCAGTGCTCAAGAACGAATGAATGAGTCAGTTTTAAAGCTAGAGAGAACATGACTAAAGGTGAGAAGTAATGCAACAACTACCAAGCCGTTTTCTTTTATTATAATAGTACAAGCTCACACAGGTAGGTAGTATTAAAAAACGAGGTGTACTTACACTGCTGCCCTGGGTCTGCTAGCAAAAAGCAGGCGCCTTTTCCTACAAATGGAGTTTGTTTTTGTGCTAATATCCGGTATGTTGATTGTCTATTGACTCGCCATTTCTGGAACATATCTACACATGCAGACGCCTTACCACCTTAACATATGTGCACCTTGAATTCCTCTCACAAAGTTATCTGAATTGGCATTCAGCAGGGGTAATTCTACGACAGCGACAACAGGAACATTTGTGCTAACGTTGAAATTACTTACGCAACAAGATTTGTCATACTGCCATATTCGTCATTCGGTTGGTTTCGACATGGTAATAGCAGCAGAACGTGTTGCTACCCAAGAAACTTCCGGTCACTTCATTTATTACTCTCTAACTCTGAAACAAAAATCTTGCGTTTTAAGTTGCGCTAGAGTAAGGCAAGGCCCTTTTTTCACTTTCAGGTAAAAGGGAGGCGCTCAAACTTGAGGAATATTTCTTATAATGTTGTATATCTAACTTAAAAGAAAGCACATCTGAAATATTTCACCAGACACAAAGATAAAACTCTTGAAAATGAACTGGCTAGTCGTTAAGGCTTCTGTTCCTCCCCAGTGCTGCTAGGTTACGCCAGCACACAGAGCCAGAAGCCATCCAGCGCCTGTGTTTGTAAACAGTGATAGGGTTTCACGAAGAAGTGTTATTAGTTTTCCTGATATTAATCATTACAGTTTGATATTTGTATGTCATAAACCTACATCCGCTAATGTTATCCGTAAACTCGCAACGCTCTTAGGACCAGAATGTGAACCACTGAAACAATGGTAGGAAAGTCATCTAGTTGTACTAAGGTATTGGGATGCGGTACTAATTTATGTAGTGGCTGTCCTCTTACTTAAGCATAGATGATAGTTCACATGCTGAGTGCGCTGTTCGTTTAACAGGGAGCCTGCAGACATATTCAGGTTGGTTATTTAATGCCACGTGCGTGCTACGAGGGGAACCGTTCTATGTACAGAACATAGAAATGTCAAAGAACCAGCTCTAAGCGATACTAAAAAAAAAACCCACCTGCTCATTTTCCCTCGATCTGTGCGTTACGACCTTTGTTCGGATGTAGGAACACTGATTTAGGTGTTGGAGCCTGCAACCCGACACAGGACAGCCGTATACAGCCCGCACACCCAGTCGAGAGATTACACGTCTCGTCACGACTCCAGTATACTGATCCAACCGGCACCTACTAAGTCCAGATTTCTCGACTGCCTCTTCTGTTACCAAAACGGCAACTCCTACAACATCGGTTCCTTTTGTTCCTTCACAGACAAATCCTCCTGCCCAGATGAATATTACGTGATCTTCGTTTATAGCACCGCTCGGCAAAAAAAAAAACTACTGGAATGAAACCATTGATTTTTATTCATAGCGGCCTATTCGCGACAACTTTTGATGTTTTGCTGCCACGAGATTCTGGCGACATTCGTACAGACGCCGAAGAATTCGTTCAGCACACAGAGGAAGCAAGATAGACTACGCGCGTACGCCTCTGCCATCAGCAATATAAAGATTCAAGACGCTACGACACACGACATACGAGTAAGTTCGTTAGCTACATGTTAGGCGACAAAGTATGGGTCTGGATTTGAAAACGTTGGCACGGACTTTCTGAAAAATTGCTGAGACGGTACTTAGGATCATACAGAGTCAGACAACGCTTCAACGATGTGAACTGTGTGGCCTTTCCCGGCAATGATTGCACTGAGTAGAGTTCCAATCAACGAAAGTATTCACCCGATGTTGTGTGCGTAGTGGGTATTAAACCATACCTAAAGAGCTAATCTTCAATTGTCGTGTGGGTTTCACCATTGCATGAGTGTGATTTGCTAGGTATTCTACCGAGTGCCTAGGAGGCACATCGGGATACTTCTTTGGAGGGAGGCAAATGCCCCTACGAGGAAAACGACAAACAAGTTATACAGCACCGTCCACTGTTAAAGTGAACACCCCGATGAGCATCTGTCATATTGCAAGCCTCATAGCTGAAAAGTAGATAGAAATATTGTTCGTACACGCACTAGTATATGAAAAGGAGTCAGAACAGTCAACCAGCAGTAGTCGTTTGCAAATCTAACCCACTGTGTTTTTGCCCGATAATGGGACCCAGACATGGTGCACTCGAAAGTGTTCCCTTTATGTGAACCTGTCTCTCGATACCATACATGATAAAAAGGTTAAATAAGAATAATCTGGCGGACGGTTGTAAAAAGACGGATTTGCTGATATTCTTTTAAACTGTGCGTTAGGACCTCTGTTTTGTCATCGCGACAATATTCACACACAATCGAATGTGCGACACACACACACACACTCATGCAGGCACACGCATAGACATACAGATGCATATGTACACGCAAGCACACACATACGAAAGCCCACGGGCACCCATAGACACACGCACACAGGTGCGCGCATTCGTGAATCTAAACGCGGAAACGGCGAATGCCCAACGCGACGAAAGTGAGAGATGCAAGCACTTTGCTTGCAAGCACATCCGCAACGCTATGCTGGAGAGTCGACCAGCAACCCGTACCATGGAGAAGCCACCTTCCGGACATGAACAACGGCATGCTGAGGCCCAAAAGACACATAATTAAGAAACACCGCCCTCTAGCTGTTTCGAAACAGGCAGGGAAAAAAAAGTGGGAAGTGCCAGAAAGAAAAAAAAGCAAAAGAAAAAGGCAACAACACAGTTACGCCAAAACACAGTTACCCCGTTCATTGACTTTCTTCTTTTTTTAGAAAGTACACGTCGTTTCGCACCGTTAGCCGCAGTAACCTTCGCGTCCTCTTTTCTTTTTTTTCTCTTTTCCTCTCTAACCGTTCAGCTCTCTTCGGTGTGTGCGCAGCATATCATCGCCTCGTGAATATGGAAGTTATCCGCGTGAAACACTTGCCTCTCTTTTCTTTTTTTTTCCTCTGTGCCCTCTCACAAGACACACACCTAGAGCGACTAAAAAAAAAAAGACACGACCCACAGACTAGGGCGGCCTTCCCACCTAATTTTTCCTCATATTATTCGCACTAGAGTGAGCACTAAAGGTAGCTCGCCATGCTGTCCAACGGTGGCATCGCACATGCCAATGTCTAGCGCTCATTCTTTTTCACTCCCTCACTTCTCCCTCACCCGCTTGTCTCTTAGCGCTTTCTCGTGTTTTTGATTCCCCATTTTCGCTTCCCCTTCACTCTTCCACATTTTCGACCCTTAGCATTCCTAATTCCACTACCACCGTACGTTTTAGTGCTCTCCCTGTCGCCGGGACCTAACGGCCCAGAATTTATAATTTACGACCGGCGTATAAGGACAGCGAGCACCGGTTCTGGGGATTCCGGGCCCGCTTCCGAACGTGACCCAAGGTCCTCTCGCGTCGCGCTCCTCCTCGTTCGTGTTTCTCTTCCCGGCATTCAACTTTCAGAGCTCGTTATTGTCTTTCCTCGTTCGGTATTAGTCCGGACATTTCTCGCTGCTTTTGTCATTTCTTTCGTTGTCTCGAGTCCGCTAATTTAATAATTGACTTCGCTCCAGCAGAAAACGACGAAAGAATTGCTCTTCCGTGTTTTCTAAGTGCTGTTCCCGTCGTAAAATATTTCAGCTAGTATAGAAAAACGGAAGCCTAGCCAAACTCATTTCGATAAGTGTATAGCATATGTGCATGCTTCCAGCATCAACCACTTTCACAATAATATTTCTAGGAGTTTTACTCTCTTTAAGAACAATATTGGTATGAGGGACATCGTAGTGAAGAGGTTGAGGAGAAATTTTGACCACCTGGTGTTTAACGGACACTTGAATCTAGGTACACGGGCCTCAAGCTCTTCGCTTGCATTGGAATACCACTACCAATACCGGCATTTGATCTCGAGCATTTCAGGTCAACGGTCGAGCACCATAACCTGGTGACCACTCTGACGTAGTTAAGATTTTTTTATGATGTAAGCTTTTCTGTTCAAATGTTTTCGGGTATATTTACTTCTTATGTTCTATTGCCGTTCACAAAATTTTGTAGTGCTAGTTCGGGTACACAGAAACAAAGATGAACAGTGAAAAAGACACTGATGTTGGAGAGAAGAACGTTAACATTGCTAATCTAGGCTTGAGGTCACGGTAAAGGTGACTCGAAAAAAAAATAATAACAGAGAGCGCAAAATATGCGTACATACGAACAGATATGCAGCTGTAGCAAGACCGGAAGTTGTGAGAGTTGGTTAGGACCCGTCTTATGCATTATTGGGGCGCAACACTACGCACGCACAAAGCGATGGTAAACGAACAACACATTGCCGTGTTGTTCGTTTTTCACGTTTATTAGAAAATTCTCCGCGACTATGCGCAATTTCTACGCATCGAGATGGACGAATGGCTTCTCAAAATCTGTTGCGGTTACATTTTAATGGGCGAACACTGACAGAGCTGACCGGTTGTCACGGCGGAGCATGTGCAATACGTGTAGCGCAATGCACGCAAACTCAACAGAAGAAAGGCTCAAGCATTTTATAAAATGTTTGAGTCTCTCTGCAGTGAAGCCACTGTGGCTGCCCCAGAAAAAAAAAAGAAATCAAATGCAAGAAATGAATACTAATGTATTTATGTCAGTGCCTGTGTACTTCAAACACTTTTCATAAAAACATTGGGCCTACGTTTTCTTTGATTTCTTTCCTGATTGCTTTAAAAATAGGTCAGCTTTCTCTCTTCTCAGGAGGAAACGCTAACGCGAGTCGTGAGCTCAATGCCGTATCAAATCCGAAATTTATGACGTGCCACGTACGTCGCTCTTTGCTCTTTCTAAGTTTTTCTTTTATATTCACGTGTAATCGGCGAGAGAGGAAATACTTGGACTTAGTTCTTAATTTCGGTCACGTTCTTCGGCCTACGTTTCTCGGAATGCATAATAGAATAAATGGCCCTCTTAAAAGGGAGCATTTTCCTATTCAGACACGAGGCGTGATCCTGCGACGGCTGCTTTTCGCTTTCTATGTGATCCCTCCGCAAAAGAATTTGTGAGTCACAATGAGGAAAAAATCTGAGGCCGTGCTTTGAAGCCAAGCATGACTACTCGCACGCGCAGAGGCCAGTACGACTGAAAATTCTCTCGCCGTTGCCTAGTTTTAGGCGGATTGCGATACCTTTTTTTTCAGGCGAAGCATTTGCCCAAGGCGCATGATATTCGGGCAGACGCTGTGCATTGTTCGTTCACACGTATGTGTTAAAAAGCCCACAGTTTAATTTGACATATTGTATTTCATATAATGGTCCCCGAAAATTTTCTACGTCTCGATTTCAGCGCGAAAAGTGACCAATAAAAAAACAGAAAGTCACATCGGACCTCTTAAATTTGTCTAAGAGAATTCAAAGGTGAGAGACATCTTTTTCATCTTTTCCTTTTCAGTCAATTGCATTGCACTGAAACCGAAGGCTTCCTGCTTCCGACGTTGTTTTTCATGGTCGCCGGTATCGGAGGAAGTGGAAGCTTTCCGAAGGCTTCATGCTTCAAACGTTGTATTTATTTATTTATTTAGGTATTTATTTATTTTAAAATACTGCAGCCCTATACAGGGCTATTGCAGGAGTGGGGTACATTTACAGGAACAAAGTACACTGATTACACAGTTGAACAATCATAGCAAAGAAAAAAGAAACAATTATATATTTAAAACAGCGCATCTACAAAATCTCAAAACGACAATTCACGAGTACTACCGGGTAATTCATTCCACTTTTCAATAACTCAAGGAAAATAACTACTCTTTAAAATGTTCATGTGCGTAAATAAAGGCTCTAAGTTGAGGCTGTGGTAACGTCTAGCTGAAAGAGTATTAGCATATGAGACGTAATCATCAGAATATAGTCGACAAGATGAGTGAAGAAATGAATGCAATAGCGTCAAGGAATCGGTATCCCGTCTGGTGTATAGGAGAGGGAGTTTCAAGGAATTCATTGCTGATGAGGGTGAAAAGTTACGATCGTAGCAATGGCAAATGAAGCGAACCGCTTTCTTTTGTACAGATTCAATTTTGTTAGCATCACATGTTTTATATGCGTTCCAGGCACACGAAGAATACTCCAGTATAGACCGTATAAGGGTATGATACAGCAGTAACTTGGTGCATTACGGAGACTTAGATGACGTACGATGCAAGTAACCTAATTTTTTCAGTGCTTTGGATGTGATGTAATCAATATGCTGTGACCATTGTAAATTGTGTGATAAGAGAACCCCAAGGTACTTGCACTCTTGTGCCCGGGGAATAATTGCGTTCTTGAAGGGTACACATGCGGCAACGGGGAGTGGCTGTTAGTGAATGATACCACTACTGTTTTCTGGAAGTTAATGCGCATCTGCCAATGCCTACATCATGTGCAAAAGTTGGTGAAGGAATCCTTAAGTATGGTATGATCGCTAGGAGATGAAATTAGTTGATATAAGACGCAGTCGACGGTATAAAGGCGGACTTTTGACGTCACATTGTTCGGAAGGTCATTTATAAATATGAAAAATATTAAAGGTCCTAGAACGAATCCCTGTGGAACACCCTAAGTTACATCGACAGTTGAGGACGAAGTGTAGTTGAAATACCCATATTTCGTGGCCTCCTGGATCAGATGCACTGGAACCTTTTCCGTAGATTTCAGCTTCCAACGTTGTTTTTCATAGCCACCGGGATCGGAGACATTAAAAGCTTTCGCAGGCTTCCTGCTTTCAACGTTGTTTTTCATGGCCTCCGGCATAGGGGGTATTAGTAGCTTTCCGAAAACTTCCTGCAGCCAACGTTGTTTTTCAAGGCCCCTAGGATCAGAGGCATTGGAAGCTTTCGCAGGCCTTCTGATTCCAATATTGTTTGTCATGGCCTCCGGCATCAGAGGCATTAGAAGCTTTCTGAAGGTTTCCTGACCCCAACGTTGTTTTTATGGCACCTAAGATCAGAGGCATTGGAAGATTTCCGCAGGCTTCCTGCTTCCAGTGTTGTTTTTCATGGCCTCTGGCATCGGAAGCATTAGAAGTATTCCGAAGACTTTCTGCATCCAACATTGCTTTTAATGGCCCCTACGATAAAAGGCATTGGAAGCTTTCCGCAGGCTCCCTGCTTCGAACGTTGTTTTCCATGGCATACAGCATCGGAGGCTTTAGAAGCTTTCCGAAGACTTCCTGCATCCAACGTTGTTTTTCATGGCCCCTAGGATCAGAGGCATCGGGAGCTTTCCGCAGGCTTCCTGCTTCCAACGTTGTTTTTCATGGCCCCTAGGATCAGGGGCATTGGAAGCTTTCCGCAGGCTTCCTGCTTCCAACGTTGTTTTTCATGGCCTTAGCAATCTGAGGCATTGCAAGCTTCTCGAACACTTCCTACTTCCAACGTTGTTTTTCATGACCTCCAGGATCGGAAGCTTCAGAGGCATTAGAAATACGTCACGTGGTTTTGAAGTGCTTCCGAGATCAGCCCACTTATTACCACGACGTCATCAAGGGACGTCACGTTAATTTACGTCACAGTGACGTCATGATGACACCACAGAGTTCCGCATCAGGATTTCTTGGTGTCAAAGAGTGACGTCATCACATGACTTGTGCCTCACTCATTAGGACGTCGATGGTACATTTTTGCTTTTGATGATGCGCATAAGGCTGTTGTTTAAATATTAAAATGACAGAAAATTTTAGTTCAGTTCCTGCACATTGCCTAGACTTGAAATAAAACAAAAGCAATCACTAACGTGGGTCACATTCATAACTTCCAGCCTGTTTTGTGCGAAACGTATACTATATGCAAAGGCGTCCAACCCTGGAAAAATTCTGTTGGCGAAATAAAGTTTGTGTGAATTCAAACCTATATTTAAAGTCGGTTGCACTTCGCATTTATTAGGCTTAAAATATTAAGGCCAATTCGCGGTTTCTCAATGAGTATACTACGAACCGAAGGAACTGTTCAACCCATATTTCACTGTTTCAAAGTTTCGTGGGAACATTTCAATAAAAGCTGGAAGAGTAATCGGACTGCAGGGCAATTGAGGCCCTTGTGCAAACTTATGGCTGAAATGCTGGAAATGCGTTGGCCGTATGGCGCGCATTACCAACATCTGCGTGTGGCTTAACGATCTTTCCTTGAAGATGGTTTCAAAGTCGTTTAAAGTGATCACTTCCTTAAGGGATTTACTAAGGCGACGATTGACGGCATCTGTAGATATACTCGATATCATAATCACCACAAACACAAGAGGTAAGAACCTGAAGTAGCCTGTTAAATTTGTGGCCGTGCATTTCCAAAAAAAGTATTGTAGAAAATCTAATGTTTTGGCCCTCATTAACGCGTCGGCGCTATCAAGAAGTTTGACTGAGACAGACAGACAGACAGACAGACAGACAGACAGACAGACAGACAGACAGACAGACAGACAGACAGACAGACAGACAGACAGACAGACAGACAGCTAGATAGATAGATAGATAGATAGATAGATAGATAGATAGATAGATAGATAGATAGATAGATAGATAGATAGATAGATAGATAGATAGATAGATAGATAGATAGATAGATAGATAGATAGATAGATTCAAAGTTGCCGTTGTTCGCTAATAAATGCCTTTAAAACAGTTGAAATTTTTTAGTGGTGTGCATCGCTACAGTGTCTACAGTGACCCCTCTTGTTCAAGAACCGATCCTCTTGCGAAGCATTCATCTTGCTGCCTTACTTAAGCTTGTGACTTTGTTTAAAGTACAGCTACAAGTAGAACAGAACTTTACAGTCCAAACCTAGATTTTCTGGATGGCCGATAAAAATTTTATAGAGACCCGATGTTGTATATTTATTTATTGCTCGCAATACCTTGGTTTATATTCTGTACTCACAAAAGAACTCTTTCGGAGCCTCTCGAAAATTTGTAAATAAATGAATAAAATGGCAACATATCCACGGAGTGAATGATGGAGAGTGGGGCGAAGCATTCGTCCGTCCATTCGTTCTTGCTTCCGTCCGTCCATGCGTCCGTCTGTGTGACCGTCTATGCGTCCATCTGTCCATCCGTGCGTGCGTCTGTTCGTGCGTCCATCCCTGCGTTTCTCGATGCATCCGCCCCTGCGTCCGTTCATGCGTCCATCCATGCATCTGTCTGTGTGTCCGTTCGTCCATCTATTCAATACTGCAAGTACCACCATCTCGCAGCTTTTCACCATATAATTCCCATATAGAAGCACCGCCATCAAGTGGACATTCCAAGGACTAAACTAGAGGTGGCACACACACACTTTCTTACGGCTTGCGCTTCGGGTCTCCTTCCAGCCTTTAACCACCTCGAGTTCATGGTATATGCTAGTTTACTGTATTCATGGCACTGCGGCCCAACGCTCGCTAAACCTTTCTAAAACCATGGAGGTTACGCCCAGCGAGTATAACGTAGCAACCCTTTTTTGTCAGATAGTGCTCAATGTGCATGCCAATGGCTGCTAATGGGGAATGAGAGACAGGAGCATTCGGCTTTTAGTTAACGCGCACGCCACGAACTTTTTATTGTTCAACAAAGCACAGGAAAAATCTCCCACCGGCACCACCTTGCAGGTCAAAATCTAACACTGACTACACACTAGGACTACGACAACGCAACGAGAAACGAACGGATGCCGCTTTATGGAGCTTCGCCCCTGATAACTTGTGTTTAAACTCATTCATTGCCTACTAATCATTGTGTCTTTTCAGGGGCGAAGCTCCTTGAAGCATGGGTGGTGCCTCTCCTGTATGTAGTAGCCACCCCGCGCTCTAGTCCTTGGAATGTCCGCTGGATGGTTGTATTTGTATATAATGAATATACGATGAAAAAGATGCTAAATGGTGGTACTTGGGGTGTTTACTAGATGGAAGGACGAACAGACATATAGACAGACGGTGTGGACAAACGAACATGTGGACAAACAGACGGACGGACGGACGGACGGACGGACGGACAGACAGACAGACAGACAGACAGACAGACAGACAGACAGACAGACAGACAGACAGACAGACAGACACAGATAGATAGATAGATAGATAGATAGATAGATAGATAGATAGATAGATAGATAGATAGATAGATAGATAGATAGATAGATAGATAGATAGATAGATAGATAGATAGATAGATAGATAGATAGATAGATAGATAGATAGATAGATAGATAGACAGACAGACAGACAGACAGGCAGGCAGGCAGGCAGGCAGGCAGGCAGGCAGACAGACAGACAGACAGACAGACAGACAGACAGACAGACAGACAGACAGACAGACAGACAGACAGATGGACGGACGGATGGACGGACGGGTGGACGCGGCCAGTGGATGATTCATGGTTTGCCAATAAAACCCTTCGAAGCTTCGCCTCAATCATCATTCACTGCGTGAATATGCTGCAATTTTTTAATTATTGAAAAGCGTTGTATTCTTGAACGAAGTTCACTTCGCTAGAGCAACATTTTTAGAATACGTTCTTGTGAAATGAACCTTTGATTATCCTTTGAACCTGGCATGCTACTGAAGTGATTTTGAGTTGACACGTCGTCTGGGCTGCAAGAGAAAAGAATGGTCATATTCACTTTGTTCACAACGTCAGCGCCGACAGTGTCATCAACGCCTTCAGCTCCAGTGAAATGTGAGAAAAAAAAAGGGAGGGGCGGACCAGCCCTTACTTGTTAAAAAGTAATGCACGAGCAGATCACGAACTCCGCGCAAGAGATCGCCGTCTCTGCGTTCGCTTCATTTAGCCCGCGTCGTCCTCTGGCCGTTCTTCTACAAGGAAGGGTCGGATAATGGTGAGGCGAGTTGTCACAGAAGCGGAAAGGAAGGCAGACGAGGGTTAGTCTGGACCGCGAACAGAAAAGGGGGTGAGAGACGAAGGCGGAACGTCGAGGACGTGTAAGTATTTGTAAACGTAGGAGAAATAGGGCTCATAAAGAAAGAAGCGCTGCATCATTAACTTTGAATGCGGTGTCAGCACCGTTCGATCAATAGCGACACCAGACGCGTCGCTACAGCGTGAACTGAGGTCCTCCCCTTGGTCGTGCGGCCAACGGTGCGAAGGACCCGGCCACGGTGGCTTTTTCGCTGCTCAGTTGGTGCTTGCTGGCGGTTGAAGCGTCCGGGAACTTCCTCCCTAATGTGGTTCCCTCGGCCCCGCTTGCACCTTATCGCCACCCAGACGTGGCTGTACCCGGCTCAGGTTCGCTTCTGTTCTTTCTGCTTTCATAATCCCTGCTGTCCTGTTTGTTTTTGACGTTTATAAGGGCCACCTTATCGCGGCTTCCCATGTTTCGCATCGCGTTTTTATTCATATGTGGTTCGTTTATGAAAACTCTTCCCGCACTGCCAGTGTTTTCCTTTGAAAACATTTTTTTTCAATTCTCTGGTTTAACATGGTTGATTACTGTACAAAACTTGAGGCTGAAGATCTTTCTTTTTACATTCATCCTTCTAACAAAGCAGCATGTAAGTGAATGTTACCTCCGTAACATTTCTATATATTTACCGATGACGGCAGACAATTTAGGAGATGTCGTCTTTAGAGGCCATCGCAGGCGAAGGTTACGAAGACCGTGCTCAACGTCTTTAAGACGTTAGACTTGCATGCAGCGGTGGCGGTTCTAGACTAATGGCGTTATCACGACTGTGTGTAACTTTGTGCGTTCGTGCTCTCTCCTCTCCCTTTCTTTCCAACTATATCTTTTATACTTCTCCATTCCTTTCTCTAGTCGAGGGCAGCATACCAGTCATTTCATACGTATTAACATGTCTGCCTTTTCCTTCTCTCCTATTCCTTTCTGCCTTACACCCGCCGCTGTGGCCTAAGGTACTCGGCTGCTGACCTGCAGGACGCGGGAACTAATCCCGACCTCGGCAGCCGCATTTTCAACGGGGGCGTAAACGCTTGAGGCCCATGCGCTTAGATTTACGTGCACGTTAAAGAACCCCAGGTGGTCTAAATTTCCGGAGCCCTCCCCTAAGGCGTCTCATAACCATATGGTGGTTTCGGGACGTTAAAACCCAACGATTATTACTATTCTTGCCTGAAGTAACGCTATAGCAGCTAATTCTTTTGCACCCGATTTGACGTCACTTTATGAAGCGCTGCTGTAAGCGACAAGCTCCAGGGAGCTAAGCGGTTTTTATGCCATCAGTGCTCTCTGCACGAAGTAAGCCGTGAGAGTGCAGTCAGCACAACGGCATGCGAGTCGTCTGACAATGTCTGTCGAGGGGAGGCCCGCGCAACCGCTCGCGGCTGCACTCACAAGATCAAAGTGCACAGTTGCTTCGGAAGCGACGCATCCCCTCTTCTACCCTCACCTTCGCGCCGTCATGCTTTTTCGCCCGACTTGGAGCTCATGGGGCGTTTCTCCTCTGCTCGAGTCGCCATCGACGTCAGGCCTCGCGAGCGGCCCAAGGTCTACCTTCGTGCGACGGCGATGGCCGGACCACTTCATTTCTTCTTCAGACTCGTTCATCGCCAGCGCTCGCGCGCTTTTGATCGCACTTAAGCACACGATGCGCGAGACGATGTTATCAATTTGGACGTTATACGGAACATGACGCCAACGGCGACGGCGAAAACTCGCAGTGTCTACATAATCGCTCTCGTGATAATAGACGTCATCAAGAGTATGCGCTTATGTTGGCGATAATGATCATCGTGAAAGCAAAAGCCTGCGAAAGAACAAAAGTAGCTTACATTTCAACGTTGAGTTGCAGCTCACTGCCGCTTTAAAAAGCAATGCTTAGCTGTAACGCGATGAAAGAAAAAGTTAACGCAGGAAAATGAAGAGGATAATCTTTACGAGCATTGCGTTTGCTACGATACTTTACAGAAGTCGCAGCAGCAGAGCAGGACTGCTTGGTAGTTGACTGACCGAATCTCTTATGTGCAATCTGCATAATTTCAGTCTTCTAAAATTACTTCAGGGTCTTTCCGGATGCATGCCAAAACCAGCAAACATCGTCACAAACGTACAAGCCAATAAATCGACGAATCCCGTCGATTTGTTAAACCCACCTAGAGCTTTCTGCAGACGAGTACCAGAAATCATCACTTTATCGAAAATATATGTCATGAAATATTGACAGCAAATGAACTGCGCATATTGCAGAGGTGTTTGCGTAAAAATAAGGAAGGCGCTAGGTTCTGCAACCTTTGCGGAAGCACGGCTCATCGCCATTGTCCATGTTACTCTGCTCTGCACTAGCGTAAAAGGGGTGGCGCTGGCGGTTAATCTACTCCAGTCACGCTACGCATGTATATAAGCGTAGTTTTGGCATATACCACCAGCTACAAGAGAATAAGAGCATATCCACGAGGTAAATGATGACGAGTGGGGTGAAGCTCTCCGTAGGAAGGTTAATCGCCCTATACAATGATGAATTTAAAGACGTGGGAAACACTGTGTGTGGTCTACAAATAAATTTTTATCGTTGTCGAAGAAGATGGATGGCTTATGGCGTCCCTTGAATGCGATGGACGCACGGACGGACGGACAGATGAACGGACGATTGAATGGACGGACGGACGCGCGGAAGCATGAACGGAATGACGGATGGTTCGCCCCACTCATCACAATTCACTCAGTGGATATGCACTGACACCGTTCTAATTGACATGCAATGCAGTTTTATGAATTTAAAAACTGGCTACTACGACGACACGGGACGTATGAACCTCGGCGTAACGAGCTTCGCCTCTAATAGGTACATCCCTATTGCTTGGTACCACAGTATGTAAGAAACTCTCCTAATCTCCACTGAAGAACAAAAGGAATAAAATGATCGCAGCCGTACGGATATTGTATTTTCTTTTGGCACAAAATATGAGAAATCAATAAATGTATAGACTGCAATGATGGTTTTTTCGTACCGGCATTTCATGTTTATTTTTATCTCGTACTGTACAATTCGTTCTTACGCGTGCGAAATGTAAACATTCCTTGGAAAGAAGTGGGTGACGAATACGGTTTGTACAACATTCTGATAAGCGCTGTCCTCAGCTCGATGCACCGGAAATGTGGATGCGGAGATAGGCACCACGCTTTAACGACCCGATCCGGACGGGAAAACGATCGCGGCGTCCTGCGTTACGGAGATAAGAAACAATGTGCGCCGCGCGGAAGCTGAAATAACGATGTTTTCAGAAGCTGCCGGCGTTTAAGTGAAGAACACATGGTGCGCACTCAGGGCTTTTTTTTTTAAACGAGCAATATCAAACAGTTTTTTTTGCTAAGTTCTCTATCTTTTTAGCTCTTTTGTAATAACAACAGCCTTGCTTATTAAAAAACACTCATTAGCTGTTATTTCTTATATTGTTCTCAGGACTGTTCTTTTTTTAAGGCCGATTGCTGCATCGAGATTATCTTACTTGAAAGCTGTAACTTTGACATTCAATATTAGCGTGCGCTTGTCACTTATTTCTAGCATCTAGACAATGAACTCGCACGCATGTACACACGGGAGAGAAAACTCGAAAGTAAATGAGCGCAAAAAATTATAGCAAAACCACAGAAATGAATTTTTTTCGATAGTACACAAACAACAAAGCAATGCATTTGCTCCAAAACAACCTTTATTGGAGTCCCAGCTTGTACTAGTATTCTTGTCAGTATTTAAAACAAGTTGAAATCACCTGAAGCTCTCAAATACTCTAAGATCGACTCATGCGGAGCTCTCTTCAACTGGAAGCCCAAAGCTAATCACTTTCACACATTCACTTTTCTTCAAGAGTATGTTCACGTAAAAAACTTTCACTGCGGTGTAAATGAACTTTGTCAAGCTAATTTTTTTTAGTGGTGGTCTGCACAGCGTTAGTCGTTTGCCCTTTACTTTCATAATAATTTTTTATTGAGTAGCATACCATGAATACCGAGACACGCTGACCATGAGAGCTTTATTTGGAATCTTTGTTCAATGAAAATATTTCAGAATTTGCAGAGCTGTAACGTCATGCAATATCTATCTATCTATCTATCTATCTATCTATCTATCTATCTATCTATCTATCTATCTATCTATCTATCTATCTATCTATCTATCTATCTATCTCCGCTTACGTCCCCGTGCTCTCACGATTGCCCCCTTGACTTGGGGTAAACCAAAATTAGTATGGGAAGGGTAGAATGGTTTGACGAATGCGACTCTCTGGTCATGACATGAATAATGTTAAAATCCCGTCTTGTGTGTCGTGAAACACTTTCAGAACAACAGTGAAGCATATCCGTGGGCATGTATGTGTCATTGGTATGCTGGTATCTGCCACAGATGTATGGCAGTTAGTACTTACCCAAAAACGGCGAAAGTACACATGCGTAGTTTTAACGCTTAATCGTTAATAAAACGTGGACATCGGTAGCGTTGGCCTGAATAATGCCAAGAGCAAACATCATTGTACCAGCAGAAATCGAACCCTAGAATTCTGCGTGGCAATGAAGTATTCTACCACAGAGACACGCCAGGTCTCAGAACTAGCTTTCGAATAGATCCTAATGTTCGCAACACTTCAATTGTGGATGCAGTGGGGGCTATCCAGTTTTAAGATTATTGCATGTGTACTCGTACGATGCAACCGTCACGTCGGACAATATCGATTGTAGTAAGGTGTCATTCACTTAAGTGTACTTATACAGCAGTGCCCAGGACTACAATCCTCGCGACCAGCGCCTTATATCAGCTCTCCGCTTTTTCTGTTGCTAATAGCGATGTTGCTGTTGGCATCGTTACGCAACTGTGAACAAGTGCTTAAATAAAACAAAGGGGACGGTTTAACGTGTGTCTGTGCGTGAATTCGTCATACATTTTACGCCCCTTCGTAGCATCTCACTTGGCAGAGTAAGATGATAGAGTGAAATGACAGTGAGAGTGAGATGATAGAGTGAGATGACAATGATGACAAAGTTACGTTCCATCGGAATGCTTCGCATAACATCGATTTCTAAGGCACGAGGAATCTGCCAAATTTTTTTCGTCACTGAAATACTTTAGTAACAATAAAAGCCTTTCATGAAATTCAACCTCGTGCTCGTGAAGTGTCTAGAGATGATCATCAGAGTGATATCTGCATAGGGATATCTGTATCTATATATCGGAAAGTTGGTCTCCAGCTTTTCTTTGACGCGTCAAACTGAAGATGCTCCAAAGCGATAGCAGTGCGTGCTGCCTCGCGGAGGTTCATCACTTTCTGACAGCGTACTCGAAACTAAGCCAGCCATAATAAGATTAACTTCATCCACAGCGAACGAAGGAGTGCACACGCAAGAGGTAAATACGAGTGCCTGTGATTTCCTCCTTCAAAGCCGCAATGGTGTGTGAATGCACGTGACATCGCTAACCTAAGCTTTCAGTTAGATCCATTAAGTGATCGTTCTTTCATTCATAAGTGTTTTTCGATGTTCCCGGTTCCTGGGATGCCGCTTAATGATTGATGCTTTCTAAGTGCGCATGAAGTACAGCGAGTGTTTTTTTTTTCTGAAGCGCGTACGGCACCTCACCCGTAAGGAGTGCTGAGTGCTTATCCTGCAATGCATTTGCGTATAGGCAGAACCTACATAAAAGTAATGCCTGCTTACGAACACCCATAATTATTTCTAGTGTCATCAGCTGCTCACCCTTCCAGTTTTTATTCAGTAGATCTCACGTCAACGCTGCCGATAGAGGAACTTGACCCCAAGTTAATGCTTGATCCTCATGCATATTTACCTCCTTTCACCACTACACGTAAATGACATGGCCACAACCCCGTATTTTGCTTAAACTCACGTTTTTCCTTTTTCTTTCATCCCGCATACTGTATCAGAGTGTAACCTTGTGAATGATTTCCGACACATTTGCGCAACTTATAAAGCCTTAATAGTTTCTCTTGATTGGTGCTTTGTTTCCTCTTCGCGTGATATTTTCCCTCGTTACATCTTGTATTTGTCCATCTATCCTGCCTCTTGAATGTGCCCTGCCTGTAGTATTATCTGGTGTTTAGCGTTCCAAAACCACGATATGATTATGAGAAACGGCGTTGCAAGTGAAGGGCTCCATAAATTTCGGCCACTTGGGGTTCTTTAACGTGCTCCTAAATCTAAGCACACGGGCTTCAAACGTTTTCGCCTCCATCGAAAAAGCAGCCGCAACAGCCGAGATTCATTCCCGCAACCTGGACTAATTATTAAGCCGCAGTATTCAATAAATATCAAGCAATAAAAATAACACTCCAAGTACTCCTCGAACTCGTCTTAACCTGAGTTAGAGTGCGACGTTGACGACCCGCGCTTAAACAATACGCACACTGGAGCACACATTTAGCACCGCTTTCCTCTTCTCATCTCATCCGGATGCCGCCTCTTTTGGACGGCCCACAGGAATTGGTTTAGCAGAAGCGGAGCACGCTCTCGTTTCCTCATTCGCCTCGACTCGACTAGCTCGACGCCGTGTTATCACAGCAAGCAGTCAAGCACGCACGCAACTTGCCCAAACTCACTCACAGTGGCGAAAACACACGCGAGCAGGCAATGAGCGTCCGTAACAGCAATCACGCCGGGAGTCCGCTGCTTCGATGCGGGTCCATCAGGGCCACGTCCGAACTTCCGGTTGCAAGACGGAGTTCCGCTTGGCGAGGAGACGATGGGTGTCCCGCGCGGAACGGTTGCCATGGCTACCGCGCGTTGTAGCAGCAGTCTTCCCTGACTTTGCCGGTCAGGTCAGAGGGGAGGAAGATCAACGTGAGATGCCTCACCTGCTGGCCGGAGAGCAATCACGCCTCCTTTCCCGCCATTCTCGTTCCACCCTTCCTCTTTGCAATAGCTACCCGTACCTCTCCGTTCTTAGCCAATTACAGGCCCGTCGAATGACTTTGTCGGGGCTAAGAGACCCGGTATAATCAAACCCAGAACTTTCCTGTTTGTGCGCGCACAACAAAGGATAGCAGGTTTTGAACATAGAGAAACAGGAATGAAAAATTGGTGCTATGGTATTTTCTCTTGATGGCGCAGTATAAACGCTGACCAAATGTGCTCTGGTATGCGCCGACATGTGCCAACAATAAAAAAAAAACACAGACAGGGTCACGCGAAGAAAACTCAGTGCGCATAAATCCCAGTATATTGTAGTCTCCAACACTAATCCCTTCCTTTATGAGAATTAATTATTCATAATTACATCCGTGACTCCCAAAGTACTCACCTAATCATCAAAACGTCAATGAGATAGGCGTGGGCATGTTGAAATGGCATCTACTGTGCTACTCTGAAGAACACACTAAATGCATGCTCACTGTTTCCTGTTGATAAAAAAGTCTCGCAAAATATGGAAGGTGGCATGCGACTAGAATGTTGTGGCAATCTAAGAACAGCACCCTCAGACAAGCTCACTGAGAGGTAGCCAGAATCAATGGAAAAAAATAACGCAGAAAAAAACAGATCGCGCTATTTTCCACTTCCTGTTCAAAGAAACACGCTGTCTTGATTTTACACAATCAGGCTGTAAGTAGAACAGTGCTCCAGCCAAGTTATCAATGAGAAAAGTTGGCCGTTAAATATGGATAATGAAAGTGACGTACAATCGACTGGAAGGAATCTCTGCGAAATTACGACGCATGTTGATAGCGGTACTTTTGCCAATGTGTAGAACGCCACCCCTGGCAACAGAGAAGAGGCAAAGCAGTTCTTTGCTGTAAACTTCTTTGAGGGCGCTGTTTTCATATGTGAGCGCAACCACGGATTATCTTTCATATTTCGCGGCTTTTTATAACAAAAATAATGAGCATGCAATCAGTCCGTTTTTGAAAGTAACACAGACCGAGGTCATTTCAGCATGCTCGCAGCTGCCTCACTGGTATTAAATAATTAGGTGAGCACTTTTGGAGTTACGAATGTGATTTATCTAGTTGATTCTCGTTAACGAAAACTTTATAGTGACTAATACGCTATGCTGGCAGCATTATGCTCCGTGTTTGCTTCGCGTAGGGCCAATCCTCTATTTTCTTTAATATGCTGCGCGACAGCAGGAGCACCCTGTACGTGCGAACAACGCACGAAATAAAACAGTTGAAAGTTGAGCTTTGTCTCGTGTCCTAAGTGTCTGCGTCTTTTTCGTTGATATATATTATTTTAAACAGCACACAACTGATATTTCACTTGTGTGTCTTTTCCACAATTCCTTGATTTAAAAAGAAAACACTGGTTAAAAACATTGAGAAAACGTCCATTTCAAGGCATACCGTCTTCTGCATTTACGGTGGCCGGCTTAGCAAGCTTCATCATACATCGTGCCATCGTGCTAGTAGCAGGATTACCGTCGCTGTTGCCAGGATGCAATGCACGCACGGACACAAAGAGCATTGCTCTGTACCGTGGGCCATTAGGAAGGCGTCTCTCAGAAGGAACGTGCAAGAAAAGGCACCTTCCCAAGTCGTCGCCAGAAATCCCAGAAGCGAGAAGCGCCCCGGACTCTGCGCGTAAAACGAAGGGGCGAAAAGCAAGAAGGAGAAAAGAACATCGAGCAAAGACGTCGAATCTGTGTACGAGCTCAGCACTACTACACCCACACACGCGCATGCGGCCGACGAGTGTAAATAAAAGAGCGGAAAGCAGAAAGAACACACGAACGTGGAGGGGTTTGATGGAGACAAGCGTCTGCAGATGACTGCGACGGGTCGATCTTGAGGCTTCTTCATTGCTTGGGCCGCAATTCCCTTTCCGTCTTGCGGCTGTCCCCCGAAAGTTCCGTGCATCTTCCCCCATACGCCCACTTTTCTTGAATCGCCCTTTTCCACTGCAGCCACTTTTCCTTCCTTCTCTCCTCCACCACGATTCTATCCTCTCCATCTACATTTCTCTCTCACTCGCATTCATTTCTTGCCGCCGATTTCTCTCCTGACCGTGCGGAATAGAGCACAGTGCGCGTCCGACGCCTGGCTTCCTTTTCCACTTTCGGGGCGGCCGTTACCAAGAGGCCAGGCGTCGGCTGCGAAACGCTCATCAAAATGTTTTCTCCTTTGCGGGCTCACTCGTCTCCGCAACTTTTTCAGCCGAGGCCGCTTCTTCTCTTTGTGGAGCCAGTCAAAAGCTTCGTCCTTCAATCGCTACTGAGACTTTCTTCCGTTTGTGCTGTAGTCACCGATGAAGGAGAAGAGATCGTTCTTCCGAAAGTAAACATTTCGTGGTCACTTTCTATCGTTCGCCTTTCAACTATTTTTGTTTCTTCTCCAGTATTCCCTCTCTCTTCTTTCCCTTTTTCTGGCATGACCGCCCACTCTTCTGCGATAGCCCTTTTGCTCTCGTTAACTGGCATTGAGTTCCAATTCACGTTTACAAAAACAGTGCGCTGATTTGCGCGGAATTTGTGAAGTTGAAAACTAGCACAGAATTCGTATCTCGTGTTCGTAACGAAGACATACCACGTCACTACTGTTTTTTTTTACTCGCTTTGCATTTCGAAAATAATCTCCAATCGTGATGTTGACGATGGCGGGCGGCCTGTAAAGAATGTCAAGCGAACGAAACGCACCACGAAAGTGGCCCTGGTCACTCTTGGTCACTCTGAAAAGCCTAATAAGCACCATAATCTGAAACTCAAAAAGAATTTTTTTCACTCACTCATCAAGTCTTTATTCTATGAGGGCCCCAAAAGGTGTACTACATGGAGGTGGGATTGAAATAAGTAAAACTTTGTTGATGTAGAAAAAGAAGTGTCGACAGTGTTCATGATTGACCACCTACCTTCTTTGAAGAAAAAAAAACAGCTGGATATCAGAACGTACCACTCCGTCTTTATTACGTAGTGAATCAGGCTACAATTCAATTTCTTAAGATGGGCCATGACAAAATCATCAGAAGTGCCATCAGCAATAACATCGCTTTCCATCATAACTTTCTTCTGTAGCTTTATTACTAATGTCCTGGTGCGTACGTAGTAGAGACTTACTCAAAGAGAGACTCTATATGGAAGACCGGACAGCTTTCAGGATTTGAGACACTGCTCTTTACGTGAATTTATTCACGAAAAATAAAACAGCGTTTAAGACGTCCCGTCTTCAGCGTAGATGTATTTTTCGTTCCCTATTCAACAAATGGCTCAATCAAGCACACTACTAAAGCTTTAACTTTTAGTTACACAATTCTCAACGTCAAGGTAAAGTTTAAACTGTGGAGGTAATTTATTAGCGTAATCAATAATTCGTATAGAATCTGGTACTCAAACTGCGTGACACGGTGTCCCAGCTATTGAATGCAGCTGTGTCGTTGCTTCTATTCAGAGCACCAATGTTTTTAAACACAGAGTGCTTCAAGAAAACATCTTCAGAGCCAGTTTTTGTGAGCAAGGAATCTGCGTGCTTGACGAAATACAGATAAAAAGAGGGGCAGATGTGGTAAAGTAATGAGGCAATGTTACTCTCAGCCAAAAAAAAGAAGTAGCGAGCTACGCAAGAAATATTTTGCTCAAAATGGTCACCTTTCCACCAAATAATAAAAACAAGGAGTAATGAATGCGGTAAAAACCATTATAATTAAGAAACAAAGGATTCAAAGTTAAAAGTCCTGAACTTCATTCTCCATTATGCAACCCCTCCACCCCCGCCACCCCAACCACACCAAACAAACTACTCATTGTTAGGTATCTTGGCTCAATACACCGCATTTAAACATTTGCCTAAATATTGATTTAAAGAACTGTAGACTTCCTCGACATATCCTCGACATAATTGCACACTAAACATTAAACGAGAACAGGAGAAAGTTAACAACACAAGCTCAGTGTTGAAGGCACAACACAGGCACTGTGTTGTGTCATCTTATCTGTGCTTGTACACTTCACCCTCTGCAAACATGTCGAGGCTAAATCACCAACTAGCCCAAGCTATCATTCTATCTAGTAAGAGTGTCATATACTTCACACTGGGGGAGGGGGGACTCAACTTTTCTGTCTTGAGTGTTTTGCATGGACAACGAAGCGAAAAAACAGCGCCTAACACAGGACCATGAAGAAACGGATGTGGCGCTGACTTACAACCAAGTGTTATATCATAAAGGGGGTTATATATAGCACACGAAACTTTAAAGGAGGGAGAGGAGATAAGTGATATGAAAGAGTAACTTTTGTTATGTTTGTATGCGTCTGAAAAAAAAACAGTGATTACGCAATCATTCACTTGTCAATTCCTTGGTGAGGAGCGTTATCGAAGGTGCACTGACACGCATATCAGCTTTCTTGTTTATCCAGAGCGCCTCATAAATTTCACGTGCTCTTTGATCTCTGTAGCGTTGAATTATCTTGCATTGGTCAAACAATGCAAGACATTCGCAAACGGAGCTATGCGTAGCTAAGTGGCTGCAAACAGAACCCCGCGTTTATTTGCGGTGTTTCCTGAGGCGGTCATTTATACAGCGACCAGAATGCCCAATGTAACAGCGGCCACATGAGAGGGAAATTTCATAAACGGCCCAAAAATAACATTCAACAAACTTGATTGCGTGTTTTTTATCACACACGTGAGGCCTTCTGTCCTCTCTGTTCACATTATGGCATATTCTAGAGAACTTAATTTTTGCTGAAAAAAGAAGCCTGGTGCCAGCATTTTGTGCTACCATTTTTAAACAATGCGACACCTTACGCAAATAAAAAAGACCGATGTTTTTGAAAAAGAGCTATTGTCATGAACACTAGTCGGTTACGGTTAGCTGTTTCAAGTGAAGATACTTTCGGCTATGAAGCAGTATGTTATCCGGGTAGCCTGCCTTGCGCAGTCTGCGCACTTGTGATTGAAAGCTAGTACACAATGCGTACTATAGCTTTGACGCGCGCATCGATGCTCGATAAAACAAAAAGCAATTTAATTTGATTTATTTGTGGGGTTTCACGTCCCAAAACCAGTAAATGATTATGAGAGACGCCTTAGGGGAAGGCTCCGGAAATTTCGACCACCTGGGGTTCTTTAACGTGCACCCAAATCTGAGTACACGGGCCTACAACATTTCCGCCTCCATCGGAAATGCAGCCGCCACAGCCGGGATTTGATCCCGCAACCTATGGGTCAGCAGCCGAGTACCTTAGCCACTAGACCAACGTGGCGGGGCAAAAAAAGCAATTTTGTCTTGTAGTGAACAGGAAAACGTGCCGAACCCCGGTTCACAGCGTACGTTCACCGCGTACTGATTATCCATGTCAATCGATAGCTTTTGGACGCAAATGAAGCTTTGTGTAGGCTGAGTTTAGTAATAACAAGAATAGTTAGGGTTTAACGTCGCGAAACAAAGACATAATTATACGGCGTGCCGTAGTGGAGGGGCTAAGTAAATTGCCACCGACAAGGTTCTTCACCGTGCATCTAAATCTATTCCCACGGGGTCTCAATCGTTTTTGCCGTCATCGAAAATGCAGCCGCTAAGGCCGAGAATCGACCCCGCGACCTGCGGGATCAGCAGTCGAGCCCCATAACCAGTGGGTATAGGGTTGAGCCTACCGTAGTACGAGAACAAAAGTGGGATTTCTAATAGTGTGCAGCTGGTACGAACTTAGTGTTGTTAAAACAGCGTCACTAAAAAAGACAAAAATACTGTTCATATACGTTTTGAGTCAATCCGTCTCACCGTTTTCCTAGGATACAAAACTATTGAAGAAAGAGCACAGCATATTTATTTATTTATTTATACATACTGCAGCCCCCAATTTGGGGCTATGGCAGGAGTGAGCAAATAACAAACAAACAAATCAACAGAGCAATAAAACAAAAGAACACTTAACGCAAATCAACAAGGGCAAGTAAAAAATTTTCCAGCGGAAGGGAGCGAATATCACCGGACATTTGGTTCCACATTTCGGCAGTGAAAGGAAAAAAAACTAAATTTGAATGTGTTCATACGACAATGGTAAGGCTTGATATTAAGGTGGTGATTACTTCTAGTTGTGGACGGCGAGGCAAATGAGATGTAGGTATTGTGGGACATGCGATAAACCGAGTTAATAAAACAGTAAAGCAGTTTCACAGAATCCTTTAGACGGCGCATGCGTAATGTGGTTAGTTCAAGAGAAGACAGGGCAAGGGAAGGTGAAAAGTAGCGATCATAGCGGTTACAAATAAATCTGATAGCTTTTTTTTTGAATGGCCTCAATTCTATCGATTTCACCCTGCTTGTGTGGATTCCATACGGGGCATGCGTAGTCAAGTATAGGACGAATCAGTGTTTTATACATTAGTAATTTAGTGCTTTCCACGGAGTAAACGATGATTAGTGGGGCGAACGGTCCGTCCGTTCATCTATCTATCTATCTATCTATCTATCTATCTATCTATCTATCTATCTATCTATCTATCTATCTATCTATCTATCTATCTATCTATCTATCTATCTATCTATCTGTCTGTCTGTCTGTCTGTCTGTCTGTCTGTCTGTCTGTCTGTCTGTCTGTCTGTCTGTCTGTCTGTCTGTCTGTCTGTCTGTCTGTCTGTCTGTCTGTCTGTCTGTCTGTCTGTCTGTCTGTCCCTCTGTCCGTCCATCCCGTCCATCAGTCTCCTTATCGAAACATCTCGAGTGAAGCGAGCGATGGGAGTGCCATTTACTGAACACTTCGCTTACAAGGGGTGGCTAGGACAGACAACTAAAACAGACAAGCCTACGCCTTAAGGAGCTTCGCCCCTAAAGTATTTGGCTGCATCAGAAGCTGATCGAAAGTACCTAGGATGAAAATCGGCCAGTAAATATGGGTCTCTGCGGTTCTACTGCAAATCATGCAACGCTGGTTTAAAATGTGGAAAGAAAGAAATGTTCGCCACCTTGCCAGTTGCAAGCACAAGAAAGGCGCTACAGGCTTGTAATCAACCAGGACATCCACATCTATGTCTTCAATGAGTAGGCATAGCGTGCCAAACCTGTCTGTCTTTCTGTCAAATGGCACCATCTGCAAGTCCTTTATGTACAACTTATTCACAGAGAATGTATCAAAAGCACTTCAGTTGCTGCCGAATTGCTGCTGCTTTATTTCTTACGTGATTAAGATAAGATGAGCCATAGAGTGAAGAATCTTTCGATTTTTATAAATGTAAATTATCCAGCATAACGACTTCATATCCACAGGCTAGGTAATTTTCTTAAAATTTAGGGTATGCGGTAGAGTTCTACACGCTGCAGTTAAATTACTGTCAGTCTCTCCCCCACCTTTCTTTCTTTTCCCTCTCTTCCCTCTTTCTCGTCTTTCTTGTCCCCTTCCCTGATCCCCCAGTGTAGGGTAGCCAACCAGATGTCTTTCTGGTTAACCTCCCTGCCTTCTCCCTTTTGTTGCTTCCTCCTCCTAGGGTATTTCCGGGCACCAATCTTGTGTCAAAAAGAAACTTAGTTGCGTGACATCACTGATTTGAATGAGCATTCATCAAAATTTGCTCCGCGTTTTTCAGCGAATCGATGGCTATGTAATTTTTTTTAGGGAAGGGGGCTACACAGGAACATTTAAGTATTGTTGTTGGCAACGTATCGGAGTAACTGAGCAACATATAGGTGCTCTCGCAAGATAAGATTGATTTGTGGGGTTTAACGTCTAAAAACCACCAAAACCACCATATCTCGCAAGATATCATAATGTGATGCAACGGGCGCACAACATTGAATTTACTGCATAGAAACTATGTCGTAAAACATTATTATTATCTGGAAGATCGCCATGCCAAGCGTAGTGAGCATTTATGCGCGTCGCTAAGTTTGTATACGGTCTTAACACATATACATACATACATACATACATACATACATACATACATACATACATACATACATACATACATACATACATACATACATACATACATATATATACATACATATTCATACATACATAATCATACATACATACATACATACATACATACATACATACATACATACATACATACATAGCATACATATTCGTACATACATACATAAATACATACATATTCATACATAATCATACATACATACATACATACATATATCTGTATTCATACATACATATTTATACATGCATATTCACACATACATACATACATACATACATACATACATATATATACATAATCATACATATATACATACATACATACATATTCATACATAATCATACATACATACATATTCATACATACATACATACATACATACATACATACATACATACATACATACATACATACATGCATACATACATACATACATACAATCAATCAATCAATCAATCAATCAATCAAACTTTATTTCAGGAATGCATACATTTACATGAATAAAATTCTACAGTACAGAGGAGGCCCCGAAGTTAGAAAACTGTCGGGGGGACCTCCGTTAGAGAATAAGTCAAGTGCGATAACAATGCAGCAAGCAGTGAAAAACACTTTATAGGAATTAAACAAAGAATGGTTAAAATTTCATAACAACAAGGCAAGAAAAGTTCTGTGTAACAGCAAGTGGTATAGTGAGTAAAAGAAATACTAAAATTAGGAGTAAGGCACGACGGAACAGTTTAGAAAACACGTTTTGTGATTAGGTACTCTTTAAACATTTTGCGAAACGAATAGAATGTGGGACATAACTTTATTTCAAGTGGTATGTTGTTCCATACGGATACACCTGTAAATTTAAGAGTTAGTTTTTCATAATTGCTACGCACTTTAGGGAGAAGGAAATTGTGACAGGCTGAAAATCTGGTATTAGTATTAACAAGACGTTGTGTGGATAGCCCTGCAACACATAGACCATGATAAATTAGGCGGTACATCAATATAGCTAACTTTAGAGTGAATAAAAGATTAATTGGAAGCACGGAAAAATAAATAAAGAGTGGCGTAGAAGGCGATTGAAATGGAGCGAAGGCGATCAGACGTAGTGCCCGTTTCTGAATATGTACAAGGGGCTCCAGGTGACTGGCATATGTATTACCGCAGGATGAAATGCAATAGGAAAGATGGCTATAAATATATGCATAGTATAATGATAAAATAATGCGTGACTGAAAATAAGGGCGGGCTTTAATGAGAACATGAATGCCAAAAGAAGCTTTTTTTAATATTGAGAGTACATGATAGTTATATTTCAAATGCTTGTTTAGTATTACGCCTAAGAACTTCACATGATTCGATACAGAAATAATATGGTTGTTAAGAGATACGGAAACTGGTGAGGGAAATGTGTTCATACATACACACACATACATACATACATACATACATACATACATACATACATACATACATACATACATACATACATACATACATACATACATACATACATACATACATACATACATACATACATACATACATACATACATACATACATACATACATACATACATACATACATACATACATTAGCAATACACGCTCTTTCCGTGTTTGACGAGGCAGAAATTGAAAGCGCCGCTGGAAATGAAGCAGACTCGCCTACATAAGAGATACCGCTCAACCGCTCCTGCTGTGCGCGTTAATTCACGCGCACGCGATGCCAGCGCAAAATAAACGAAGAAAATAAAAAACAAACGCGAGCACGTTTTCCGGCGCTGGAATTCCCACCCGGAAGAAAGGAGCGCACGGTGCTCCGTCGAAGCCAAAGCAGCGTTGCACGGCAAAGCATAGCACGGCGAGTATTGATTTATCCATTTGCTCCGCTCTGTTCCGTGGTCCAGACGCGTGCGGGAAGCGCGAGCCAGCTATAGCGAGTGCATGGTGGCGGCGACGACTAGCCGACCCTCTCTCTCTGCTTTTTACATCTTTCGCTACGTTAATGGAAAATAATGTTATCTTCGGGTCCCGCGGGAACTGACCCCTCATTGCGATTTATATTAATGCAGCCGCAGTCAAACTGCTGCGTCCAACGAGCCAGCAATCCTGCAGTGCGCAGCTCCCTCACATCGTCACGACGCGCGTTGCGGGCCACGGTCGGCACGGCAGCCCCCGGAAATGTTGCACGCTCGAACACTCTCCGGTTCCAGTCTCTTCCAAAAGTCCTCTTCCCTTCTTTGTGAACATTGCCTCAGGCGAGACGCACGCTTGGACTTTGTAGGGAAAAAAAGGGAGAATCGAATTTAAAATCTGAACGCCCAGCCTCGAATCTCGGACATCAGGCTGTTCCTCACAAAAGCTGTACGTTTTCTGTGGTACTTGCTGTACGTAACGACCACCGCCACGAAAGGAAGAACATTATGAGTAAGAGCATTGACAATACTAAGAGCACACAGCAGCGTGCAATGGTTAAAGTCTTGGTTAAACTTTAACCCAAAAAAAAGTTAAAGTCAATGGTTAAACTCACGTTGAAGACTTTAACCATTGCACGCTGCTGTGTTTTTTTTGGTATTGTCACTGCTCTTATTCATAATGTTCTTCCTTTCGTGGCGGTGGTCGTTACGTACAGCAAGTACCCTCATTGCAATTACATTAGTACACTGATAGAAAAATATTACACGTGAGAACAATGAGATAACAGAGAGATATTCGTCTCTCTCTTTTTCTATATTTTAGTGCGTCCCAACACGAATGCTTCAGGATGCCCGTAACTTCACTAATTACGCATAGATTTTTTCCCCTTGCTGAATTATTACAACGTTGCTTCTTAGTAGAGACAGAGAGAGATATATATAAATGGTGAGAAAAGGCAGGGCGGTTAGCCAAGCTTCGGCTCGGTTGGCTACCTTACTCTATGGCAGCTGGCAAAGTGGGAATAATAGAAAGGAAAGAGATAGAGCAAAAAAGAGGAATAATAAGAAAGAGATAGATTAAATAGTCAACTTGAGAATACACTTTTTTAGTGGATTTATAATAAAGAGATCACCCTGAATCTTTGTGGTCTGAAATAATATTGCTCCAAGAAATTGGGCTAATACATATTTTTTACACGTTTGTTTGCAGTCTGCGTGAAATTGATCAAAATTTATCTGGTCGTTTCCTATACGTAGTCACTTCTTTATGTCAACCTAACTACGATATCTGACTCACTAGTGTTTGTTTTACTGAATAAGCACTCCTAGGTTTTTCGGCTGTTTTGTGCTGCCTGCCTTGAACGGTATAAGTAAAAACAAATGTGTAGAGCTGTTTTACAAGGTGGTTCGAATCAACATCAGTGTAGTGAATCGCTTGCGATGCACAGAGTGCAACCTGAATATAAGAAATATTGCTGATTGATTGATTGATATGTGGGGTTTAACGTCCCCAAACCACCATATGATTATGAGAGACGCCGTAGTGGAGGGCTCCGGAAATTTCGACCACCCTGGGTTCATATTGCTGATATCGAAAGGCTACCAGATGCTATTGTAGTCACACGTAACTAACAGGATGACTAAGGCTTCCGAAAAATCGATTGTAAGTATGTGAAATGAAAAAAGAAGGTAAATAAAAATTACAAAAAATCACTTACACGTACACGAATAAGTGCAGAAGCGGTATCTTATCCTAAAACGTTTTCGAAAAAGCGTTGCTGACGCTTCTCATCCTGAAGGTACCTTTCATACGTGCCTCGAACTTTTGTTTTGCTGCTCCTGGAGCGGTGCACATTTTTCTAGTGCAGCACATACGCCGCGTAACATAATTCTGCTGGCTGAATTTTGAACTAGTTGCGCTCAAGACAGGCAGGTCCCGCCGTAAAAGATTGAATAATGGCGATTTCATTGCTACTGGAAAGAGTTCATCGCAAGAAGTTGCTGCTACTGCTCCAGCACATTATTTCTAGTGTTATATTACTTTTAAGTATATTAAAAACGTATTATGGTATGAATGAGAATATAATGTGCGAAAAAATTACAGTATATCCACGGAGTGAATATTGATGGGTAGGGGTAAGATTCCGTCCGTCAGTGAGTCCGGAGGCTCGGCGGAGGACTGTAGAAATTATGCGGTAAGTGGGTAAGTGCCTTGGTAGAGTGTAGAAGAGGGCGCTGATTTTTTTTCTGTGAGTTTTCGCGTTCATAACAGCCATGACTCATCCCGTGCAAGTGGCCACACCCGACTTGAGGTCAGCGAGTACTGACGCAGAAAAGCGCATGCTGTCCCCAATCCGACCATGATGACCATTTTAGAAAGGCCAGAAATAAGCGCCGATGAAAGGAATACTTGAAAAACATAGAAGTACCGTAGCGTGATGAAGGCTCATGAATCACGAATGAAATGCCTCAAAAACTTTTAGAATCATTAAAGCACGAAAGGGATTCAAAATAACTGTCACACGTTTTGAAATGCTTCGCCGTATCAACAGCGTTTGTGAAGCGGAGATGGATATATTTTATTTTTTTCTTTGAACCATAGACTTTGCATATATACATAGCGTCTTTCAACATAAATAGTCAATATGTGGCGTGGGTAAGTTTTTCAAGTATTTTGTGCACCACTAAGTAGCTTAGTCAAAGAAAAAACGTTTATTAGTCTAGACTCATGATTAGAATGTATTGAATGCATCTTGATGAGCTCATTATCGCTTATGTGTTCACACCAGCCCCAATTTAAGGTTCCCTAAGAAATCAAGTGAATATTCAGGAACAAGTGCAGCTATACACATCAAAGATGGTCGTCAGTTGCAAAAGGTCGCTCATCAAGCTAAGTTCAAGTACACTCGGTTTCTGGAACCGAAGCAGCTGTACGCCGCGTGGAAGAAAGCAAGAGAATGGTTCATTAGAGTGCACACGTCTGTATCAAGCCAGCATCTGATCAATTTTATGAGCTTTTTTTTTCCTAGTTCAAGACAACGACTTTAAGGGTCTTGGTAATCCTCTCAGCACGGCAAACACGGCTTTACGCAGGCCATAGTATAAAGAACCTGCATATTATATTGTCTTCTTTACATTAACATCATTTTCATTTCCTTCTGTCGTTGGTTCTCATCACCCAATATTGTACTAAACAAGAGCAATATATGGCTTAAATTGACCTGTGAATTTCTCAGTTCAGCACTTTCAAGCACGCTTGGACAGGAAGGAAAAGAGAAGCAATGTAAGCTAGGTAAGCTAAAGAGAAGGGCGCATGGTTTGCTTCCCTGCACTGCGCAAAAGGAATATTAGGTTTAAAGATAGCTAAAACGAAGGAAGGGAGCACTAATCGTGAGCGCGCTTGTATCACCACTTAGATTCGTCAACTGGTCCAGAAACTGTTCCATCTAAAGGTACCCTAGAAACGCCTTCTGTCTCTCGCGAGGCATCAATGTATTTGCCCTTCTTTCCTATGGCAACAACTATACTGGTCAGAGTAGGCATTGTCTCAACGCAAGGTTGGACGATCATCATCATCAGCCCTGAAAGAACATCCTTCAACCTATAATTTGCATTGCATTGTCGTGAGTGTAATTGCAGACCGGATTCCTAAGGACCCAGAGTCAATGCATGGCACAAAAGAACGTACGACTTGGGTGTTTGTTGAAGCCTAATTTATTTTAAAAACTGGAAATATTAGCATCCAGACTCACTTACCATTATTGCAAGAGTAAAATATAGGTTATCTTGATGCACAAATGTGGTAGTTTTCTTATTTTTGAGCACGTGCATGTCGTTTTTGTTTTTACAGAGAAAGCTGTGGAGTGCTTGGCGAAACAAAAAAAATATGTACATCTATGGACGGGCGTTCGCACGGATGCCGGAAGAACGGTTCAGCTTGGGAAGTTCCGGTGGGCAAGGCGGGTAACGGTAACCGTGCGTGACGCTCATGGTCAACGGAACCTTGTCCAACGTCAGCGGCTCCTTGCCACTGGCTTAGGGCGCCAAGTCGGACGGATCCACAGCGAACTCGCATCGAATCACTTCGGTCGCCGCATCCAGCTGCTTGCGATTGAGGATGGCACCGACATTGGACAGGTGGCTGTTGAGCCACATACAGTTGCACGTGCGACAACTATCACCGAAGCTACGTTGGAGGAACTCTCGTCGGAAGCGGGTGTTGGCCCCGGCGTTGCTGGCTGCGTCGCGGACGGCTCTCGCCACGCGAGCACGCAATCAGCGTTGCGGCGGCGAGCCGCCTCTGAATCACCGAATAAAGTCCTTATCCGGCGGATAGGGACATTATCGGTGGAGAGCACACGGTGCTTTTGAGACGTTGCCGACGATGGCGACGTCGAGGATTCGCCGGAGTTAGCTTTCCGCTGTCGGCGCTTCCACTCGGCTTTCTTGGCTCGCTTCTCGTCGGCGTTTCCCACGCGTTGAAGAGGCTTGCACTCCGGTTCGTTTGATTGCGTCTCGTCGGTGTTACCGGCGCGCCGCCTCCATTCTCGAACGTGATCAGCGTGCTTGACCCACACCACGTCGGTGCCGTTGGTCTTCCACTGCTGACGCTTGCGTTCAGCTTCCCTGGCTCGTGCTTCGTCGGTGTTGCAGCCGCGAAGTCACCGTTCGCGAACGCTATCGGCTTTGCTAACCCTCACAACGCCGGCGACAGCCGGGTTAGGCCAAATCGCTTCGGCACATGGTTCGGCGAGGCGAAGGAGCTTCGCTTTCCAGCGTACTCTCCATCGCAGATAAAGAAGCCGAAAAAGTGTTCACTCGATGTGCGCTCAAACGTTGCGAGTGATGGAGAGGGTGAAGCGAGAGAGAGGTGATACGCTGCGAGATCGGGCGAGCGTGCGGCAGGCGAGGGAGAGAGTGACGTCACCGCTCACTGCGAGAGATGGCATGACCTACTCGGGACCACCCCAAAAGTTGCGGTGAGGGGAGCACCGTGCGGTGCGTTGGCATGAAGACACGGACGGACAGCGTTACAAAGGCTAGCCAGAGAGCTGCTTCACATCTAAAATCTTTAGCGACGAGAAACACCAAATGTATCCATTGTCTGATTCGTCAGTTGCATCATTCTCTACGTCGTAACACGCACGAGCGTAGTCGGGATCAGCGCTATATTCGCTATAGCAGTGAAATATTTCGCTATTATTGTTTAAATATTATAAAGCAACTGTAACGAATCTTTGCATTTTACCACGTGGCGTCAAACAGCAATCATCAATAACTAGTAAAAATTTATTTGCACTATACGCAGATAATCAGCATCGTCATCAGCCTGACTACGGCCACTGCAGGGTGACGGCCTCCCCAATGTTCCTATAAGTGACTCCCTCGTGTGCTTGCTGCTGCCACGTTATACCTGCCAATTTTTTATTCTCATCTGCCCGCTTAAAATTCTGTCTCCCTCACATGCGTTTGCCTGCTCTAGAAATCCAATCAGCTACCCATGATTATGAGTGGTGATCCTGCCTACGCGCTACGTGCCTAGCCCATGTCAATTTCTTCTTCTTCTTGATCTCACCTACGATATCCTTAACCACCGTTTCTTCTCTGACCCGCTCTGCTCTCTCCTTGTCTCTTAAAGTTACACCTATCATTAGCTATTCCACTGCTCGCTGCGTCGTCCTAAATTTAAGGTAAACCGTATTTGTAAACTTCCAGGTTCCTGTTCTGTAGGTATATGTACAGTAAGATGCAGCTCTTATATGCCTTCTTCTTGAGAGATAGTGGTAGTCTACCATTCATGATTTGAGATTACTTGCCGAAGGGGCTCCATCCCATTCATACTTTTCTAGTTATTTAACCCTCAAGGTTGGTCTTCATGGTTACTACTTGTCCTAAGCAGACACATTGCTTTACAACTTCCAGTGTCTGGCCACCTATCACGAAGTCCTGTTCTCTGCAGAAACTGTTGCATATTTCTTTAGTTTCGTGCATATTAGTTCCAAAACTAACCCTTCTGCTCTCCTTTGTGCAGTTAGCATGAGTCGTAATTCGTTCCCTGGGTTACTCCTGAATGCATTGTCATCAGTGAAACACAGGTTACTATGCACTCTCCGTTAACCTTTATCCCCAAATCTTTCCAGTCAATAACAGTATCTGGGCTTTTAGGTCCTAACACGACGATATGCTTATGAGAGATGCCATACTGGAAAATTCCGTAAATTTATTTGATTGATTGATATGTAGGGTTTACCGTCGCCAAATCGCCATATGATTATGAGAGACGCCACAGTGGAGGGATCCGGAAATTGTGACCTTCTGGTGTTCTTTGACGTGCACCCAAATCTGAGCACGCGGGCTTACAACATTTTCGCCTCCATTGAAAATGCAGCCGCCGCAGCCACGATTTAATACCGCGACCTGTGGGTCAGCAGGCGCGTACCTTAGCCACTAGACTACCGCGGCGGGGCAAGCTCCAGAAATTTCAAACATCTGGTGTTCTTTAACCTGCACTGACATCGCACAATACATGGGTCTCTGCCATTTTCGCTCCATTGAAATGCAACCACAGCGGCCGGTATTGAACCCGCAACCTTTGGGTCATAAGCCGAGCACCCTAGCCACTGATCCACCGAGGCGGGGAACTCTTCACAGTCGAAGGCCCTTAAAACCTTCTGCAAACACGCGGTCAATAGCATTAGAAAGATTATGTCTCCATGTCTTGCACCCTTCATGGGAAGGGAGGAAGCGACAAAAAGGAGAAGGCAGGGAGGTTAACCAGGGTTTCATCGCTTTCTTTATGGGGGACTGTGGTGGGTGTGCATACGCGGTAGATTTCTTCCAGTATGTGTATATAGGCATATACACATACTGATTTCAAGATATCTGCATTACTTCTGTTCTCTCGACTGAATCAAATGCCTTCTTGTAATCCATGAAGGCTATGTATAGGGGTTGGTTGTATTCCGCGCATTTCTCTATAACCCAACAAATAGCATAACAAGGTATATTCTGAAGTTTCCAATACGAAATCTTGCTTGGTACGATGGTTGATTGAACTCTAACATAGTCTCAATTGTATTATTTATTATTTTTGTTGTTAGCATGCAGACAACGAACAGTCACCTTATCGGCCTGTAGTCTTCAAGTTCCTGACGTCACTTTCTTATGAATAAGGATCTTGTTGGCATTCTTCCAAGATTTTCGTACCCTCCCCACCACGAGACACTTCGTATACAGCGGGACCAGTTTTTCTGACACAATCTCTCTACCATCCTTTAACACATCTGATGCTACCTTGTCGTCTCTTTACATTCCCTATAGTGTTTCCTTTACTTTCCCTGTCGTTACTAGTAGGACGCCAGATTCCTCTGGACAATTACTCCTACTTACGATATTGTCTTGATTATATCGGCTATTGTACACACCTCTGTAGATACCCTCCGCTCCCTCAACGATCCTATTCATATTGGTAGCGACATTGCCTTATTTGTCCTGTATGCATATATCTGATTTCTGCCTTAATGCATATATCTGACTTGTACAGCTCGTAAGCTTTTGCCGCTCTTGACAGCATGCTCAATTTTTACCATGTTATACCTTTTTATGCGGCTACCTTGCGCCTAGTGATTAACTTCGAAAGCTCCGCCACCTTAGTTTCGTCGACTGCATTTGAGCCTTTCATAGTTTTTCGTGTCTTGTAGACATTTTTTTTCTCCTGGAATAGCTCACCAGTGTCCTCTCTAAAGACTATACCCCCTACTTCAATTCCACACTCCATAATGATACTAGTCAAACTATCGTTCATTGCGTCAGCGCTTACGCCAGTTTCCTCGGTTAGGGCAGCGAATCTATTCTGAAGTGAAACTCTGCATTCGTGTATTTACCCTCTCGGAGCTACCTCATTAGTTGGCTTCTTGCGTATCAGTTTCTGCAGTTCCTTTCTGAAGTCTAGGTGAATTCGAGCCTTTATAATTGTGTGGACACTGCATATAATCTTGCTGACTACTTCCGTATCCTGTACAATGTGCGGATGTGCACATAAAACGAATCAACTTTTATATTTAGTTTCGACATTAGGACTTCTCTATGTCCATTTACGGTTCGTCTATTTTATTTCGAAGTTATTGAAGATCCGTCAGTTATCACGTTCTCTGAACACTACTAGTAACCCCGCCCCCCTCGAATTTCTAGAGCGGATGCCATATCTCTTCAGTGCATGGTCTCCAGCTTGCGTCTTGTCTATATTTGTACCAAAGTCGCCCATCAGTACAGTATACTGCGCTACTGTATACGTATATAATAACGGTGGCTAAACAGAAGGCTTTTGTTGTCAGTGCGAACACTAATTCGACTCCATTCGCAGTACTTCGGTAATAACGGTGAAAGAAAGGATTGCACCAGCGTTCATAATTTTGTCAAGGTCAGCCCACTGCTCTGTCGGAAGAATGCTCTAAACACCTTGCGTCCTGTTTTTTTAAATATAAATAAATCATCCACATTGAAGTCTAAACGAAGAACAATGCATTTTGACTAACTAGGAAGAAATGCGCAGTTATATGATAACAAATACTTATATATAGTACTCTACACCTTTCAATCTAGCCCACACCGTGGAACATGTATGGTATTGCGAACGTAGTGTTCTACAGAGTAAAACACTACGTATTGTTGTACAGAATAGGGCACGCCTGGCACTTTAAACTTTTTTCCAAACTTGAGCATATACAGCTCACAAACGGAACAGCGCTTACGCAGGGACATATCAGTGCTTTCAGTGAGTTAAGAGGGCGAATTATTCGAGGTCTTATAGTAACACATGGTCACCTTGCACTGAGTCTGCTTAACTGAGAAACTTACTACTGTCTGTCAGCACAGTATATTAAGTACCCTAAACCAACCACATTTCTAACTGTAAAGCTGCGTAAGCCGGTCGTAATCTGTTCAAAGCGAACCGAAAGTATTCCTCGCCGTGATAATGTAACCGTGATCATGTCACGTGTTCGCTAGCAAACGATTGCACAGCTATGCACCAGCTGCGTTAGCGCACACACTCCTCCGCCACCAGCCCACCTGCCTAGACACTTCGCGCAACCACTCGGTCATGCCAGGCGTGACGTCACGGCTGACTGCGCATGCGCTCCTTCGTCTTGTATAAAGCCAACGCTTGGCAGCGGCGCCACACTTTAGACATTTGGAGGCCAAAGAAGGTTCGCACTGCCGACTAGGCAGCCACTTACCGTGAGTGGCAGCGTGCAGCCAAGCAAGAGTGGTGGACTAGACTGGAACTTGGCATTACTTGGCATTGCTTCGAATAACTTTGGCACCACTTTGACTTGAGCTAGCTGAAATAAATTAACTCTGTCTGTATTATTGAGCGAATGCAACGACAGCTTACTACCACCCTCTTTTAGTAGAGTATGTCATACTCTAAAACAGCTTGTATATTTTAAAACACAAACAGCACAATTCAGGTGTACCAGGTTTCAGCTGTTGCTCTGGAAAGAGCTTATTAAGCCCATAAATAGTGTTGTACAGTATTTTACCTCGTCTCCCACTGCTGTTTTTGAATACGCAAACAGAGCACACCAGTTCCACGAGCCGTCATAAGGTTCAATAATGAACAAGGGCCACAAGGGTGAGTAAACAACCGCTCTATACAAGAATGCTGACCACGACCATTGCCATAAAACTGGAACGTTCCTTTAGGAGAATTGTCAAGAGGACATTCGGTGAGCTGTTTGCCAAAATGCTTTTTTTTTTGTATGCACAAAGATTCCATAAAGTGGCTGCTTGCGTATCCCATGTGGAACCTATGCGGCGGCAGTGATATGCGCACGCAGCAGAGCTTGTTTATTAAAAGGTTCCTTATACACTTTTTAAAGTAACCATGAAATGAATTCGATGGAAGAGCTTATTGTCTCCCAAATTCAACGCCGCAAAAATTTTTAAGAATCAGTTCAGTGGGAGTGGAGTTACAAAGGTTTGTCGCACGCTGGAATTGCATTCTCTCTTCTCTCGTCTCGACAAAAGCGCTAGAAGTTAAGCAGGGAGGAATGGCACGGCCACAGAAAAACGTCACGCGGGCCTTGTGACCTTGAGCAATGTTTTTTCTTCGAATACGCAGCTTTTTCAGTGTGATCGCGCACGCACGCGTGGACAACTAGTGGCACGCCATGTTTACATCAGGCAATAGTTGATAGATGGGCTTGCTACGTGTGATTTTTGGGTATATGACGTGATTTGTCGAGAGAATAGAGAGCAATTTTCAGCCAACTTTGATCATTTAATCTGAATTACAGGTCGCGTGCTGCGCTATATTTGGCTCACGTGTTGTCGGGAGCCTCTACTACCAATCGGAAGCGTTTTATGACCATACTCAAAAAGTGTTGCAGGGCCCCTGTAAGGCGAACGTCTTAGATGCCTTTTTAAAACATGATCTGCGGCCATAGGTGCGGGCGTCAACGCGAACCATTAGAAAATATAACGTGATCACAAATGACGCCCTGATGACCTCATCTGGAACCTTTACGTAATTGTAACGCCACAGATCCCCAAAACGTGCGATGTAATGATGATGCCACATAACTAGGCGTGACATGATGATGCCATCACGTATCATGTTCTTTCGGTCAGAGGTGACTCGTGCCGATGGAACGCCCGCCAGGTGCGCAAATTTTGACAGGGGGGACGGGGGGACGTGATGGTCAATTTCGCAGTGGTCTTGGACTATGAAGAAGGTGGTTCTCGCAGCCGAAACGTTTTAGGGGTATGCGTAAACAGCCATGATATTTTCTTTACTCTGAAAGAGATAATCAAGACTTTAAACTGGGCCGGCAAATCTATGTAATTGTATGACACAGCTGGCTGTTCTCTCGCAACTTGCATGCCAGCAGGGGCAGCCAGGGGAGAGGTTGGTCCATTGGCAACGTGACAGTGGCGCTCGCACTGTTAGGTACAGAGTCACTACGAGGCACACGACGCGAAGCCAGCTTGACAAGCACAGCCACCCGAGTCATTCATCCTTGTTTTCCCCTTTTCTTACGATACGGATAAAGCGCACTGGATGCGAAATAAACAGAGGAATCCGGAAACGTTATAAAACGAAAGAACGCTTCTGGACTGACCTGAGCGGCAACAAACGGCTTAAACGGCATTGTGGGGAAAGAAAATAAAGACATAAACTCGCGAAAGAGCCTGGAAAATATAGCGACGGCACTCGTTTGTCCACCAGGACCCTTGATGTTCGAGAGGTCACCAAACACTGCAGTGATTCAAGGAATGGGAGCTTCTGCCGTGACATCTGAGATGCTCGCCTACTTAAGTAAGAAATATCGATAGCAGTTTTCTAGTTTATGTCCGTCTCTATCTCTCAATCTCTTTCGTTCTGCCAATATCACCGTTCAGAACACGAAGGCTTTCAATGCTAAGCAGCACTTTTGTGTTTTTATTGCCGACGAATCGAACTCGAACAGTGGCCCCACTGACCTCGGCAAGAATTTTTTTTTGCCTTCGTATTGTTCCGTTCATTTAGTATCAGGGCCGAAGCACTACGGGAGAGATCGAATCTGAAAAAGTACGTGAACATTACAAAATAGCGAAATGTTGATGTTGGTACCTGGTTGTGACGTTGAAAATGTAGCATAGGCATAAAATAATGATTTAACTAGTTTTTGTATATATCGGGCGAGCTTTTAGGCTTCAACGCAAATAAACCCAACAGTAAACTAACGGGCCAGCGCCGTCGTAGGTCGTTTGTGCAAGACACTCGCCAGAGCACCAACGTAAAAAGTTACGACTGCCACGAGAGAATCACAAAACCCATTGGCGAAGAATTCTGGTCATCCGAGGTAGGTGAATCTATCACTGGACACGTAACCGTATTTCAATGACCAGTAGCATCATTCTTTTTTAAGAACCGTCAATATTATTTGACAACTCCTCCTAATCATGGCACAACAGATTGAGTTTTTGTCACACGAAGAATTAGACTCTGTTTTATTGATTTTTCCGTAAGCTGGCATTCGTGTGCTGTTTTTTTTACTTTTCAAGATTTTAAAGCCGTTAGCAGAAAAACTCAGTGACGAAATCGCTACGTATCAGAGTGACATGCAGCGGCAGGTTATACACCATGCAAAGAAATCCAGATACACAACATGTTGCGTTCATGTACATACTCTCACGTCTACATCAACGTTTCCATGCTGTTTGCTGAACCGTTGTTGTATTAGTCTTTGCTTTAACAGCAAGCGATGCTGTTACTGGTCGCGACTTTTATGTCCCGTACCTGAGATAACGCTGGTGGACATCATAAAGAGTATGCGCTAAAGACCCTTGACAAGACTAGAAACAACTTTCACTAAATTGGAACGAGGCAACAGTTAGTCCAACAAACGGCGTTCGCGTTGCTACATAGAAACACCACTGTCACGTGCAACTTTGTGGTTTTAAAAGGTGATGGCTACGCTGTACCACCTCACAGCTTAAAAAAGAGTGTCCAACAAAACGTAGGTATGCGAAATACCTTAAAGACGTGGAAACCATAAAAAAGCTTTAGTCTAACGAAGAGAGCGCCAGCTACTTCGCTGTTTCATAACTGTCCATGAAGCGGTAACAGTTGAATTTATTTTCTTTTAATCAGGGCAATTTGTGTTATTACCTTCTTAACAGTCAGTGCGCTTGATCATTTTCTTGCTCCTTCAAGTTTTTGTTTTTTTTCTTGTTGAGAAAGTATTTAAACAGTACAACAAACACACAAACAATTTATGTACAAATCCTCGTCTTTTCAATTACCATTGAGATGCGAGGCAAGATTTTCCCCACGCACTTACAGTTCAGTTCTTCGCGATGCATACAATACGCACCCCGGATTATCATGGCTACAGCAAACGATGCGGGAAGAGGTACCTTACGAAAAACGATTTTCGTGCATTGCTTACTCAAGAACAAAAACACTTCGGGTTTTTTTCAACGTTCTCGTACCAGTATTTCCTTTCAGGTCTCGACGCTTTCATTTTCCTTTAGTCTTTCGCTATTTATACTATCGTTCTTTTATTTCCCCATCCACCGACGATTGCCAGCGCTTCCCGAAAAACACCACGCTATTTACAGCAGCCGACCTATCTAGGAGATATGAACGACGACAGAGCGACAATTTATAACGCCGGGAAAACGGGAGCACTTCATTCGAGTGCCCTTTAGCCAATGATGGGGACGAGGCAACTACAGAAAGGAGGGAGTGCGGAAAGGACTCTCGGAAACATCGCGTATTGCTCCATCATCGACTTCTTCATCGCATGTGGAAAACGAACGGTTAAGGCGGGAGAAGCTGGCTGATTGCGAGGCAGGCCGATTGGCCGGGTTGCCGCGTTGCGAGAGAAAAGCCGGCCGACGCAGCAAGGGCTGCGCTTCTCGTCGCATTCAAGTAGCGCTGTCGTGGCTGCAGCAATGCACTCCTCCCTTCCCAGTTTCCCTTGCACGCGGCTCAGCGAAGGAAGAGTGCCTAACTTTCACTCGAGCCAGCACGAGCGGAAATCGGCGCTGATTATTCAGCCTGATTCAAAGCCGACAATGGCGGAGGCCCGGGCACCAGGTGCCTCGTTCCCACGTAGCGAGGCACGGCTGCTATGTTGGGCCTCGAGCGCCTGCCTGCCTGCCTGTTTTCCTGCATGCACGCGTGTGCTTGGCGGAGAAACAAACGCGATGCGCGCTTTCAAGCGTCTCCAGTGCTGCATTCCTCCTTCCCTTCAAACGTTGCGCAGCACGGCGGATTGTGCATCGCGAAGTGAACGAGCCACTGTGCGACTCCGTTAGCCGACCGCGAGCGTGCAGCGTCAGCGCTTGCGCGGGGTTCTTTTAATGAGCCCCGTTCCGCGCTGGCCGCTGCCATCCGATGCGAGCCACGCTCGCCAGGCTTAGGCCTGAATACCCGGCCTCTCAATTTCCCTTTTTTTAACATTCCTAACTAAGCTTCAATAGGGATGAGCTGCGCTATTCCAAGGCAACATTTATCCAGGTACTGCCACAGGATGCGATCGGCTTTGCCCGAGCGCGCGCTCTAGAAAGACGGAAAGCGCCCACGCACGTGGACTGAAGATTAGCATAATGTCGCGCATTGGCCGCGTTGTGAACGGAACAAAAGCGCAGCAACATGGCCATGCTTCCACCTGAAAGCAAAGCTACAGTTTATATCCCCGTATTGTAAAGCTTTTATCCCCACCGCCCACCTGCTCCAGAGCTACAGCCCAAACAACAAAGGCAGAACGTACACTTTCACGAAAGAGCGCCTGAAATAATGTGCTTCTGAAAATAGCGCTGACATATTCTGAACCCCGCGGAATCGAATGCTGAACCACTCTTTCCGCTAAAGGCAGTGAAGCAAACTGACTCTGCCATAAAGCATACCACGACTTATGCAGACGCTTTGAAGTGCGAGCGATGTTTCATATTTGCAAGAACCAGAAAAAGATGCCTCGTGGGAGGACTCATGTAATGAATTACTAAACAGCGGCGGACATCACCACAATAAGACTGCGCAATCAGCCAATCTAATGTTTCAAAATGACTAAAAAAATGTTGGTCCTAGAATAAAAAGCAGTCATCATTTATGCACATGACAGTTTGGCTAAAGTACCAGTGGTAAACATTAATTTATTTCTCGTTTTCAATCACTTCCGTTCAGTTTTGCAATGATAGCGAAGTGGCAGTTTAACGTTTAGAATATTCGAGCAAATTTCATTGAGCCCCATACAATGTATGCGCACCAGCTATTCAACAAAATCCCATCCATGATGTTCGTGTGATTGCATTTTATGTTCAATATATATAAGCACAGTTCAACCGGTCTCTGTTTTGTGCTGTCTTTTGCGTCGCTTTGTGAAAGTACTGATATAAACTCGTCTTGGGGTATCTTTTATGCATTCTGACTTCAGGAAATCGAAAATATTGCGCCAACCGTTGCACTATACATTATAACCAGATAACAGTATCATAAAAGAAACGATCAAAGCATTGTGTTTTACAATAGTGAATCTGCTGTCGAGCGACTAAAATTCTTTGAACATGTGAACCAAAGGCAATACATATACAGCGCAGTGGACAAAGAGAGTCTGTTTGGGTGATATCTTCGCGAGTGTATCCAAACGTATAAGGAGCTGTCAGGAGGGGGAAGCAGGGAACGAAGCGAAGAGAAAAGAATTTTGCGATGTCGTCAACTCACGGAACGTCACCCCGGTATCACGCTTTATTTTCTCGTTTCGGTGCCACTCTATCCCTGTCCGACAAGAAGCGATTTCCCACCGACACGTACGTTCACCGAAAACATCGCAGTAGGACGCTGGAAATAAAGTTTGGGCCTCGCTTTTTTTTCCTTTCTGCGAGTTACTTGTTCCGACTTCTTTGTAATTCCTTTCTCCAAATTTTCGCTGAAGCAGCGGCAAAATGTGAAAACACCGCCGCTGCCTCCGAGGACATCTGATATAGCGCGAAACAGTTTCGAGTGAAGTGGCTTCAAAGAGCAAGCGTCCAAGCGGTTTTCTTGAAATGGAGACGCCGGTTCTGTGTATACCGATGGAGGCACGTGCCGGTGATATATTTCATTTTTTTTGCTTTCTTCTTCCGTGTTTGGTTTGGCGCCTCTGCACGTGCTTACATATCTTGGTGTATGCTGACTTTCTAGCAGGACCACATTTTTCACGCATCAAGAAAAAACGTGGCGGCTGGAGCTTCCTAGGTAATTCTTTTTCTACTTAAATTGTACTCTCTACAATTTCATACCACTGTTTGACCACAAGAGACGCTTGGATAAATATAAACAGCTTTTCTGTGCATCAGTGTCAATAACAGCTGTCTGTTTGTATTCTGACTTGAAACGCGTTGACGTCACTTTCCTGTTCAAACCATGCGCTTCAGGCAAGCTTTCTATGAACATTAACAGGTGTCTGACTTTCACTAAACAAATGTGCAATGCAAAAAAGCACGTTTGCAGGTCATCGACCAAGCTTGCATATTCATTACTTCTGGACAACATACAATATAACGCCTAACACCGGAGCAGCCATCGAGTGGGTTTGGCGAGGCTATTATCTGCAGCGTATCATTTATTTTTGAGTCAGTAAATAGAAAATCGAAACCCAGAAACCACTTTATTCGGTGGCATCCGGCTGTCGCAAAATTTTGAGATGAGTACCAGTTCACGCGAGAAGAATGACTAAACATATTGTAAACACACTGTATAGGTAAAACCGACCAACTGTCAAGAGATGGATGACCTGGATGACCTGTCAAGAGAGGATGACCTGGATGACCGATCCATTGAGCTGCTTACGAAAGAGGTCAACAAGAGTTGGGAGAGTGGAAGCATCCCAGAGGAGTGGAAAGCGGCCTCGATTGTGCTTATTCCTAAACCGGGTAAACCATTACATATTGACAATCTAAGGCCGATATCACTAACCTCTTGTGTAGGCAAGGTAGCTGAGCATGCGATCCTCAATAGGATTTCAGACTACATAGAACGCAATGATCTATTCCCGCATAACATGATCGGCTTCAGACCCGGCCTCTCCACACAAGATGTGATGTTACTCCTCAAGAAGCATATTTTTGATAACGGCACTAGGGATGTAAGGGGTATCTTAGCCCTTGACCTAACCAAAGCTTTTGACACCATATCTCATCGCTTTCTCCTGCAGGCCACAGCCAACCTACATCTGGGAGCAAAGTTTCAGGCCTTCGTAAGATCATTCCTGATGAATAGAACGGCTACTATCACGATCGGTCAACATAAATCAGATAAATTCACCCTTGGGGCCAGAGGCACCCCGCAAGGAGCAGTCATATCTCCCTTGTTATTTAACATAGTTATGAAAGGCTTATCGGAAAGGCTCAGCTCCCTGCCCAATGTAGGTCACTCGCTTTACGCGGACGATATTACGATTTGGTGCCCGGGAGGATCACTCGCAGAAGTAGAAAACGCGCTGCAATCAGCCCTAGACGAAACGGAGTCTTACCTAGAAGGCACAGGCCTCCAATTGTCCCCAACCAAATCGGAACTATTGCTGTACAGGCCGGCCAGGCAAGGCGTTAGAAGAGTTCCACATTTGGACCAAATTCCCATCGCCCTTTTTGCAAAAAATGGACAGCGCATACCACGAGTCGATTCAATTAGAATTCTGGGACTACTTATCGACGCGAGGGGATGTAACACCAAAACTATCATGCACATCACGGCCAAAACTGAAAACATGCTGAGACTCGTCGCCAGAGTATCAGGCCGCAGGAAAGGACTATGTGAAGACAACCTACTCCGGATTCATCACGCCTTCCTAATGAGCCATATTAACTATGTAGCTTCGGCCCTTAATTGGACCAAAACGGAAAAAAATAAGCTAAATACACTCATGCGAAAGAGCATCAAAAAAGTACTGGGATTGCCGGTAACCACTTGCTCTGAGAGATTAAGCGAACTCGGTATGCACAACGACATTGATGAAGTGATCGAAGCGCAGGTCACTGCCCAGGTGGTCAGGCTCTCGTCAACTAGGGCTGGGAAACGCATTCTAGACTCGGCTGGCATGGCCCCAACAATGGTTAATGAACGCAAAATCGCCTTACCCAGGGAGGTTCGGGAGACCTTCGCGGTCAGCCCATTCCCTCGCAACATGCACCCACAATACAATGTAGGGAGGCGAAAAGCCCGTGCACGAGCAATATTACAAAGGTCGGCGAGAATCGTGAATCGACTGTCTTTGTCGACGCCGCTCAGTATGGCCAGTCTTGCACATTCGCGCTGGCAGTCATTGACGGCAACGGAGAATTACGCTCCTCAGCCTCGGCTAGGTTAGCTACTAGTGCTATCGCGGAGCAGGTCGCCATAGCCCTCGCTATGACCGACCCCTCGCACACCAACATTTTTACAGACTCACGAGCGGCCATCAAAGCTTTTGAATCGGGTAACCTAGCGCGAGAGGCTGCCTCCATTTTGGAAAAAAGAACAAACCCTGGCACTCACTTGATCTCTTGGTTTCCCGCCCATATGGGTGCAGACGTTCATCGGACCATACCTAACCTCAACGAGCTTGCCCATGACCGTGCGCGAGATCTCACGCGCCGCGGCGGCATGGAGGCCTTATGGGGACAGGATGAAATCCAGTTTAACGATCCGCTTCTTACTTTTAACGAAATCACATCTCACTATCGGCTTAGTAGAAGGACCTATCCTCTTCCTCATCCGAAGTTAGATAGGCATCAGTCAGTCACACTTAGAATGCTCCAGACAGGCTCATTCCCCTCGCGGGGATTCCTGAGTCGTATCTCAACAGAAATTGATTCAAGTTGTCCGGACTGCAACGAAACTTACTGTTCTTTAGCGCACATGCTTTGGCAATGCCCCGCGTTACCTACTGGCCCTCTATCCAGTGAAGCCGACTGGGAAGAAGCCCTGCGGAGCTCATCGCTCCATACACAACTTCAGGCTATCCAGAGGGCCCAAGAAAGGGCGGAACATCATGGTGTCCCAGCCCCGACTTGGACGCGGCCAGCGGTTTCCGCGGGTCCCCGATAAGGGTTCACGCGAAAGCTCCTCAGGATCTAATAAAGTTCTTTGTCTGTCTGTCTGTCTGTCAAGAGAAGCGAGAGTGAGCAGCAACAGTACTCTTCCTCCTCTTCTTTTTCTGGCACTCCTGCCTGTGACATATATCAATGATACAATATCGAAAGTAAGCATAAGAAAATGTACAATAAAAGTTGGAAAAAAGTTTTATCTCGATTTACTGCAGAATAAGCAGTGGTACTGTCACTTTAAATTTATTGACGGTGACGATTTTACTGTTTAAAGCGAGTACAGTTGCTCCGTTGTACGGTAACATGCAATTGCCAGTCTAGATACTAACGCTTTTGTCAGTCAAACCAAGTGCTTTTAGCCGTGCTATTTGAGGCTACGAGCGAGTGTCACACAACGAATAGCTACTAAAAATTCATCAAAAAAAAGACAATGGCCCCTCTACAAAAAAAACTACAAAGAATCCCCATCGAACAGTTCATTACCTTGTCATTCGCGAAAATACAGAAATAATACAGACACACCTTCTGAATATAGTGGAGGTGAATATCTAGTGAACACGGCGTGCGTACTGCGAAAACAAAAGTTTTTTTTTTGAGGTGAGGTATTCTTTATTTATTTATCGTGAATACATTGAAAGGCTGACGACAAAAGCTGCATACAAGCAGCTTGACAGGCCCGTCAGCCCAATTCAAACGTCAGCGGCAGACGGCAGATATGCATGCTGTAGAAATTTACAGTAATAGACACAACAATGTTCAAAGTTAAAAAATTAATATAAGCAACGCGAGCACAAACTTCTGCACACCTTGAAAGAAATTGAATCTCACAGCACCCGTTTTATGTTAGACGTGATTTTTTAATTTTTTAATTATTACGTTTTTTTTTCCTTCCAAGGACTCCGACTACTCTTGTGCTGTGCAGAGTAAATAATGGTGCGCTTTCGACAGCGAGATTTTCTTCCGGAGACTCGTTCAAAACGTGCTCTCCAACTCGGACTTCCACTCGCCTCAAACCGGTGCACAGAGCGCTCGCCCATCGAGCCCGCAAAAGGCACCGAGGCTGCGATGAGTGAAACACCCCTATATATAGCTTGCCGCGCTCTCGGTCCGGGACTCACTTTCCTCCTTTCGTCGATGCGGGTGTTGCCGGTATTTCGCGCTTGTCGCACACAGCAACACGTCCGAGGCGCAACGGCCCGTAATAAAGACAAACGCGATCCCGCAGCGACACATGCGACGGAGGGTGGGCTTTGATGCGGATAGATCCATCCATGCGCCGGCCGATGCAGCGAACACAAAAGGTGGTGGATCAACGAGGCACACAAGAAGGCTGCGCGGAAATAGTCTCTTAGCGCGCACAATACTCTCCGTAGTGCTTGATGGCCCACAGTGTCATTGTCGCCTTGCGTGCGTGACAGCATCCGGCCTTACGTGCAGCCGAGCGTGTGCCCCATTGGGTGAATACTTGGCTGGGCGCATCCGTATGTGTGTGCTCATATGAAAACGTAGAACTGCGGCTTTTTGCGAGTGTGCGGGATGTTTTCTGAGCGAGTACTTGTGCATCGTACGTATGCTGGTAGGTGCGTACTTCAGTGAGTGAGTGAGTGAGCGAGTGAGTGAGTGAGCGAGTGAGTGAGTGAGTGAAAGAGTGAGAAAAGTGAGGTTCTATGGGGTAGTTTTGCCGCATTGTATTGCTGTTTCAGGTAGTGCATCTTTTACAGGCAGAGAACTAAAGTGTGCGTGCATGCAAAGGGGCAACCCCACTTTCAACAAAAGAGTGAGTGAGTGAGTGTGCGTGTGCGCGGGCGCGAGTGAATGAGTGTCCGTGTGCTCGTGCGCGAGTGTGAGTGAGTGAGTGTGTGAGTGAGTGTGAGTGTGAGTGAGTGAATGAGTGAGTGAGTGAGCGAGCGAGCATGCAAGCTAGTGTGTTCGGTGAAATGTCTGTCGGCGAGAGAGGGAGCTCTCCGGCATTATAGATGTATGTGCAGATTAAATAGCATACTGAATTTTTCAATAAACGCGTGCATTTCTGAGGAAGTGGTTAGAGCGACATTCTCAAAATTGTTTCGAAAAACCCGGATCTAACGCAGCCTAAATGCGGCATTATTGAAGAAAAAAATAAAAGGCATCTGCAGCCGTACCAGCACGTGATTCCTTGTCGGCATGGCAGTTTGCGTACGTGCGCATACGCAAACTGCCGTACGCGCACGTGAGCGCCTAGATCTAGGAAGCCGTCGTCACTACGCAAATCTACTCCTGTTTGCTCACCGCCTGCGCTGCTCCTCTTTCCCTCTCTTTCCGTTCTCCCACGAGAGACAAGTTCACCGTCTCCCGTACGTGCGATCCTCGGGAGGCTCGTACAAGCACCTCTCGTTTCACACGCCTAATCCAAATTTTGCGCGACGCTAATCTTTTCCGGGCTCCTCGGTCGGTCGTGCAGATCGCTGCCTGGCAAATCCCCGCGCACCAGCGTTAGCGCGGCAGCAGCGCCTGCGCGGTGATGCGTCGTCGCTCTTTCTATGAAAGACGATGCGTGGGCTGTCTCGCTAGAGCGAGACATCGGCGGGCCTCTGCGGCTTGGCTCGTGCGCCGAGATAATTTCCCAGAGGAAAGCATTTCTGTTTTGAGAATGCTTCACGGGCGATTTTTTTTTTCATCATATTATTTGTGTTTATCGAACAGTTAGATTTATCTTCTCATTTCTTGTTCTCTCTTCTCTCATTCACAGTGTGATGCCTTCAAAGATATCCTTCAACTCGTCATCATTCCTCCTAATTTGCTTCTGACGTATGCGTGTGTGCGTGCGTTAGTGCGTTTGCACACTAGTTCTGTGTGCGTTTTTTTTTGCTTTTGTTCTTTGTGGCAACAATCACTGCATAGAAAAGAACATATGTTGACCCAGAGTACACCAGTTTGCAAATGAGCGCGTCTAGTTGTCGCTCGCACGCTGTCCTGCCATGGCCGTCAAGAGGAAAGGCCTAAGCACCCTGGAGGGTAAAGCATGCTTCCGCTTGCATTATGTTTTGTATACTATGAGAAGCAATTATTCATTATTTGTTCATTCTTTTATTATGTTTACTATTGTTTCTTCATTCAAACAACAAAACCAGACTATGTATACTGTTTTGATGTAACTAAATAAGTTCCGTGAAACAGCCTAGTGAATAGCCCCTTTCGCTAGGCCTACCACAAATATACAGCCAGACGCACTTGAAAAATGTCATTATTCAGGACACTATTGAAATCTAATCAGTGTATTAGAAGTGACTTGTTCCTCAACAGCGCACAGAATTTTACCAAGCTTCAAAAATACCTTTTCTTTTCAACACCTACATTCTGCGTCATTTGAAACCATGCCTTCGGGTACGTCTGAGTAATTTTGTGTTAAAATATGTCTTTATGCACAAAAGAACGGTCTGTTTTGTTAAGTGAAGGAGCGTCGGACTATAGTAGATCATTAATTGTAATGGCCTCCTCCAGTTGTGGTGGTGTCCCATTTTGAGAGTTAATAACTCCTGCAAAATATTGACGGCGAGTTGTATTTGTTATGAAGTGTACGTAAAGCAGAATATGGCAGTGGTGGTATTGGTGGTGGTGGTGGTAGTAAATATTGTAATGATGATGATTTGATTGATATGTGGGGTTTAACGTCCCAAAACCACTATATGATTATGAGAGACGCCGTAGTGGAGGGCTCCGGAAATTTAGACCACCTGGGGTTCTTTAACGTGCACCCAAATCTGAGCACACGGGCCTACAACATTTCCGCCTCCATCGGAAATGCAGCCGCCGCAGCCGGGATTCGAACCCGCGCCCTGCGGGTCAGCAGCCGAGTACCTTAGCCACTAGACCACCGCGGCGGGGCTATTGTAATGATGATGATGGTGAGGCTTAAAGAGGCACCATTGGTTGGGAGCTCCTATTAATATCCGACCAGCAAGCACATTGTCCCAGATATAAAAGTGAGGTTAGTAGGATTCGCTGTTGGGTAATTGAGTTGTGTACTACAATTTGCTTGTTGACACAAGTAGGGATAACTGATCTTAGAAGAACAATACGTATATGAAATGGCGCAGCTACACTCCACTCTTACATTCAATATTTTTGTTCATTTTTAAAGGTAGAGAATTATCATGCCTGTCTCATACGCCCCTACATCCACTATTCCTTTACTCGCCTGTGCTAGTTCATCGTGCTAGGCACTTCAATAAATTGCGGTGACAATACCCCCTCGTTCACACGCACTGCAGCTACACGTATACCATCTTCACACAAATAAATTGTCCCCGTATCTCCAAGCTTCACTGCAAGTCTCGTCAATCTTTCATACAAAGCGTGACATTTTCAGAGCTTCCTAAGAAACACTAGGGTCCTTATAATTACGTATCGATGTATTTTTTACTAAAGCAGCACACCACCTTATACTTATTTATTGATGCTGCCCTTCAGAAATGCGTAATATTTGCTTTTTGATTGACAATGTTCACAAGTATGAACGCAGCAATCAGTTAAAAATGTCTGGGCATTCAGCAATTGCTTAAACTTTTGCCGGGTAGCTGAGTAGCATGACAGACAGACAGACAGACAGACAGACAGACAGACAGACAGACAGACAGACAGACAGACAGACAGACAGACAGACAGACAGACAGACAGACAGACAGACAGACAGACAGACAGACAGACAGACAGACAGACACACACACACACACGACAGACAGGCAGAGATTTATATGTTCAAGTATCCCAAGTAATCATCTTTAAAAGAAGTCCCAGTTTCGCTGCAAGGGTGAAGCAGTGAATGAGATAGCAAAAAATTAGGTCACACGAAGGACGACAATCAGCTCGGTACTGCATGGAAGCGCACGGGTAAAGCACAAAAAAGGAAGCTCGACAAGATCGCGCTAGTATATAAGGACAAGCGTGAACTAAGAACTGTCACAGTTGTTACGTCTGTGTTTGCAATGCACTGCCAATGCATTGTGCGTGATATATATATATATATATATATATATATATAGGACATGGCAGCAACAACAAATTCACCGACAGTATTCATACATTTGCTATCAAAATATTAACATAATGGCGACCGAATCACGTCAACACACACACACACACACACACACACACAATTTCAGTTCAAGATCTCTTAACGCGCCAGTACGCTTTTCATAATCTGGAACGTATTCAATATTACTTCTTAAAATTTGAACAAGCCCCATGGAGAATAATATGGCGTCTTTCTTTATATGGCCATGGCTCGATAAATACCGGAGAGACAAGCGCGCAGAGAAATGTGATATGCCATGGTGGGCTTATTTACTTCAATGACGCTGGCAAAAACACTCGCGGTCATTGGTAGCCGAGTTCGAGCGTCGGTTGGACGCCAGTGGTGATTCACTCAAACGGAAGACTGAAGAGCTGCCACGCGATAAAATAGGCAAGAGAAGGGGGGGGGGGGGTGAGGACACCATTGTCGAGAATTTGATATTCTCGATTACGTACGCCCCATAGGCAAAACTAGTTCGCCTCGGGGCATGCTGGTGTGCACGAAAAAAAAAAGAAAGCAGGAATATGGAGCGAGTGACATTTGCATAAATATTGCGCCGTCAAACAGGAGCCCACGCTTGGAGCCCAGCTCTCTGTATATTTCTCTGGGCATTGTGGTCTCGGCTATAGTCATGCCTGCATATTTCGAGAGAAGCGCATAGCGGGGTGAAAGATACGGCAGGCCGAATAAAAAAAAATATGCCAGTCGCTGCTGTTAAGCCGATTGTTGTCCTCAATACATTCAAGAATAATCAGAAACTCGCATTTGCGGAGTGCTTGCGCTAGGCGAATGGGTGTATATTCCGACGTAAATTATTGGAAGACCAGCCTATTGATATCTCGAATTCAGTGAAAGGATATCTGTCATCAAGCTGACGAATGCAAGACTAAAATGTAAAAGAGACAAAGAACGGTGCTTCTAATGTACTAAAAAGTTAATTAAACGGTCAAAATAATTTTTCACACACATAAGTCCCCCTCCCCACACACACCACAAATTTTATAGATGGCGTCGTCGCATTACACTAACCCGTATGTGTGTTGGCATGTGCCCAGCTTACACGATGACATTGTGACTGCAATGTTGACATCGCGATGCGTCTGCAAGCCTGCCTCGAATGAACGAAAGAATTTTATAAATTTATTTTCGCGGACGAAAACGTTCTGCCCAGCAAGATTACTAAGGCTGCTGAGACACCGCCGTGAAAAGCTGTACGTATATACAGGGTATACTTGTTTAGTTGCGGCAACGAAAGATCACTTCTACTTCAAGATTATTATATTAATCTCGAAGTCGGCAAAAGAAACATTCCGGTTATGATGATGTTTATTTAACTGGAGAAGTAGCAACGAGGTCGCAACAGAAAATGGCCGTACGGCTAAGTCTGCCAAAGGCGGCACAGGCTCTCGCGCAATCAAAGCACGGGGATTTTTCGTTCTCTTCGGAAGGCGCATAAACGTTGGTGTGTATGCTACACTACAATACCTCCGGGGTGAACAGTTGCCACCCTGGCGACGCAGGGAGAAGGCACAATGAGGGGGTCGTAGTAGAGCTTGAGACGGTCGACGTGTACGGTCTCGCGTCCTCGACGGCGCAAGTCTGGCGATTGTGTTAGGGGCTCGATGATGTAATTCACCGGTGAGGTCGCGTCAATGACACGGTATGGACCATGGTACCGGGCCAGAAGCTTAGAAGAAAGGCCAGGAACGTGCGGGGGCACCCAAAGCCACACAAGGAAGCCAGTACAAAACGTAGGTGCTATGTGATGACGTCGTCATGTCGGGTGTCTTTTGTAGGCCTTGAACCTCACTTGTCATATACCGAGTTAACTGACGGCAGTCTTCAGCGTACCTGGCGACTTCAGAAAGCGGAGAGCACTCAGATGCATCAGGCCGGTACGGGAGTATAGTGTCCAGTGGGTGGGAATGTTCGCGGCCGTATAACAGAAAAACGGGGAAAAACCGGTAGTCGCCTGCGTCGCAGTGTCACAAGCGAAGGTAACAAAAGGTAATACAGCGTCCCAGTTAGTGTGGTCGGAGAAGGTGTACATCCGCAGCATGTCGCCAAATGTGCGGTTGACCCGTTCAGGGAGCCCATTTGTCTGTGGATGGTATGCCGTATATTTCCGGTGGATGATGTTGCATTCAGCGAGAATAGCTTGGATGACCTCCGACAGGAACATTCGACCCCTATGCCTGAGTAATTACCATGGTGCACCATGGCGGAGAATGAAGCTGCGCAGAAGGAAGAGTGCAACTTCGTGGGAGGTCGCTGCTGGTGGAGCTGCAGTCTCTGCGTAGCGTTCAGATGATCGACGCTGACTATAATTCACCGGTTCCTAGAGCCACAGCCACTATATGGGAGGGGGCCATAGAGGCCGATAACCCCGCGATCAAATGGGCGAGCCGTGCACGGGAGCGGTTGTAACATGCCAGTAAGGTGCCGCGGAGGTGTCTTGTTTTGTTGGCAAGTGGTGCAAGACTGAACGTATTTCCGCACAAAGCGATACATTCCTCGCCAATAATATCGTTGATGCAGCCTTTCGTAGGTATTCAGGACACCTGCGTGAGCACTTTCAGGATCTGCATAGAAATTCATGCAGATGTCAGAGCGCATATGAGTAGGGACAGCAAGTAGCCACTTCCGACCACCAGGCATGTAGTTGTGGCGGAAAATAATGTTGTCTCGCATGGAAAAGTGGGCTGCTTGACGGCGTAGCGCTCTCGTGGAAGGAACAGCAGACGGATCGGTAAGGTAGTCGAGTAACAAGGCAAGGTATTGGTCTTTACGCTGCTCCGAGAGCATGTCAGTGGTTTCGAGTGGTGACAAGATGGTAAAAAGGAGTGACAGAGAAGCCACATCTGGTGATAATGGTGATCGGCAAAGTGCATCGACATCCGCATGCTTGTGACCGGAACTATATACGACACGGATGTCGTATTCCTGCAATCGAAGTGCCCAACGTCCCAGTCGTCCGGACGGGTCTTTCAAGGTGGACCGCCAACGTAGAGCGTGGTGGTCTGTGACCACGTCGAAATAACGGCCATAAAGGTACGGGATAAACTTCTTCAACGCCCAGATTATCTCACGGAGTTATTCAATTTAGCCTTCTGGAGAGCGCCACCGCACACACACACACACTTGCACAAGCGACTACGTATTCGGCTTGGTAGCCTTTCCGTTGTGCCAAAACTGCACCAAGATTGACGCCACTTGCATCGGTGTTAATTTCTGTGGCAGCAGTGGAGTCGTAGTGACGAAGAATTGGTGGTGAGGTCAGCAGACAGCGCAGCTGGCGAAATGCGTCGTCACATGCAGGTGACCATGCAGATATACCTTTGCTGTTAGAAAGCAGAGGTTCGATGATGGACGTGAAGTTGCGCACAAAGTGACGAAAGTAGAAGCAGAGACCAACGAAACTTTTTAGGGCTTTCAGTGATGTGGGCATTGGGAAGTCAGCGAAAGCTCAAAGGACCAAACGCTCTGAGAAGGCTGTATGACTCCACGTTTAAGCATGTCATCTACTTGCTCCGTAATGACGCGACGCTCTTCGGCGGAGACGCGGTAAGGACGCTGTCGCAGAGGCGAGTGTGAGCCGGTGACAATAGTATCAGTGATAGACGTGGTGTGGCCCAAAGCAGGTTCTTGAAATTCGAAAAAGAGTGAACCTTGTTAAGGAGAGCAACAAGTTGGCGGCGATGCGAGGAGGGAAGGTCTGCGTCAATAGCATTGTCGAAGAGTGATGAACTTGATGGCTCAGACGCATAAATGATTGGGGCAATGTGACATAGGGTTTCATCGGGAAGAATAATATAATCGATATGGTCGACAGGTTGTACATATCCTAAGGTTTCACCACGGAGTAAGCCAATGGGGTAGTTGCAGTGGTTGGTAACCAGCATTACAGTGGAACAAGACGCAATTGTAAGTACGGCAAATGGGAGAACGATGCCCTTGCGATCAGGAAAAACCAGAGATGGCGTAAACACCCCCGTGGCGTCAGGTTGCGCCACACATGAAAGGCTAATAGGGACTGAAGCATCCGGAGGCAAGGTGATGGCGTCGTCAGCGATGAGTTTGCAGAGCAGAGGAGAACGGTCGGGCGATGGAAATTCACATGTTGGCACAAGGGGCACATCCACACGTGAACAATCGATGATAGCTTATGACGTGATAAGAAATCCCAACCTAGGGTAAGGTCATGAGAGTAAGATGGTAGAACAAAAAATTAAATGATGTACAAAACGTCTTGGATGACGACGCACGCCGTACACACAGCCGAGGAATGTATGCGTTGCGCGCTAACTGTGGACAGCACCATGCCACAGAGAGATATGGTCATGTTCTTCAGTTCTCGACAAAATTTTGCGTTCATCACAGAAACGGCGGCCCAGTATCAATTAACACTGCTGTGGTGACTCTCTCAACATCGACATCAACAACATTTTGCGGCGAAAATGAAGGCCTTGAAAATTGCGCAGAAGTTTCAGTTCTTGCCTCTGGAACTGAAGTGATTAGTTTTCCTCCTCAGGAGGAGGCCGACGACGCACAGGCGATGGCGATCGGCGACGAGGGGATGGGAAGCTAGCAGTTTATGGGCGGCGATCCGAGTCGGAGTGCCTCCGTTCATATGCAGACGTTGTGGCTTGCTGCGGCGCGTACGTAGGAGTTTTAAAGTGTATAGACGTGCGCAGATGTGGGACGGCGACGGCAGAAGCGTGCAATGTGGCCAGCGATGCCACACGCGAAGCAGATAGGATGGTTGTCATGGGGGCGCCACTCATAAGTGCAAGGAAAAAGCGAGACGGGGGCCTGTAAACTGGAGGCGAGGCCGGAGAAGGTGGACCCGATAGAGACTAGATGCGGTGGGGGCCGCGCGACCACAGCTCCGTAGCTGAGAGGTCAAGGTGGCGCAGGTGGTGCGTAGCCGGCAGTTGAGAGATCAGGTGGTACCGAAGTGCATATATAAGCGGCCGGAATCGTAGGGAGGGCATCGCAAATTTCAGTGCATATGGGCTGCTGCAGCGTCGAAGGCAGGCTTGCGGTGGGCGCGTCGCTACTCGGCAGCAGGGAGAGCCGTCGGGCGACTTTCTCTATGATGAAGTCTCTAATCTGGTGAAGCCCTGTCTGGTTGGGGAGTGCACAATTAAATAGACGAGTCCACATTGCATCGAAACTGAAACCATGCAAAATTCACGAATAAAACAAAACATAAATGCAAAAAAAAAACAATTTAGTAAGCAAGTTATTAGACAGATTCTGTACTTTCAGAAATTACTACAATAAAGATCACCGAACTGTACAAGACAATTGATTTCCGCGATCCAGATTGTAGGGAATAGACACGAAAACTATACTTTGATAGATTGACGTGTGGGATTTAACGTCCCAAAACCACCATATGAATATAAGAGACGCCGAAAACTCAAATTTGCTCATTCTACCATGAAAACGTGTGTACTCAGTCCTACTACTGTTTGTTTTGTTGAAACTTCAAATCCAACAACTTACTATGTGATAGAGCTGTTTTTTTAACAACCAAGAAGTAGGGTACTTGTTACCAGTTACTGCTGTGTACAGCCAAGTGAAGAGCGAAGTGTAAAACACTTGTAAGGCGACGTAAATGAAGCCCTACGATACCACGTTAAGGAAAAATATGTATATGCAGCAATAAAGAATTGAGCGTCATACTTGTCAACATTTTTTTAAGAGTTTCTTGCATTGTTATTTAAAAAATCAACGCATTTGTATCGAGGTGCCGTACGTCTATCTTATTTTGATTATTCAAAATAAAAAATGAAGCCATATTAAGACATATATCACATTCGATGAGCTCGCAACACTTCAAAACAGCTTCATCAGCCCGTTTACTGTCACAACAACAAAAAAAGAGACAAAGTAAAACAAACTCGCTCAATCATGACTCGTTGATAGCTTCTATTTTGTATGTCGCACTTTACCGGAAACAAAATATAAAGATAGAACTCTCGAGCCACAAAACAAACCCAAATACACGGACTAATTACCTTGGAATGCTGTCATCGACTGTCTGGTATGTGAAATAAGTGCGAGATAATTGTGGGTCTTGCAGCGTTTCTGAACAGTAAGGTCCACCTAAAACAGTGCTGATGATCATCGCACAATCATTCCCCCTTCTCTTCACTTCCTTCTCCGCCCGAACGTTATTTTTTTTTTAATTCTAGCCCCTTCATCGAATGTATACATAATTGAATCACACGTTTCAGCCCTCAGTGGTTCTGTTTTTACCATTTCTGGAGAGTAACACGCAATTTCTCCGGAAACACCTGTCCCGGATGTTCATCATCCCTACGCGGCATTGCTTCGATAACGCAGAAAGGCAGCTGTATAGACGGCGCCAAAGTCTATTTAGTGGCTGGACGATAACGTGCCTCAGCATGTTCAAAGGCAAAACAACAACCCGGTATTGACTCAGCTTCTTTTGTGTTCCCTCCTCTTGGTTTTCTACCCACCAACCATTGCTCTCGCATCTTTCTTCGTATTCCTTTCACTCTTTCTTTCTGTCCTTTCCTTTCACTTCCTTTTCGAACTCCTTCGCTATCGTCGCCTTCGAAGCGGCAACGGTTCGAATAGAAAGAGATGTAGCAAAGCAAAATAAAACACGTTATGCACCGAAAATCCCGGCGGGGCAAAACCCAATGAAGCGGAAAGCCACGGATGGTGACATTCGGCTGAAGCACTGGCGGCTTTCTCTTCACCGGTGTGTTCCATCACCTTCGGGTGCTAAGCCTCGTTCCTACTCGGTTTTCTCTCTTTTTTACCCCAGTCACAGATCTCGTTCTTCGCACCGGAGATCGGTAACACTGGAGCAAATGAAAATAAGAGGAAGAAAATGAGAGAACGAAAGAAAAGGAAGACTCGGTAGAGACGAGAAAACTTGGCTGCGGCAACAGAGAAACAAAAGGTATAGCGAGCACACGGCCACCAAAGGCGAACGAAGGTAATGGATCGCGACGCCAAGCAAACACCTCGGTAACAACGGCGTTCCGCGACGACCGTCTTGACTGCCCCACCTTTCTTTGTTTTTCTTTTGTTTGTAATTCTCTAGTACTCTTTCTTGTGGCGTTTTCGCTTTTCTCGATACCCGAGATTCCGAGGTTATATATATACATTTTTTTCCTGCTCGGATCTGGCAAGAATGACGCGTCCGTCCCGCGCTATTGTCCCGAGACTGGCTAATGGAGGAGCAAATTGAAGTGCTTGCCTGGCTGAGAACGAAAGGTTCGCCCAGCCGCCACACGAGTCCCGGCGCCTCACACAACCTCCTCCTCGAAAATAGATGCCGACATGGTCTATTCTTTCTTCTCGGCAATCCAAGACACAGATGGCACCGCTAGTGGGCCATTCAAAGTGCTTGCCCGTTCTTTTCGTTCTCTCTCTCTCTGTAACTCTGTGCGCTGCGCTAATACATTGAACATTGGTGGGTATTTATAGCTCCTCACAACTACGTTCCCTCTCTCTGTCTATGTCTTTAACAAACACTTATTATACGTACGACGATTGACAGCGCCTTGATGTTGGAGCTTATTTCGTCCACCATTGTTACGGCTGCGTACATTCTGCATAGTATTGTACTCCACGCTACTGCATTCACTGTGCTTTTAAGGAGGAGGTCCCGCCTGCGGTTTACTACTTTGGGACCTCCTCCTGCATACTTATTCACAATGTACACTACTGATGCTAATAAAGAAACATTGATTGATTGATTGGGAAAAAACTATGAGATACACGGCTTCATTTAAAAAAATACAGTTTTTTAAAGAACTTTCATTACATTGACTTCAGTCGTTCTCAAACATGAGCTCTACGTCGAGGGGAAAACACTTTGCCACAGCTGAAACGGCCCTGTAAAAAGAACTCGGTCGTGAACTTTTTTTTAATTATTTACTTAGAAAAGGTGTTTATATTACAATTTTGTAGAGCATGCCAGTGCATTGCATGCGCATTTTTTGTTGAAATAAGAAGAGTTGACTGTAGTTCGAGATATTTGTCTTCGAACATTAAGGACGAAGTCGCACGAATCCCGTCGATTCTGTTACGCCAGGTCTGAACTACCAGTAACAGGAAAATTACACAACTTAGGCGCCCACACGGCGGCTCACTGGTATCATTCCAAGCAATCTTAGCGGCAGTATGCGTGCCTGCTACTGTTCTCCACAAAAGTGAGAATAGTATGCAGGTGCACGTCTCTTTCGGTTCTTGTGCCATCATTCAGCGATTTTTTTGTTAAATAACACTAATAAATGTCTTTGGAAATCAAGAGGTCATGGGTTTGATGCCGAGTTTGGACACCAAAATGTAAAGAAAACTAACGATCTACAAGGAAACCGGACCAATAGCTATGCAGTTTCAATCCAATTTTTATTTTGCGGTGCTAATTTGCACACGTTTATTAATTTTATTTTTTTATTTTGGACACTTTAAGCACAAAATGTTTCGAGTTGAAGGAGCACTCCTCAATCTACTTGTTCTTTGCCGTAGCCTCCACACACGCCTGTGATTCTGCGTCAGATAGTTTAAACTGCTGAAGGTGGGCGAATACAGTAACCCGACATTGCTGCATGCACCATCCTCGTGCAGTCGTCCTCGGGCAATCATGGTATCAGTACCGTCATCCAGGCTAAACGCTCTAAATATCGTCCTCCCATTGACAATATTTTAGAATGTACACCTCACCGTCTTGTTATGCCATCCCTTTCATATCAACCTAATACTTCTGTAGTAGACATTTCTTCTTATTAGAAAGAAAACACTAACAAAAATATTCATAGACAAAGGTTAACTCATTTTGATTTAAAGCTGGCGGAAGTTCGTTCTTGATGACGTTAAGGTTACGAAGACTCACACTACAGGCTATCGGGATAAAGAAATTCTCCTTTCCCTCCTAAACACCGACGAGAATACTCCCGCAGCGTGTACCACGTCTTTGAACTTTTGGGTCGCGGCTGTCAGGCGTGGTAAACACAAGCCGCCTACGTGCCCGTCTATACAAAGCACACGACAGCCAGGACGCAGTCAACAAAATTTGACGCCCACTTTGCCTATAGAAGTAACGGCGGACCGCAGGGGAGTGGCCGCCGATGCAGCAATTTTCTTGCGGAGCCAAGTGTCCCCAATCGTAAGCTTCGGTGGCCTTAGTACGGGCAGAAAAGTTATAACATTCCAGCGCAAAGACTAGCGCGCAGCGTTTGGGGACGGCCTTGTCGTGTGAGGGCGCACCGTATACGCTTTTCTACTATTCCCGCTCCCATCCAGCCCACGCCGGTGCACGGTGATACGTCCCTAATTAATTTTCTCTCAAGTGCAAACATCGTCGTCGCCGTGGCTCTAGCAAACAGGGCAGCACAGAAGCCCCGGACCGGATCTGGTTTTGATGAGACTCGGCCGGGGCGTCTGAAAGCTTATTCGGGCAGGCCCTTAATCAACTTAGCCGCCTTCATTCATCTGCGACGAGACCGCTATTCCTGTTCCCTTCCTACATCTTCGAGCACCCACTCTCCATCGCTAACCCCAAATCATGAAACTTCTTAAGCACGCTTTTTTTTCTAGTTTTCTGTGTCAACCTAGCACCCGCCAGATTGATCTCCTTCTGCACCTCTTTCGTGTCGCGGGAAAGAACAAACCAAAGTGCCACTCAAGCTGGGCGAGAGCAAATATCGTTACAAACTAATTCCGATGCAGAGCACAAGCTGCCACTCAATCGCGGCTCATCATAAGTGCGGTGTTTTGATTTGCTGCTGCTGCCTGTGAGTACGTTTCTTCTTGCTTCTTGATTTACTTTACGAAGGTACTAGTTGCTATTTCATTGCGATTGCTCTTGGCGAGGGAGAAAGAAGCAAGAAAGCGATCAACGCTATAAAGAATGGAAGCTGTGTAGTTGACACTGGGCAGACCCAGTCGACATCGTAAGTGGCGCTCTATTACAAGAGGGTATGCGTTTTGTCTTTGCTTGGAGATGGGGTTTATGTATAAATATCGTCTTTTGTCTACGTTTGTTTCCTTTAATTGTGAACACGAGTTCCTGCGACAGGCTGCAAGCCTTCGAAATGGACGGGATAAATAACACCGTTCGTCATGATGGGTCAATAAGCAGTGTGAAGCCGTCGCGCTTTTAAAAAGAAGAGCTGGAAAAGTTACAAAACATATTAGATGACAATTGTTCGTAAAGCGAAATAAATATACAAATTGGGTTACAGTTACAGTAACAGCAAAACGGAGGCATGGCTGTTTGTTTTTTTGCATGTGATGATAACATTCGCCCATCGCGTTGAATGTGTTGCCAAAATATTGAAAACAAGCAAACGAAGTTGTAAAATCCTGAACCACATGTGCTTGTATCATTAGAGAACCTCATCTGGTGCAATTCTACGGTGTGAGGACAAGTGTACAAAATTTTCACAACGCAGAAAATTTCGCTGCCACTAAATTGGTGAGTCGATACCCCTAAACTCTAAGACAAAACAGCGTCACGATGATTGTTACTGAAGGCACTCACGGTAATGTGTCGTTTATGTAACATGAGCAGCTGCATGCAATCATTAGGAGCAGCTTCGTAACGCTGCTGCTCCTAATGTTTGCAGCTGCTTCTATTACATAAACGGCATATTAGAGTGATTGCCTTCAGTGACGATGACCATGACGCTGTTTGGTCGTAGAATTTAGAGGTACTGAATCACCAATTTAGTGGTATCAAAAGTTGCGCCGAGTGGTGTGGTAGGAGGGGAAGAAAAAATTACCATACTTTACGTTCGTAACTTTTCAACCTTTTAAAAAACGTGCGCCGAGAAATATGAGCTGCGTTCAACAGGTGCACGTCTTGCGCCCACTGCCCTGACCAACCACTACACATTCCTAACAGCGCCTCACATTTGCGCTGCATATCGATTGGCCTTTAAATCTGGCCGCCAGCTAGCTAATGCGGATTCGATCGATGAAGAGTGCGCTTAGCTGAAACGCACTTCGTGTGATTTCACACAAATGTAGTGGCACCTTTCTTTTGGGGTGCTACTTCTTTATATTGGTAAGAGCGGTGATAGTGGTTGTGTTGCAGCAGGCCTGTTTAGCCTAGCATGCCCAGCCAGATATTGTTCCCCTCCCATCGGATATCTGAAGACATTGTTTGTCCTTCAACTGGAGCGCAAGGACTTATGTTTCAGTTATCAGTACCACATTGCCTGAATTAATAGAACAAAAGTAAGATGTCCAATATGGGGAAAATTATTTACAAAGGTTTACAAAATCTAACATTTACATTTTAATGTTAGATTTCATGTCAGCGATTCTTGATTAATATGTTTATTAGGTGGAATACGAACTGCGCGTTTTATGTGTCACCCACTGCACGAACAGCTTATCGTAATGTTCCACTGTTGCAAGCATATTGCAGAGTTCCCCTTTTAACGTGCGTAGTGTAGTTCAAAGTTGAATGTTAAAGGGAACCTGTACGTTTGTATGGGAACTTTAGCCCTTTCTTTTATTGCGATAGCAATTATATCGTCCCTTCAAGCGCACGCCCGCCGTCGGCGTCACCATCATGCTCTGCGTAAAGTCCAAATCGATAACGTCACCTTCCGCGTCGTTCTTCTATGTGCGAGAGAAATCATGTGACGGCCACCGACGGTTGCCGCTCAAGCACGGGTGCAAAGCACTTGCCGTCTCCGTCACCCGAAAGACGCATCGAAGGGTGCTGGGAAGGGAAAGAGGGCACTGTGTGTCTCCAATATATGAATTCATGCGCTTACCATCCCCCTGTGGTCTCCCGTACTTGCGCACGCTCATCTCTAGAAAGAATCAGCACGCACATCGTACCTACGCAGGTGTTCTGCTTAAACGCAAGCCCACAAAACGGCCAAAGCCCCGAATAAAACGCTTTCGTGTTAAAAACTGCATTGCCCTTCCCCTCCCCTCCCTTCCACACACACACACACACACACACACACACACACACACACACACACACACACACACACACACACACACACACACACACACACACACACACACAAAGCTGCAGATAGGACTAACGTGATGTCCATTCCCACGTGCATCTGTAGTAGATCGGTGGGTGATATATAGCTCAGTTTAGCCTGACTTGACTCTTACGAAATAAGTATCGGAAGATTCAATGCTACACTGCAATAACAAAGCCGCAGACTGCGGCTGCTTATGGAACGTACTCAGGCGAACAATCATAAACGTAATCTTGGCGGCTAATAGAAGAAAAATATATCACATGTACCATGAAACGCTCATTTTCTTTAGTTGTTTAAACAGTACCTCATTCAGCCAACTTTCTAAATTTTTGAAGGTCTCATCTTTACTTATTAAAAAGTTGTGTGGGCTTTTCGATTACTCACCGCAATGGCCAGTCACATTCAGAACTACAGCGCTGGTGAAACGCTATTTAGGCATTTCAGCAATAAGAAAAAAAAACAGCTTCAGTAGCAGTTCCGTCCTTGCCAGAAAACTACGTTGGCTACATAAGCTACAAGGGGGTCGGTACTTTATTGTACTTCTGAGAATCATTAATTAGTGTCGGTCATCCCGCAGTCGCTCCCAAAGTAATGGAAAGAAATCTAATTAGAGCTCTATTTTGAATGTGAGGGTGAACAGAAGTGTAAGCGCCCCAGAAAAAACATAATAAAAAGGTTACGTGTGAAACCGCACATATAGTTTTGTACTTGCGTTAAGCTCGCGAAGCTGCGGTATCAATGCTGAAAGAAAAAGATGAGGTGTCACACTGAGAGAGAAACGAAGACATGAATAAGGTAAGGAATAAAAGCTATAGCTCTATACGAAACATTAAGGCGCTGCCGCCAACCCCAATATAGACTGCTGTAATTAGCATTCTGGCAGGCCTCCCAGGTGCTCGCCGAAACCTGTGCTGCGGTGAGGCACGTGTTGACGACAGCCACTGCCATTAGGAGGCTGTATCGACCACTTTATTGGCCACTTGTCATGCGCAATTTTCGGCTCCAACGTGCGAAAAACTGTTCCGCCCTGCCTCGGTAGGGCAGGCGCCCTGCCAGATTTTTCTAAGCCTAGCCAACACGCTCCGCCAAGCTTTCTCGATTGCGCGCTTACATCAGCATCGTCTACAAATGGTCTGTGAAAAATAAGGCAACCTCTTTTTTGCGCCTAACGATGGGCTTTTTGGGGAAAGAAAGAAGGAGTGCTGAAGCTTGTCTCCCTGTTCTTAGGGAAGAAAGCGAAATCATCGCCGTCTTTTCCGTCACGCCTGTCTCTCTTTCACTTCGTTTGTATCAGAGTTGTCAGTGACTCGTCAACTTCATTTCGGGTTCCTAGCATATGCATCAACAGCTCTAGATTTATTGTGTGCTCTCACCCTCTCTTCTGCTCTTCCTTTAGTATTATTTCTTTTCATGCGCAGAAATCTTCTCTATATACTGTCCAATAACTTTGCACAATACCACTGCTACATACACGTCAGCCCGTCTACTGACATTTTTCTCCTCTATTCCCCCCTCCTCTTTTCTCAATGTTATCTTCAATTTTTTCCCACTCCCTCAGCGTAAGATACCTATCCGAGGATGTGCCTGGTTAACCTCCCTGTCTTCTCTCTTGTTCTTCTTTCCTTCCTTGAGTGTGGAAACGTCTATCACGAGGAATATGAAGAACCGAGTGTATCACCATGTATTGAACTGTTTGTGCCAAATGACGATGGCGGTAACCTTCGATATATATAAGCTACAAAAAGCAATATATCGTCATAAACAATACTTGTCGCAACACCATTTATAAGACAAAATATGTCTGTCTGACAAGCCCACACCACCATGGCGATAACCACTATATATATACAGATAGTGCGTGAAGTTCGGCATCTGTAAGGATAGATCAGCCAAGTCACGAGTTGTGCTGAAAGTGAGAAATGTTATTGCACCTTAATGCACCATGAATAGGCATTGTTTTTCATTCGCAAATAATGTGAACTGGTTGTATATCACCGATGACTAAGGAGATTTTTTTAATTATACTTGGCATATTATGACAAAATAGGCTACGTTAAAGTCGTCTATTTCAACATTGAGACACTAATGTTATAGTATAACTGTTGATAACCAAGCATCACCATTATCATGATCACACCCAAATTATTGACGTTAGCTTTACTGCACTCAGATAAATATAGCTTTTAGATTTTCGGACAAATTTTTCACTTTTACTACTAATGATAAAAGGTGCTTAAGTAACTATATTTGATTTAGTTGCAAAACGTTGCCATCTACCATGAATCCTGAAAAAATGTTCGTTTTAGAGGTCGGGTTGCTTCTACGACATCAATCGATCGATTAATCGATCGATCACTCCATCGATCGACCGATTGATTGATTGAATGATTGATTGATTTAGCGCCTGTCAATTTCAACAAAATATTCAGGAGCAATAACCACACTGCAGGACTACCTCACTTCGGATGATTCAAGGTTCTAAGCCTGAACCACCCGACTTAAAGCAAACCTGACCTGTAAAGCCTGCACTGCCACTAGAAGACTAATATTGCAAACAAACCCAGAGCACACTGCCATTCATGAACATGCTAAAGCACCAAATTTTATTTCATGGTTTCAAAGCCACCACGAATCATATCAAATAGACAAAAAAATACTAGACGTTGACATCTGGCGTTTTACGCCACAAAACCAAGATTATAAGGCACGTCGTAGTGGAGGGCTCTGGAAGTTTTGACGATCTGGTGCTCTGTAACGTGCCCCAAAATCGCCCAGTACAAGGCATTTCCCTTCCCCCGAAATGCGACTGCCGGGATCAAGCTCTATATTTTCAAAGCAGCAGCCCAGCTTTGTAACCACTGATCTACCATGTCGGACTATACGAGACGCAAAAAAAGTTGCTCACTTCAACGTTGGCAGGCATTAGACGAACACAGTGAAAGTTCCATTTAGTCAGCAATGTGCAACCAGACAGTGTCAGAAACTGCTACAAGGGAAGTTCTAGATTTTAACAAAAGCGATGGAGTGGATACTTAGCTGTAACGTGCGCTGCTAAATGACTACTGTACATGCGCACCACCCGTTTCTGTTTCCATCACCACCCTTCATCACTAGCTCTCTTTTTGACCTTTCCTTATCCCATCTGTAAAGCAGCAGGCTAGAGTACACTAGCTCCGGACGACCTCTCTGCCTCCTTATAAATTGTCGCTACTCTCTTTCTCTACTATAATCAAATGTAAAATACTGCATATAATGGCGGTTAACGATTGAAAAATGTCTAGAGTAAGATGAGAGAAAAAAAAACACTTGCGAAGCCCGCATGCTATTCGTGTATTTACCAAAACTATAATTTTCACTAAAATTAAAAACCAACTAGACCATGCACTGGCAAACATTCAATTTCATTCTTTCGATGTGAAAAAAGACAAAGAGTGTACAAACATAAAAAAATAAAAAGACAAATAAAAAGACAAAAAGAAACAAATACATAAAAATAAAAAGACAAAAAAGGACAAATAAAAAGTAAAGCAACCAAAAACAATCTTAGCCCGAAACTTATTACTGGCCCCCATGTTTCATCAAAGGCGTCTTCGACTAGCCTATGCTTTGTGATAAATTGAATCATGAAGCAAACATTAACAACTACTGCCTTTTCCAACTGAGGCTCATTACTTTATATTTAAAGCAGTTATCGACACTTTTTCATTATGTTATTATGTTCTTGTCTGCATACATAGCAACATAATTAAACTACTTTCCGCCCACATCATTTTACAAATTTGATGCCTTCATTCGAAACATCTAGTAACGCTAGAACAAAGCTCTGCTGTACTTTCAAAAGCTCAAAAAAGTTCTTGCACCTGAAACTTTCTTTGAAATGTAGAAAAATTATATACAGTAAATATTAGTTAGGGCAAGCCTACTTTAGCTTGAACCCCTTAATTAAAGCGAAACTTTGCAGCAAACAGAACGACCGATGATGTCATCTCTTCTATAGTGAAGTCCAAGTTAAGTATAATAACCAAAGTAAGCTTCTCGTAGAAATTTCTTTATTCTCGGCCCAGCTCAGAAAGTCCGAACGTTTGCCGAGAGACTGATGATCCAACTTCATGGTAGAAACACGCTCATGAACTCACTATCAGGAGCAGTATACTGTTGCGTCAGGCGCATCTAATATAGAAGCATACGACGCTATTGCTGCAGTCTAGTTCAAAGCAGGACCAGCCTGGTTAAGTTAGAACGTAAAACAGAGCACACAATTTTACTGTGCTATAGAATAAAAGAGGTGTCGCAGAGCCGGTGTTGCTGATGCGTACCCGTTGGTTAGCGTAACGCTTACATGAACGCCTAGCAAACGAGGCTATTTTATTTTCAGTAGATGTATTGCGAATGAAATCCATTTTAAGCGGACGTCTAAGAAATAACTGAAATTTATGTTGCCAGCTCAAAGAAGATCTCCTGAGCTTTCTGGTGGAAAGAGCGCTTACTTATGTAGCATTCCAAAACTATCTTGCAGGGCACCAGATAATCTTAACCAACGTTCCGTTTTCTCAGTGAAGTGGTATACCACTTGTTGGTGGGAAAAGTTTGTGGCATCAAAACGAAACTAACATACTCACGTGTTCCTCTACAAGATAATGCGCGCACTCATTTTATATTTTACCTCAAATTCCGAGGAAGAACGTTTGGGTAGGAAAGAGCAAAGCGAGAAAGCATGCGCAGCACCACTAGCGTTTAGGGCTATACTGCGTTTTATACATCAGCGGAAGACTTCTTAGTGGAAACCGAACTGAATAAGCACTTGTGATACACAGATAAGGGTTATTATATACGGAATGATGAGCTACCACATATACTGTGAGTAGAAATAGAAATGTGTGCGTGTGATTGTTTTATGGCAGTGTGAACTGCTGCAAGCAAATTCTATATTTACATGCTATTTCAACTTGTTTCAGTGTGCTATTATGCTCTTTTTTTTCCTTATTGGTGATTGTACATAAAGTACTATTCATAATTTTTATCGCTGCACAACTCATCGATATAGAGTAGCCGAGGTAACATGAACCTCAACCTTTCCACAGCTAATCAGGCAAAACCTCAGTGTAGGATGTTTGTATCTTACACCATGGTTAGAAGAGAACAGGTGCGACGCTGTGGAAGCTATGCAAAAAGTTCAGCCAGCAAAATGTGTGATTGCACGCATCTCGTGCTTGCCTTCCGTCGTAATAAACACTCGTGCGAGCCGAGCATAAGCTCACGCAAGATGCGTCACGACGCGCTACAAATAAAACACCAAAACGCGAAAACAAACAGACGAGAAGCGGTCCAGAATGACTTATCGGCAAATGTGTTAGAGTTTTTATTTCTATATCTGAGGCTCAAAGCATTCTAAATGTATTACTCAGGCTAAAGAGGCAAATAAACAATATTGAAGGTGGTAAAGTCATCGGGCTATTTCTTGATGTACCCACGTCTACTGTAAAAAGCCTCGCTAGCCTCCAGAGCATTGCACCTCATGTATAAAATGGAGTATTGGGTGCCTTGATGTGCGCTTCCTGGAGACGCACGAAGGGGTGCGCACGTATCGAGACGCATTACTCGTGCCCAAATGCAACGCCGCAACAAGATTTTAGGGGCGAAGCTGCTCTTAGTCTAACCTTGTCCCGTGCCAGGCGTAACCGGCAGTATCTCCTGACCAGTATAATAGATGGCGCTGTCTTATCATTTCTCGCCTGATTTCTTAGATGGCGTTAGTCCAATAGACGTTCATGCCTTAGGACGGGCGGACGGATGCACGGACGGAAGCATAGACGGAAGCACGCACGCGCGCACGGACGCACGCTTCGCCCCACTCATCATCATTCACTCCGTTCATATGCGGCGATTTTTTGCCTCTCTGTGCGTGAAAGCCGCTTCAACAATTGAAGTCAAACACCATATATTTATTCGCAACCAGGCAGACTGCATGAAGCTCTGTATACGTTTCAATAAAACAAGAAACGGAGTTGATTCCTCTTTATTGGAATGGGTAATACACGAAAGTGAAACGTATTCTCGCCGAGGTAGGTGAGCGTTCATTGTGCATTGTTTCGCCACAAGAGCGAAGGATTGAATGCTACAGCAACAAATTGTATTGTCAGGCAAAGAAGGGCAAACAGGTCGAAACTGCCAGTGCACACCACAACCAAAAAGCACACAAGAAACGCGCGAACAACTGTCAAAATTCTTACTTCTTCGTGTGCGAGCAGCGCACTCCAATCGGAAATGCGGCCGCGGCAACGGCAGTGGGTGAAGCGACGTTTGTGCTCTCTTTGACTTCTACAACCTAAATGAAACTTGCGGTGGAAGAAAAAGAGGTACAAAGCGCCCCTATTCTGAGAGAAGCACGCGCGCGCGAACGGGCCACTTCGATGGAGAATATTCATGTACGCCCTTTGACTACGCCATGTGTAGCCACGCGCGCACAGCTACTCGCGGGATGACGCAGCACGATGACATTTAGTAGGAAGCCTACATGACCCTAACATTTAGAGCTAGCACCCGTCGTGCCATCTCGCTACTGATAACAAAAACACACTGACGTTGCTAAGCTCTGAGGATCACCAACGGTACAGGGTTTATACAAATAGCTAGGCGTTAACAACTTTGACAAGGTTCGTTCTGTGGCGTAGTAGTTAGCGTCCCACGCTGAATAGCACGTGATCACAGGTTCGACGCCTCACTACGGAAATTTTCCTTCTATTTTTTTTGGTGGGGGGGGGGGGTCGAAGCTTCTGAAGGCGTAGGATTATCTGTCGTAGACGCCACTAGCACGCGAACTGTTCACTAGATGGTGCTCGCATCGTACGAGATGTATTTTCGGTTCAGAATGGCACGGTGGATGGACGTGTTTCTTGAGCGCTCCCGATCAACTGCACAGATAAGTGGTTTTGTATGTTTTGAGCTTGCCTTTATAATTAAAAAGGCAGCAGTTAAAATTTTTATAGCACTTATTACATTGCACGGCTTTTTTGGGGGTCAGTCACCAGGCATTTACTAGTTTGTATGTATGAAAGTGTGTGTGTGTGTGTTTCTTTGTGTTTTTTCCTCTTGCCACACCATGGGAGGTGTGCGTACATTGAACACACAAGTTCTTGTAGTAGAGCTTAAACTTTATCTTTTTCGTAGGGAAGGGATCATGTTTTGTAATTATCAAGTGAGACAATTCATAAGAGAAATTGGTGTCAGAAAGACATGGTTAAAAAGACTGTAAAATGTTCAGGACGTAGGATGGGTTTTAATATGCACCCAAGTGCAGAAGCGAATGAAGAGGAAGCTGACGCCAAGTGTAGGCAATGTGAGGTCGAGAAAAAAAATGAAGAAAATGATGGTTGCCCAGAGTATAGTGTACCATAATATGGGGTAGTGTGTTCAGGAAGGAGCCGTGGCTGCCGCAGTTGGTATCTATCCGCGAGATGGCGCCACCTTAGCATGAGCTGTCACATCACGCATTGCCTTTTATGCACTTCAGTGCTTTGATTTTAGTATTATCAGGGGTTTAACGTCCTAAAACCACCACATGGTTATGAGAGACGCCGTAAAGGAGCGCTCTGTAAATGTGACCACCTGGGGTGCTTTAACGTGCACCTAAATTTAGGTACACACACCTCGGTATATGCGCCTCCGCCGAAAATGCAGGCGCCACAGCCGGGATTCGATCCCGTGACATGCGCTTGCATACTTCGCGCTTAATAGGTTTGTGTTTAATTGTCGAGACGTCCACGAAAAGCTTTCTGAATGGGTGCGTTCGTACTGCATTCAACACAAAACGAAACTTCAAAGCTGCAACGCGCAATCCGAATGCAGGTATTAATAAACGATGGCGAAGCTCGGTTGCAGAATGAATAAAAAAATTAAGAAGATCGACGTATCGAAAGAGCATCTACAAACCCGAAGTTTCCTGTTATATTACTGCTACACCAAGTCGTAGTCTGCACAATGCGAACGCTTCGACTTCCTTCGTTACGCGCGCGGCACCGTTCTTGTCGATAGTTGCATCATGCAATTGATGATTGATATGTGGTGTTTAACGTCCCAAAACCACCATATGATTATGAGAGACGCCGTAGTGGAGGGTTCCAGAAATTCCGACCACCTGGGGTTCTTTAACGTGCGCCCAAATTTGAGGACATGCGCCTACATTTCCGCCTCCATCGGAAATGCAGCCGCCGCAGCCGGGATACGAGCCCGCGCCCTGCGGGTCAGCAGCCGAGTACCTTAGCCACTAGACCACCACGGCGGGGTCATCATGCAACTGTATTTATGTGGCTAAGGTGACGAAATTGCCATTTGATTCAGAGGCACACTTTAGCTGAAGATTTGGGAGTAATTTTGACAATCTTGGGTCCTTAACTGATTACGCGCCCGCCGAAATACTGCTGCTGTGGCCGGGATATTGCACTGTACAGTCAAAAGGAAACAACACTTGACAACACTGTCAGACTGTAAGAAAAAACCTTTTATTTACGAGCGCGCATACTGCAGTGAGAAGTAACACCGATCAAATTCGGCGTCATTTCGTGGAATTATGAATTCACGATCACTTCATCACGGTGGCACCTTTATGAACACCGACTGATTTTCGCGTGCAGCTTTTTTTTTTCTTTTTGCCTCTCGAGACTGGTAGATACCCTTCACAAAAAACGAAGTCGTGACAGCGCGTAAATTACCGCTCTCTTTGACACGAGATGCGGTGCGATCAAGCTCATATAAATTGAAGGTAAACAAAGGTTGAGTAAGCGTTCCGGTGAAGCTACAGTCCCTGTAGTGTTCGCCACCTTGGGTTCGTAGTCAGCAGGAAGGTCCATCGATGAACCTGAATCAGTGGCCTCACCGTCAACACAGGTTGCTGCAGTTTTCTTGGGGATGGTAGATTGGACCACCGAGTTCTTCCGCTTTCTCGGAGGTCTTGGATGCGGCGCTTTCTTTGATAAGTAGTTTGGAGCATTAGGCAGTAACATCGGCACGGCGTCCGGCGTTTGCTCTGGTCTCCTACGTGGTACGCGAACTTCTTCGTCATTTATAACGTGCACGTAATCTCCGAGAACACATGAAGGCTCGAAGTGTAGCTCACATACAGAGCAGCTTTCGTTCAAGGTCCCATCCTTTCGATGTAAATTCTGTTCCCAAACCTTCCTCCATGCTTCGTCTTTGGGTGCAGCGAAAAGCGACAGCTTCTCACCTTTTTTCCAATGGTATACCCTGTTTCACACCTAGGTGCAAAGCAGTGTCGTTGCCGCCGATGACTCGGCATTGGCTCACTGTCGCGTGGCCAGAAAAAAACATTGCCTGAAAAACGTTCGTTAAGCGGCACGAACACAAGCAACAGGTCACTGAACAGCACCCGAGAAGGTAGAGCGATGCGGAGCTTACAATCCTGCCAGCCCATGCTACGGCAGCGCCGCCTTGAAAACTGGTTTTTTGTCCACGTGCGCCGCTTCACGCGATGCATGGCGAGAGAGGGTGCCTGAACACACTACCCCATATTCTAGTACACTATACCCAGAGTGAACTGCTGCAAAGAATCACCGAGCTGGAGACAGCGTTGGCGACAGAGCAAAAGAAAACGAAGGCTACGTGTCATTATTACAAAATGATTAGAAACCACTAGGACCTCCCGATGTTCCTATGACATATTGATCATGCATGAATCAACAGCTACCGGTCAATGTACACAAATATTGTTGACATCAGCGGCCTAGCAACCTCACAATAGCACGTGCGTACGAATACTAGAAGATTCCTGAAGTCATTCCATGGCTGTATTAGTGCTAGCTTTAAGCGTATCGGTAAAAATTTTAGAAAACCTCAAATTTAGTCATACAAATCGTAAGATGTCTCCTGCAGAAATATCAATTCTAAAGACACTTTTCCAACGCCTGTGTAATCCTTTTTGTTCTTCCCCGTTTCCTGTATTTTCAAATGTTACGCGCACGCGTCATGGATGATTTTCGTTGAAAACCCGCGGGTATATAACTCTCAGTGGTAGATCCGCGAGACTGGGCTTCGCTAAAGGCACCGGTGCGTTGCTTACGAAGCACAACACGCGTAAGCAATACTACAACGCCAAAGCGGACCGACCGCAATGCTCAACTCACCACGCTGTGGCGCATACAAAAAGAAAAGGAGCGATATGCTGCACACTAACGCGAAAAGCGTGAACCAACGAAAAAAAAACAAAGAAGCGTACGTTTGCCCACACGCGTAGGACCAGGCGCCTCCAGCAAGCTGGTTTCCGATACGAGCACGCAACCGAGCATTGCCTCTGTTTTTTTGCTTTTCTGTGGTTATGAAAAACAAGTACAGAAATATGTATGAAGAGAAAAAGAAACAGCACGAGACCGCAAAGGGTGGAACTAGAAGGCAAGTAGCGAAAGACTAAACGGTACGCCGAAGGCGCGTCATATCAGGCCGTTGCATCCATGTCTCGCGCAAAAAAAAAGTGGCAGAGCAGCTTGTCGACGTGCTTAGGGGCGATTATTTCTGCTGGCTCAGACACACGGGAACGTGTGGGACGGCGAGCACTGCAGGAGAGGGAGTGGGGAGACTAGCGGCGTGCTCTTTTGTAAACAGCAATGTGTTGCTTCTTCCCCCGATCTGCTACCGCTCCCCTCTCGGGATGTCCGCGAGGGAGCGCGCCTCCAAAAGTACCACCGGCTCCGTCGCCGCCTCGCCCGCGTCGTGAGCGAACGCAACGCGCGCGGGCGCGCGCCTCATCTTCCGCGCATGCGCACCGCGGCGAGCGGGCCCTGCCTTAGCGGGCCCGCTCGGAGCGCCGCCCGCGAAATCCCGCATCAAACCACGCGCACCCGCTGCAGGGGCAGGCGCACGGACGGCGCGATGCGCTATCCCGGAGACTGAAAGCAAAAAGGACCTCGCGCCCGTCTCCTCTGCAGCCGTTGACACCAACCACGCGCGTGACTAGTTCCGAGAAAACCCTCTCACTCCGTGTATGAGCAGTGGCATGAAAGTTGTTCCCCAGGAGCGGACGCTTCAGACTACGACACCGTGAACAGTTTTGACCGAGAACGAAGGTTCAGTTTCTAGGGCTTGTCAAGAAGATCCGAAACGTCCTAGCTTCTCTGGCTGTCGGTAGTGGACGCTATGACGCGTCTTTCCCGTGTAACCTAAGCATTCGCGCAGGCAGTTTCAGTATTCATTTCCCCTGATGAATTAATTGAGCGAAAATCTCCTTCATCCTGCCCGTTCGCTCACTCCTTCCTGGCGCGATGTGAAACGCTGCGTGCCTCGTGGCATGCCTTCGCAATAGCAGTAGGCATACCGAGACGGAAGGAAGAACATGTATTTCTTATCGAGCTGCTTCTCGTTACGGTGGTGGGCGGCCCTGACACCCTGTGGGAAGGCTGCTCCGGCCGGAGGTGACGCGATCGCGCCACGCCTGGAGTCGCCACCCGTAACAGGCCTCACGGTCACTGTCGAGGACATCGGCCATTTCTTCTAGGCCGTCGTGTGCCGAAGGACATGGGATCGTGGATTCTCATTGCTGCAACGTTTCTCTGGGGCTGCGCCGGGCTCGGAAGGTCTGGGCCCGACAAGCTTCCACTAGGTGAGTGACCCTGAAGTGCCAATGAATGTCAGCGCATATCATGCAGTGACATGTTTATATATATCTTGAGATAACACTGTCACAGGCGCGCTTCGCAAAGTTTTAGCACGTTATGAACTTCAAGGTTTTTTCAATATATGGGGTAGATGTGCCTTGCACCATTATTTCCATAGGAAATTTTAGAATTGAACAGTGAGAACACAGCGTGCGCTCAGGGTTAAGGTAGAAGGAGAAACGCATTGGACATAGGGTACTGGCGTCTATGTTCTCATGAAAAACATCTGCAAGAATTTACTCGGATGAAGCTCTCTGAACTTGGATGCCTGCAAGTGAATGAACATATGGGAAGTCGCTCACACCTGCTCTATTGGCACTGATACTTGCTCTATTGGCAAACTAATGTGACAAGTTGAGTAGCACAAACGATGAAGACACGAGAAAACAGCCCTGGCCCTGTGTGAGCGTGTTTTCTTGTGTATTCCTTTTTCAGGCCGATCAACTTGCGAGGCGCTCTTCGATTATTTTGTGCTTTTCGGAGCATTACCGCTAATCATGCTCAGTTCCCATAAGGGAGATATTTCATAATACTCACTACTTCATAGTGTGGACATAGTAAGTGAAAAAAAAATGATATGGTCTTTCATAAAATGCGTAAGTTGCTATTGTGTGACTTTGCATACATTAGCTCAAAAAATGAAAACCAGTTGCACACCTTAGAAAACAATGACTTATTTTGCGTGTGTATACAGTTAACACAAATGCAACGAAAACACTATATGTTGCATGCAGTAAAAATACCTATTCAGCCTCGTTACTGTAAATATTAAAAAAAACTGTCGATTTGCTTTTACCTATTGCGATTTCAAGAACACTCCTTCTACATACAAAAAGAGCGAGAACATATCGTGGAAGAAGAAAATACCACTTGCTATGGCATTGCTGCTTGTGTGAGTAAGCGCTCGGTAATCGAGATGTTCAACTTCAGACACACACCCGATACAAAGGCGTAGCCAAGGAGTGGAAAACCGGGCACATGACCTACCGGAAATTTTTTCGCCATTGCATAGAGAGCGAAAAAAAGCCACCTTTAGGGGGTGTTCCTCCAAAAAATAAGGTAGTGCCCCCCACCCCCACCCACTTAAAAAAATTGTGGCTACGTATCTAGTCAGGTGGGTGAAAAACACTTTTTAATGACTGAACACAGAGGATAAATGAAGTCATCTTATTTAGACTTCTCCGTAGATATTTCGCGGCTTATTGTTTTTTCTTGAATTACACAGACATACACTAAAACTTACACTTATTATCGTAGACAATCAGTTACTCCTTTTTCAAGGCCCAATTGAAGAATTGGGCATTGTATATTAGTCTAGTTGGATGAAGAACCCAGTTATTCTAGCACAGTTTGACGGAAGTGTACGGTCAATTTTTCTTTGTTTATATCAAGTGTAATGATTAGCACGGAAGTGGGCTTCGCGGAAAATTCGCGTCTAATAGAGCCGTCATCAACTAAATTGATTATTGTGTGGTATCGATGACTCTTGCCAGATCTCCTGCATATACGCTGTAAAATCCATTTTGTTTTTTTGTTTTTCTCGCAATGAAGCTTTGCCGCACAGCTTGTTCGGCGCTAAGTAAATTTACTGTTGTTAACTCTGAGTAAGCGGCAATCGGAAGTTCTAAAGGCATCTAATGCCGCTTAAAATAAATAAACCATCTCACACCTGCATAGCTTTATATTTTGAATGACCAGATTGAGCTATTGCGGCCGAAGTTATTTACGTTGGCGCAGCTCCTATCATTGTATTCTATCTTTACATACTCGCTGACCACTATATACGCTGTCAGATTTTACCAAGACATGACACTTTTTTGTTGTGTTTAAAACGTGAACAATTTAAAGATTTATGTTGACGCAAAGGTGACTTACTCGACCAAGGCCCATCCTGAAAATGCAAAGGCAGACTTCCACTTCACAGTACTACAAAATAAGTAATCGCTTATTTAGTAATTACTAATCCCACTAAGCAATTTTTTTCATGAAGAAAATTATGCATAGGTCTTCGTCGTAATGACCCTGTCTCAGCGATATGCGGTCCTGAAAGCTAGATTACGGAATTTCTTTTTCAACACATTGCTGCACTGCAAATGTATGGTTTTAACGACCACAGATTAGGGTACACATATAGCTTTTCAGGTTCAATACTTCTCTATTTTTCAAGGCTATAGCCATTTACGCGTTCATTTGTAGTTCTCGCTCTGAGTGTGCTAGAACCAGTCGACTGTTATTGCTCTTTTTTTTCAAAATTATTTATAAGCATAAACCACCTCTGTTTAGGAAAGAAGTATGTCTGATTTAATTTCGTATCTAAGCATATGCAGGACAGTTTTTTCGAGAACTAAAAATGATTGCTCAGTCAGCATGCTCCTGTTACAGTTAATTTGGTACGACATGCACGACCTCAACTTTTTCAGATAAGCACGATGAATAATTTCGCAATAATCAGCGCTCTTTCATGGCCATATAATTTGCAGATGCACACCATCAGCCGTTCGTTTTTTTATCCTAGGTTTTTGTAATTTTATTTCCTTGTTGTTTTTTCATAACAATATTGGTAATTGTACCCCTGTTCATCAGCATTTGCAGGTGCAGTGAACGCTTCCTCCAGCACTCAAAAGTGCTGAAAGTGTAAATTATCCGCGATAAGTTAGTATTGAACAATTTCTTAGCTATATTTCTTTTTCTTTTCGAGAGAAGTATGTATGGGCGATGGGATGATGTATATTTTATACAAATTCGGTAGCGGTGATGAGGGAAACTTTTCTTATACTACTGAAGCAACGAAAAAAATTTATTTTACTCAAAAATATATTATGTGTTTCGTTTCGAAGAAATAGCTTAGCGCTGTCCGAAGATAGAACAGATACCGCTCTTAAACAAACTAACAAGCTATGCAACCCCGACAATATTTTAAGGTACTATAGACTGTCTTTGTTCGAGGAAAAGCTAAAGTAAATTTAATAATCCTTTCACTTGTGCATATCCTTGAGTAAATTACGATCGAAATCAACATAATATAAAATTAACTTATGTCCTGAACGAACACCATTTAATCTAAACCAACATGAATGAAATGTTTCATTACTGTTGACGAAACAAACCGGTAAACGATGGTTGTGTTCTCGAACTGGAGTTTCGAGAAGCGGAATTGTTTTTTTTTTTTCAAGACTGTTGAATATTTCAGCACAGATACCTCCTTAGTCATCCACAGTATGTTTTAAATGACGATGCTCGCTTTGTTATTCATACAAAGTTAAATCAACATTTCGTTCATTCAAGGTTAAATACACTTCTTTCACTTTCTATACAACAGGAATGTATTTATGTTAACAAATCTATGTAAGTATAACTCTGACGATCATTCATAATCTTGAAATCATCAGTACAGTAACGTCAAACTTCTCTGTCTACATTTACATTTAGGAATGTTACGATGCTTTCGTGAGATGTTAAAACAAAGATAAATGTCAGTGTGAGACTTATCCGGTCTCTTGCTAACGCTGCACTGAGACACCATGCGATAAAGGGAACAGGAGGGAAAGAAAAGACAGAGATGTTAACCAGTCTAGAACGACTGATACACTGGGGACAGGGATGAGGGGAGAAAATACGGAGAGGGAGGGAAAGAGAGGAAAGCACGCGCACTCAAAGTTGCACGTCAAAGTAATCCTAACACTAATAGTTCATAACCGCCTGTCTAAATCTGTTGCCTTCAAAAATCTGAGAACTGCTTTCGTCGCCTTCGCTCACGATGACCTCTCCGGAAGACAATCCAGTGTGATGGCTGCCGTCACCGGTCTGCGATTTAAGCGAGCTAGCGCAGTTGCAAGTGATTTTCTCTGCGCTTTGTAGCGAGGACAGACACAGATGTGAAGTAATGTCTCCTCGCTACCACAGTTGTCACAGCAGGAGTTGTCAGCCATTTCGATAGGAAATGATAATGACTTCGTGAAAGCCGCTGTAAACGAGAGAGTTGCTTTATACGCTGCCTATGCGAAGCAAATACATTAGCCCTACCATAACTGGGTAAAAATGCAATAGGAAGCAGCTTTATGGATGACGCATGGTTATTTTGCAAACTTATACAGAAATCAAATAAAAGTAATGATGGCATAGGACGTCGAACTGTACAAGCCTGTAGGGGGAGTTACGTTTATGTGTGAAAGTGTGCAGAGAAAAAGACAAGAAACAGTAACTCTTTTTTTAACAGCTATCTGCAGTGATAGTTGAACGTTTGCTAAATGGCGAATGACAGCTGCAAGTAAACGCTGCCGAATAATTACGCAGAAGAATCAAATAATAAATTACAAGTTATTCTCGGAATGAATGCCGATGAACATTTGAAGAAAAATATAAAAATGATCCTCGACGATGTATGTTCCAATGACAGGGAAGAACTTTTGCAGAAAAATTCGCAATGCATCTCATTATACACTCTTAGGAGGCCACATTACAGTCGTCCAGTAATGCAACAGTTACATTGGCAACATTACAAAAAACATGTAAGCAAGAGCGCGCAATTGAAAAGTAATGAAATGGTTAGGGTAGCACGAAATTCTCTTGCCGGCTTTTCGCTAAAGACATTCACACTTTCACAGGATTAGAATAAATGTAACATCCGGCTTCGCAAGCCAAAAGTTGCGCATGCAATTGTCAGCTAATCAGCTGATGTCAGGTGATAATATTAAAATATTATCTGGAGTTTCACGTCTCAAAACCATGGTGTGATTATGAAATAGGTCGTAATGAAGTAATCTGGAAATGTCCGCCATCTGGTGTTCTTGACGAGCACTGACATCGCGCAGCACGCGGGCCTCGTCCATTTCACTTCCACCAAACTACAACTGTCATGGCTGGGATTGAACCCGCAACCTTCGCGTCAGCAGCAGAGCACCTTAGGCACCGATATTTTTAGGTGGATTGATATCACTTGAAGTCGTGCTTTGTCAGAGCACCTTAGGCACCAATATACCTAGGTGGATTGATATCACTTGAAGTCGTGCTTTGTCAGAGCACCTTAGGCACCAATATACCTAGGTGGATTGATATCACTTGAAGTCGTGCTTTGTCAGAGCACCTTAGGCACCGATATACTTAAGCGGATTGATATCACTTTGTGCTTTGTTAATGAAGCATAAATGCATAAGCGTGCGTGAAACACAAATATTGACTGCAGCGCTGCATTTCCAGGAGTCCTAACGGTCATCGAACTGCACATAAGTTAATCTACCTTTGCAATTGTCATTATGATAGTGGTAAAGAAGTTATTCCATAAACATACATGAGTAAGTATTCATGAGATTGAAAAAAACGCTATCAGGCAGTTGCACCACCATCATAACGTGCGAAATAATGTCCTGACAGATCACTGCAGTTCATCGACACAGGCAAACTTTTCGTGAAAAAAGCATCCTGAAAACTGTAAAACTAGAGAGATGCTACAAAAAATTATCTCAGTAACTTATATTTATTTTATTCCGATCTATAACAATGACACATGTACTTCAATAGACGTCCTTCTCTCGTTCTAAGCTAACTGAGACAAAGCTTTAACTAATACTTCTCTTTCTACTTTCCTTCCTTTATAATGCTCAATATTTGGCAAACCATGTGGGCCTGTAGGTTCGTTATTTTATAACTTCATTTTTCGGCGACGTGACTTTGCAAATTATTTTGAAATATTCTCCAGAACATATGATAACAAGTTTCAAGTAACTAGTAGTTGTTTCGAAAAAGAATGTACAAAGCTACGGGTGTTTAGGGATTTCTCAGATAAAAGCTCTATAGGTGACGTGTGCTGGTGCGGGGAAGGAACCCCGTATCAACGCCTCTTCCGAGTGAACGTTGTATGAATTGAGCTAACCACTATGCTGTCCTGATTTCATCCACTGTCCCGTGTCACAGGCATCTACTCAAGGTATCTCTGGATAGCAGCAGGACGAGTATAATTACATGGGTGGTGAGCTGGATCAAGGTAACGCAGCCTTCTGTACCTAAGCATAATGGCTTATTAAGTAGTTTTCTGTAATACTGTGGGGATGGAATCATGCTAACGTGCGATAGCAAGGCCAGATAATGCGGCGGAACGTCGTGCTTGTGAAGCCGCCACATCCATTGCAGTGAAGAGCGTTTATAGAATAATATAACTTGGAAGTATCCTGAAACTGTATATGAGCCGAGTATTTTCCACGAGACAGATAATTACCGGCTAGTCCCGCGTGAACGTGATAGCAGCGAAAATTTGAGAGCCGGAGTAGCGTACGTTTATCTATCCAAGCTCTTTAACAAATTAGGAAAACAAAGTAAAGCCTTTCACGGTGTGGCAACGCAAAGCTATCTCCTCCTGGGATTAGACGGTAGAAAGATAGATGGCGGATTAGGGAGGGTGCAGGCAAGAGATTAGCAATATCTTCATGTGTTTTCTTTCTATATTCTCCTCCTGCTCGTGCTGATTCACAATTTTGGTAGGTGCGCTAACTCCTGCACGGGTGAACTCTGCAAAAGGCTCTGAATGGGCACGCCGTTTTTCTAACCAAAAAGATATAAAGCTACAGCACGCTGCATGACGAATGAAACTAACAATAAATTCCGTGGTTTTACGTGCCGAAACCACCACATAATTTAGTAGGACTTGTTGCTGAGCCAGTTGGGTAACATGAAAGGAGTTCATAATGGTGCGAACTTGGAAAATGAAGGTTCAAAAAGGCAGTAGAATGGAGCAGAAAGGTTGGCCGCCTAACTTTGCCTGTTTTTTTTTTGTTTTTAACAAGCCACGAGGATACGACTATCTGCGCATGCGAGTATCAGTATTGGCAAACAGGGGTCACACTCGTATATAAAAAAAACGCTTAATTTCATTTTTGGAAAAAGGAAAAAGGCGTATCATGCTGATGCAGCACGTACCTCTCTTAAATAATGTGGAATGCCTCCAGTGACTCTCGCGCTAATTTGTCATTGCTCCTCTCAATTTATTTGATCTAGGGATCATCTTAAACCCATTCCACTCAATCTAAGCTAGTAAAGGCAATTCCACTCATTCCAAGCTAGTTGATTGATTGATTTGTGGGGTTTAGCGTCCCAAAACCACCATATGATTATGAGAGATGCCGTAGTGGGGGGCTCCGGAAATTTCGACCACCTGGGGTTCTTTAACGTGCACCCAAATCGGAGTACACGGGCCTACAACATATCCGCCTCCATCGGAAATGCAGCCGCCGCAGCCGGGATTCGAACCCGCGACCTGCGGGTCAGCAGCCGAGTACCTTAGCCACTAGACCACCGCGGCGGGGCCATTCCAAGCTAGTTAACAGAGCAATTGCTATACCTTTAGTCTTGAGTCTGCCCTTATTCAGTCGTGTTCTTTCGCCATGCAAGATAGTTTTGATGGCCAATAGAAAAGCTTACATTAAGCCGGCTTCCCGAGCTCCGTACTAGTGGCTGTCTCAAAATTCTGCCCTTGGAAGGTTAAAACGTTCACAGGAAAACGTCTAGCCTCGTTCGAAAAGGATTGATTCGAGTATTGGTCCCGTATGTCCATAAACTTTCCCACGATATTCAATACCCGGCTGCGGTGGCTGCATTTCCGATGGAGGAAATGTTGTAGGCCCGTGTACTCAGATTTGGGTGCACGTTAAAGAACGCCATGTGGTGAAAATTTCCGGAGCCCTCCACTGCGGTATCTGTCGTAATCATATGGTGGTTTTGGGACGTTAAACCACCCATATTAATCAATCCCGCAACATTAATAATAAAAGACTTCGTGCACAGTGTGCACATAGTCTTTTACCACATTATCACTTTACCACATTATCGCGAGAGTTATAAGAGCACTTCACATTCAAAAGAGGGGCACGTGTTGCAGCGACACGTCTGTTTCACTTTTCCAAAATCAGATGCAGCTCTTTGATGCTCCAGGGTGACTGACCACTGTTTGCTAATGTTTATGAATGCTTTATGCATATAGTTGTTATCTGGTGGCTTGGTTTTTTTTTTTCGTTTTTTTTGAAAGAAACAGTTGAAGTGTAGTACCCCACTTTTCTGCTCCCTTCTATACTTCATTTCCGGAATTTATTGTTTTCAAGTTCGCACTATCGTGTAGACAATTAAGAGAATAATTATTAGGCGTACCAAAGCAGAGGATTCCGGAAATTTCGACCATCTGGGTTCTTTAACGTGCACCTCAATCTAAGTAATGGGTGCAAGCCTTTTCACCGGCATGAAAATGTGATCGCCACTGGCGGCGTTGAACTCGCGACCTTCGGGTGGGCAGCTCAGAATCATATCCGCTGTACTTACCACCGCCGCTGCGCCTGATTAAACAAGCGTAATAATAGAAACGTGAACGTGGAATTTTTGCTCATGTATTCGTTCAGAAAGGGCTCGAATATATTTTTTCCTGCTTTTTTTCTAGCACAGCTGTAAAAAGAGTTCTACAGCCTTGGAATTTTCGACGGTATTATGCGAGCGCTTATTGCGGGATATGGTGGGGTCCAATATTCTCAAAAAGGTAACGAGATCTGCCGACAATGCGCGAGCACACAAAACACATTGACATGCGAGCGCCGTCTGCTACAGTGTTAATTAGAACGTATATTTAAGTAACCTTTAAATAAACAGTGCCCTCCAGCGGAGCACATCAGCGGAGCACATTAGCGGAGCACATCAGCGAAATGGTCAAGAGTATGCACATGCGCGCTATGCTCAGCGAAATGCGAGTGTCCTCGGCTGTGCTGTTCTTCTTGGTGATTTCGGTACCAGTGCATTCTGCTGTGTTGTGAGTACATTTGTTTTCTCTCTTTCTTCACTAATGTCGTATTCATTCACCAGAAAAGCATGGCCATTGAGGAGCACCCACCGATGTTTCTGTTTCGGGGCATTAGCGTATACCAGACGACACTCGCGCTGCTTGCGCATCGTCGGCTAGTCTCATTATTTCTCAAAAATATTAGCCCCTGTCATATCCTGCGGTCAGCTCTGTCACAATGCAGTTAAAAAGTTTCATGGTGTCCTAATAGCTACAAAAGAGAACATTCCTTCTCCACTGTCACGGTTTCGACGACCGGCCTATATTCATAAAGAGGCTGAGCGAAACAAAGACTGCACAAGTGCGATTGTGTATATGCACGCAGTATGTTAACCTTAAAGTAAACATCCCGGTGCACTGATTCACTATGGGCGTTTTGTTCAAGATATCCATCAAGAGTGCGCAACTTTTTTAAGCTCCTAACCTTTTGTGGCATACACATCCCGTAGCCTCAAATATAGAATACAGGCAGCCCGTTTCTTCCTTTTTATCTCGACAACAAAACTAGGTTATAAATTCGGGCCACCCAATATGTTAACCACCGTACACTTATTTCACAGATAACGCTAATGGCCTTTCCTCGCCTTTTCCGCTCTCTTTTGGGACAGCGGCTGTCCGCTTGCCAGAGGAACTCGGGATGTTCCCGACAATGTCATTAGCACATCGACATTGCCGGGCTCAAGCGACCACTGTGGTTCTCCCTCGCCTCAAACCCTATACACGCTCCGGCACCGGAAATGAACACCAGCTTTTACACTCGCGAATTCTCTCGGTGACTGTACACCGCGAGTGATTAATTACCCAGCGAGCACGTTACAAAAAAACATAACTGAATAAAAAAAGTAATAATGAATAAGTGCTTAAAAACAAGAATGTCTGGACGTGTTTCGCACCGTGTGAACACGAGAACGAGCTTTTCTTCTTGTTTTTTTTTTTGCCCCATCGCAAATTTTGAAAGTGGTCTCGAACTCATACCTATACATACTCATACAGTGAACACGGTGGCGAGGCATTTTGGGACTAGCGACTCATTTATCACACATAGTTAGTTCAAACAATATTGAAAGCGTGGCCGTCCGTGGTATGTGAGCTGCTCGCAGATATATTTGTGGAACGTGTAACACATAAAACGATCTGTTTTGCTAATGGGCAATATGCAGTCAAGAATGTACTGTTCAGATATGTGGTTCACTTATCTGTACGTGGAGGCGATGAGTAAACGCAATAGCTCAGAAACCTTAAACGCGAAGCATTTTGTTGATTATTGCAAGCACTCTTGGCATCTATCTATCTATCTATCTATCTATCTATCTATCTATCTATCTATCTATCTATCTATCTATCTATCTATCTGTCTATCTGTCTATCTGTCTGTCTGTCTGTCTGTCTGTCTGTCCGTCTGTCCGTCTGTCCGTCTGTCCGTCTGTCCGTCTGTCCGTCTGTCCGTCTGTCTGTCTGTCTGTCTGTCCGTCCGTCCGTCCGTCCGTCCGTCCGTCCGTCTGTCTGTCTGTCTGTCTGTCTGTCTGTCTACGTCTGGGTGCTCTCATGATCACCCCCTTAACTTGGGGTACACCAAAATTAGCACTGTTAGGAAAGATCATTAGGCCCCCATAATTGGTTCTTTCGGGAAACAGAGAGAGAGAGAGAGAGAGAGAGGAAAGGCCTGGAGGTTAACCAGATATTGGCATCTGGTTTGCTACCCAGCGCTGGGGGCGGGGAAATAGGGGCAAGAAAGAGGGGTAGATAGAAAAAAAAACGCACCGCGCACTCATGTGAAAATGAAAACACACACAGGAAAGGCGTCCTAGCTACAATCGTTCAGTAAGGCCAGTCGATCGCAAAAAGTGTAGTAGCGCCTTCAGGGCCTTCTTCTGTGAAGTTGCATCTTGTCGATATTGTAGAATTCCTTGCTCCGACAGAGGTTGATTATCTAATTTGCTGAATTCCTTGCGAAGGCATAGTCGTTGTTTACTATACTCTAGGCAGTCACAAAGAATATGTTGGATCGTTTCTTCTTTGCCACAGTGGCGACAGGCTGCGGTGTCGGCCATCCCAATGCGGAAAGCATATGCGTTGGTAAACGCAAAGCCCAACCACAGCCTACATAACAGGGTCTGGTCTGCTCGGCAAAGCCTCGACGGGACTGGAAGACTTAGCGTAGGGTCAAGCGAGTACAGTCGGGCATGCTTGAAATGTGGCTGGTTCCATTGTGATGTGGTTTACTGGCGAGCAAGCCTGCGGAGCTGTCGTGCAGCATCTGTCCTAGAAAGTGGTAGTCGTAGTTCATGATCTTCTGTGTGGGCTGAGCGGCCAGCTTGATCGGCCCGTTCATTGCTGATGATTCCGTAGTGACTGGGTAACCACTGAATTGTAATTTGGTGCCCTTTCTCAGACAGGTGGTGTATAACCTCTACTATCTCTAGTACCAGCTGCTCGTGTGGTCCACGGCGTAAGGCTGATAGTAGAGACTGCAGTGCCGCCTTCGAGTCGCAGAAAATAGTCCACTTGCGTGTAGGTTGATCAACGGCAAATTGCAACGCGGCACGAAGTGCTGCCAATTCTGCTGCCGTTGATGTTGTTGCGTGAGATGTCTTGAATTTATTTGTCGTGGCCAACCTTGGTATCACTACTGCTCCTGTAGAGCTGTCCGGTTGAACCGATCCGTCAGTGTATATATGTGTGGAGTCTTGGTATTTCTCATACAAGAGAAGTAGTGTGAGTTGTTTAGGAGCCGGTGACAAAAAATGACATTTTCTGGACGCCAGGTATGTTAATATTAATCATTGGTTGAGCGAGGCACCATGGCGGAGTCGCAGGTCTAGCGGCAGGAGAGAACGAAGTTGGGATCGACTCGCCGTGTGCGGTCACTGTTTTGCAGTAAGATGTGCATGGTCGGTCCACTGGTAGAGAGGCTAGGTGATGTCGAGGAGTTCGAGCAAGGTGTCGTATATGTATGCTCAGCACTTCAACATTATTGTAGGTCTTGATGAGGTGGGCCCTTGTGATGGCGATAGTTGCCGCTGTTGATGCACTTTGGGGCAAGCCTAAACAAATCCGGAGTGCTCCAGCTTGGATACTTTGAAACATTCGTATACTTGTTTTACTTGCGTTGGTTAACGCAGGTAGTCTGTACCGAAGGAATCCAAGGAAAAGAATCCTGTATAGTCTGAAATTAACGCTATGTCATGCTCGCATAGAAATGCCATCTGCTGTCCGAAATTGCTAAGTTCATAAGCCTTGCAAATAGGAAAAAGACTCGAAATAGACGACTGATGTTTTTGACGACAAAATCTGTATCGAAGGGAGATGAGTTCCTATTATTTACCGCAGCGTTTCATGATATCACGCGAGCGCAGAATTGTGTGCTGTGCAAGACATGGCGATACGTACGACGTGTTAGTGCAATTGTAAATGAAGGCTCGCGCGCACAGTATATAGCTGCTTCAAGCTCCTCGGCAGAATACTGTAAGTAAAGGAAAATCGCTACATATCAGTTTAGAAAGCAAAAGAACCGGAACATATACTATAAAAATTGTGTTGAGACCTATTGTCCTTAACTAGTGTTGGAGAAACTTTTGGGGTTATGCTATTCTTTTATTTATAGTTCTCGTCATAATAGGCCTATTGTAGGTTTTTTTTCATTCCATACTCAAGATGTATGAGCACGTTTATTATCTCAAATTCGCGTTAGATTTCACATGTCTTTTCTCGAACAAGTTCTAGAACCCTTCCCACGGAGAATGCAGGCACAATAAATTACAACATTTCCGATAACTCTGTGCGTCTGAAAGCGTTCTCTTTTTCGCCATTCATTGCATATCTATGGTTTTTCAAGCGCTGTTGCAACAATAGCCCACGACGCCGAAAGCGAGTTTGCTCTTGCCCTAGTGCGAAAACTCTGCCCCTTCAAATCGTAAACATGCAGCGGCTGAAGCGAAATACGCTTTACGGTGTACCCCTCCTAGGCCAACACTATACCGATGCCGCACGCCCGCGTTAAGCCTTTCGTTCAGCAAGGTCGCAACGCTGTGCGCCGCTCTGTGGTATGGAATATTTACTGCGCTTAATGGCATTTCGCCGCAAGCGGTGGTAGACCCTCCGCATTAGGCCCGGCTGCTGTGAAATCATTAGTCATTACCATGGGGAAAACACGAAGTTGCTCTTTGTTGTATTGCATTCCATGCAGCTTGTACGCCGACGTGTCATTAGCGTGCGTTGCCAGAGAACTCCTCCACTGAGCATGTTGAGTGTGAGCGCGCGCGTGTGTGCTGTGCGTGTGCGCGTGTGTGTTTGTATGCACATGCGCGCGTGTGTTTGTGTGCGCGTGCGCGCGTGTGTTTGTGTGCGCGTCCGCGCGTGTGTTTGTGTGCGCGTGCGCGCGTGTGTGTGTGCGTGTGCCTGTGTGTGCGTGTGTGTGTGTGCGTGTGTGTGTGTGTGCAGTGCTCTGTTCACTTCTCTAAATAGTCCACGTAAATTTTTTGACCAGTGTGCGGTACTGGGTTTAAAGCCAAATTAACCAATCACTGCTAGAGCAGTGCCTTGTGCAGGCTTCGCCGATAACTGAAGCAGCAACGCTGCTTGTACAACAGCTAGTGTAATTTCTTACTTCGCATGTACTCCCAGTGACGTAGCGTAAGTGAATATGTGAATAACCGTTTACACCATGCAGTTCGGGAGTGGCCTATAGAGAGGACCGCGTCTCCATTAGTGAATGTCAGCGGGACAGCTGGTTCCAATCTTCATAAATTAAAGGTATGTGCGTGTGCAGGGTTCTGCATTCGTGAGGAAAGGGAGAGGGCATAGTTTTTTCCCAGTGTCCTTTTCTCCCTCATCGGTCGAATTCAAAAAACATCCTCACAATGGAGTAAAAACATTGAGAATAAAGTGATGATGTGGCTTTTTTGAAGCAAAAATGGAAAGTAGACAGTTCTTGAATTTCCACACCAAGGGCCTTTGGCTACCATTATCGTCTCAAACCTGCTGCTTGGCCATAACTTAGTATAACTTATGAGCAGATATCCCCTCCTTCTCCATGTGTTTGGGGGGAGGGGGGGAGAGAGACTATCCCTTTTACTGCTCATACGTACGCCTGGACGTACGCGCGCTGGTCTGAACACCCGGAAGGCTTCGCACGAGGTGGTCCATAGTGTCGCGTCTAGGACAGCATGCGCTAAACGATAGTGTCAGGTACTTCTTGTAATGTATATATCTTCAAAACACGTCTCCATGGAGTCCGAACGACAGGCAGATTTTAGTGCGACGACCAAATGTACGATTCTGCGCACAACGTACTTCCTCCGCGATAAACCACCTGGAAGATCTTATCTACTTGGGGAGATAAGTGCACACGTTCCAGATTACTCGTTCGCGAGTAATGTCTCTGCTGGCGATAATTGAACATGGTCAGCAGGTATGCAACGTCTCGGGAAAGAAAACCAGCATGGGTGACCATCAGGGGGCCAAAGATGTAGTCCGAATGTTTTTTGTTTTTTTTTTCAATGGGTGGAAGAGAGTTTTCGACGTTCTTTGTGTATATCTGAGATTTATTTCTAAGACGATCCTTCCTTATAAGCACGCCCATTAGAAGATCTAGTACAGAGCAAGAGGCACACTGCGCAGAAATTGCGCAAACGCAGAATTTGATGAGTTTCTGCATGTCTTCTTCCATATCTGATAGCGCATTGCACCTATCCTATTGGTTGAACGTAATCCGCACAGAGGATGACGTTTTCTAGCGAGGCTCGGCGGATAGAAAGTGTCCCAGCTGATGGGGCGTCTGAAATGGGGCTCTAAACTCAATGATGGCAGATGTGAGCAGGCTTTGCGCAATATTTCAGCAAGAGTGACGTGCATCTGGTAGATGAAAAAATACGGCCAGACTTTGAGGATGGAACCTCACAAATAAGTATATTCGTAAACAGGCTTGAGCTCACAACTACCGTTTACGGATTTCTCTATCTGGTAGAGTCAGACACATTGTTCCTGCATGCTTTATGACTTTTTATAGTTTAGTTTCCGCGTATACGATATATACTTGTATTCAGCGCACCACAACTTAAGGCACCGCTCAGGGCCACTTATAATCACGTGTGATTGGCTTTAATTCTTTTCACACGGAAGTGGCTATGACACAAGCAACACAAGAGATGACTCAGCATCTTAGCGCTCAGCTGAAGTCCCTATATCTCGCGGCTTCAACTTTCAGGCTTTGATACTCTAGCTCACACGTTCGTTCTCCCTCTCTCATCTTTCATTCTCGTTGTTCTTCCTTTCTTCCTTCATCGATGAAGATCTATAGTTGCTCTGCGTACTGCCTTTGTTATTGCACACACTGTGGTGGCCTGGGGACACTGGCATGACACCGTCAATGACGAGATCACAAGATCAAATCCTGATCGTGGTGGTCAGACAATCGCACTGAAGGGACTCCAAGAAATTTCAGTTGAGAAAATTAGTCTTAAGCTCCCTATTACAAGCACGCATCACAATTAGATCACAGTTTTAGCCCCTTTAGTCCAAATACTGAATTGTATTGACTGTTTTTGAGGACACTTGTAATATCTTATAACAACTAAAATAGCATTTTATGAGCCTACTTGGCTATTTCCTCATTATAACAGACACACCAAACACTTTGAGTGTTTCCTGGTGTTGCAGTAGCCGCTAAACAAACCGTCGTTGCAGCTTTAAAGGTCATGTGCCACCCTGCCAAGCTTAAGAGCTCCGCTTCGATTCCTCGGCTCGATTACGTCGTGAATGAAAGCAAAAAACATCGGTGTCTCAGATTTAGGCATTTCTTAAGAAGCCCAGTTGGCCAAAATTCAAGATCACAAAATTATGTAGGAATTTGAAATAAGTACGAAAAACCCCGAGAAATATTAATTTTCCCCCAAAAAAATTCATATAGTAGCAACATGTATGATTTTGATTGATTGAAGACGACAACCCGTAGTTCTCTCTGTCCTTTCGTGTTCAGTTCTGTCCAGTATTCCACAATAAATTTCAAAATTTATTGTTACTAACAGTATGTTACATTCGTGAGTTGTTTACCAAGGAAACTGGGACTGACAACTTCCTTCAGTGGGACTAAACAAGCAAAAACAAAAACTGAGTGTACAGCTAGGCCCGAAAAGAAGCCAGGCGTGTCTAAGAACTAAATGCACGCTGGCAACAGGACTCCCATATAAACTTCGTGAAAACTGACACAGCCACGAGAAAGTGGGCACGCTTCGCGTGAACCAGAAATTCAATATATATGCCCCTAACAGAATCCACGCCTTCCTCTAATGCACAAAATTGAAAAAAGAAAGCACACCCTCGAAGGGCTGGCTAAGTTGTAGACATTATTATTTGTGCTACGAAAAATTGCATTTGTTACTGTGTGTACCACATTAGGCTTTCTACGATCTTTGAAGGGAAGCAAGTGTAATACCAGCGAAAGAAAATGGAAGCGACCTTGAGCGGCAAAAGAAACGTTTTGTAGACTTTGGAACAGACCTGGAGAAGTTGCGCTTTCGATTGCATGGTGCCTCAAGTTTGTACATCTGTTTGACAGCGAATGATACTAAACGAGGCAAAAACGAAACTTCACTGGACACCATATGCCTTCGCTCATGAAATACTCGAAGGCTAAAGCCTCTTTTTCTTTCTTTCACATGACACAATGTCCCCCCCCCTCCCCGAAAGATTCTACGCCTAACGTAGTTTTTTGTATTGTGCACAGAATTGAATGTATTGCAAATCCTTCTCAAATCATCTCAATTTGTCTTGACTTCATTGGATTGGATAGGATAAACTTTTATTGAGTCCTCCAAATTACAGATCACTGTGTCACGGGCCACTCCCACGTAGGGACTGAGTTGCCGAGCTGCTCAGCCGCCTCGCGGGCTTTGTGGACAGCCCTGAGCGGAGGTTCGGGCCACCTATGGTCAAGCTGTGATACCACGCGATGACTTCGTCATGCGAAGTCGTGCCATGTGACGTCACAGCAACGTCGCGATGAAGTTAAAAGGTGGTGCCACTATGCGATTTTTTTTAATCCTTCGTGCTGATGCCGGTCAACTTTCACGCCGGTCGCAGAGGTAAAATTTCGCATTTCGTTGGGCGTCTAAGGTTTTCACCTTGAAGAAAAGAGAACGCCACAAAAGGGAAGGCAGCCATAGAGAAAGAGCATGCAGAGGCCAATCACGAGTTTGGCTGTAGCGAGTCACAAACGCATCTGCGGCCGGGGAAACGAAGTCAGTGACATGGCAGAGCTAGCCTGGCCGCCCAGTCTGCTCGCTAGCCGGACAACGCTAAGCGTGCCACGGCTGCTTCTCGGCCTGCGCGTCGTCAACGCCACGCGACGAGGCATCTGGAATGCGGGGAAATTAAGGACAGGGCGAACAGGAGGACGCCTAAGCAGAGGCTGCGCAGAGAGGAAAATGAGGGGGCATCGAACGAATAAATAATAATAATAATAGAGGGCCTAGTCGCGCGCGTTTCCCAAGGAATGCGAGTTGCCGAGGTTAACTCCCCGTTTCGTGCCTTCCCCTTCCTCCCTCTCGACTCCCCATTTCCTGCCTTTCTCCCCGCTTTCACGCTCTTCCCCCTCCCGCTCGTTACCCCAGCGTTTGCCGCGTCATTCCGAGCGGCTTTGTTTCGCAGCTAGGCTCCTTCACGGTTATTTTCTTTTACCGTCTTATAGGCTTTACGCTGAGTTGCCAGGAATCTTGCCGAGCATAGGCGACCAACGCTGCCCATCCCTCCTTTCCGCTTCGTTCGCTTTGGAGGAGAAGGAGAGTGCACGGAGGCGGCGCTTCTCGGCCAAGGCTGTGATGGCGTGGAGCAACGCTTGCCCCGGCCTCTAGATGGCTACAAACCTGCACACTCTTCGTGCCCGGGGCATTCTCGGCGCAGACCGCCAGCGCAATATTGGTTGAAACCGGAGCAGTACTCGTAGGCACTTCCTAATTCTGTCTCCTAGGCGGCCGCTTTGAGCAATGACGGCGCTTGCAACAGTGAGCCCCCGAGGACGTGGCACGTGGCGATCATTGCGTCAGAAGCGAAATGCGAACCAATGATGTCGTAGGTAACAATGAAATGAGACGAAACAAGCCCGATGTGAAAGGGTCGAGTGCAGCTTGAATTGATGATGCTGTCCGTTACCAACCGTGAACCTGAAAAGTAGGCACAGCAAAATGTTCTTTTGTCCTTGATTTAAGCCAGTACGTTCTCCCACGTTCATGAGTATCTCGCTTGCATAATTTTGATGAACACATTGGAGTGCAATTTACACGAAATATTAGGTCAATAACTGTGACATTGACTGACAGCCCTGCATGCTTTCCATATCGACAGGTAACCACGAAAGTATGATGGCACAAAAGAAAGTGCGCAACGTCTGAAAGAAATCTGGCAAACTCCTCACTATTTTCGATCATGAAATCAAGTAAACTTAAGTTTTATCCACTTTATTATGAAATAACAGAAAGTCTTGCTTTGTGGACAATACAAGAGGTGTTCTTCATTTCGATTACTGGTGATACTGCGAGTAAATCTTGACTTCCGCACATGAGACAAGAAAACAGATATTGTTGACATCTGCGAAGTTTATGGCATGCTCTACACTGTTTCTATCATTTTAGGAGACGTTCGGCCATGCATGTTGCCCACAGAGTATGCCCGTACAAATGTAATATTTGACGGTGCTAAGTGTTCATTGGAGTACTTACAACGCATATTTCATACACCTTCCAGTGTTCATAAATTTTTCATCTCTCGTAGCTTCCGACTACCCTGAACTTCTTCTTTTCTTGGGAACTTTCCTTCAATTGTTTTTCTATAAGTAACTGTCCAGCATTGAAAGTCAGAACACCCCGCAACTCTCTTTGTGCCCCTTGAATTAATTTTAAAATAACGCAATGGCACTAAATCTTTTCGAATAATCATTACACATCCACTAATTTCCAATCAGCGCAAACTATGCAGTTGCCATTTTAGATGTGAAGCAGCTAGCTCATGGTCGAGCCAATAGGTCGAGCTCGAACTGGTGTGCATGGCATCCTCAGTGCGCATGCGCAACAGCTGCTGCCAGAACAAATTGGCATGCGTTAGAACGTTTGGGTGGGCGTAAGTATCTGTGCAAGTGCTGTGGCCCCTCGCCTTTATACTCTCTGAGCAATCACGTGATGGCGGTGGGGAACGAGATGCCGCAGACGCGCGATGAACGAACATTCTTATGCGTGGAATCGCGATGAAGCCGCGTGGCGTGCTCCAACAAGAGTTCAGGCCGAGTAACAGCAAGAAAAACTACGGTATATTCATGGTGTGCTCCTTGCGCTAAGTTGCGTTAACATCAGGCAAGGTGCCCGCGAAGAACAAAACTTAAACGCGAGTCGTGCGCTGCTTCGCATGCTACTAGGGTATAATTTGTATCACTGTGTACACAGCTTTAAACAACTATTGCCATTGGATTAAAAAAAGGCTACCATATGACACCTTCAACGCAAAGCAGACTTTTAAAATCTCTACCCAGGGTCTCAGTAGATCTCGACAGATCTTGCGAAGGCTCGACATACATGCTCCTTGAAGTATGTCGATGTCGCAGCGTTTCACGGTACGTATTGCAGCGAAAGTTGTTACAAGAACATAACAAGGGTCGCGTGCGCCGTAGTTCTCCGCCGCCGCCGGTGTCCTTGTCCACCATCGTGCGAAATAAAGAAAAAAAGTAACCATATGAAAAACACCAAGGACACAACGGGATTTGAACTCGGGTCTACCACGTGCCAACCCAGTGTTCAACCACAGAGACACCCCGCTGCTTGGAACACCAGTGTAATCTAGCCTTAGGCACTGATGTCAAGACATGAAACGCGTTTGTATATGAATAATAAAGCGTTTTCGAACAGCAAAGCAACAACCAGACGCCACCTAACGCAAATTGCGTGACGAGTGGGTTCTCGAATGTTTTAATCCATTTTGAAAACTTCAGGCATAATTCTTTAACTTCGTCAGCCACGGCATAGTAACTGCACAAAATTCTTTGCAAGTATGTTGTGGGTACCATGCTTCTTTAAAGAATGACGAAAGATTGTGTCATGAACGCCTTCATAGGGTGCTCTTGACCGATGCCCCTTAGTAGGTAGGTGCCAAAATTATAAGGAGCGCCATCATCATCATTGGGTGCGATTCACAGTAGAAAATGTCGATTGTTGTTGGTATCACATACGAAACTAGATATGCTTTTTGGCTCGTAATTTTTCTCGCGGTGTGATCTATGCTGATCAGCTTATTAAACGAGGTTTAAAGTACAAAGCTGCGATTTCATATTCTGGAACAAAATATTCTAATGATTACAGAAATTCCTACCCTATCGAGACAACACAATCACTACACACGCGAGAGGATGACAATGCGAAAAAAATCTTTTTTCGCACTAGTAATCCTCCGTGGTACTGATTAGACTCTGCAGGCGCCGACAGCTACATGCTTATGCAATCACTCAGATTGCGCAGATTTCTATGGTTCGCTGGAAATTGTGCAATGAGGCGTCGCGCGGCTCTATCCCGAACACGAATGCTGGCAGCCATTGCCAAGGAGGAACTCGCTTCAATTAGCCAAGTGTTCCGGAAAGCTCCTATCCTGTCTGATAGACTTCTGTTAACTCGTCACCCTTAGCGAAGAATTAGGACGGCTGACACTGCTCTCAATGCGATTAAACAGGCGCGTTCAGCTGAGGTGGAGCCAAATCACCATTACGCTCTGCTCGTTTTATCTTTTTGTGACAGACAGACAGACAGACAGACAGACAGACAGACAGACAGACAGACAGACAGACAGACAGACAGACAGACAGACAGACAGACAGACAGACAGACAGAGAGAGATAGATAGATAGATAGATAGATAGATAGATAGATAGATAGATAGATAGATAGATAGATAGATAGATAGATAGATAGATAGATAGATAGATAGATAGATAGATAGATAGATAGATAGATAGATAGATAGATAGATAGATAGATAGATAGATAGATAGATAGATAGATAGATAGATAGATAGATAGATAGATAGATAGATAGATAGATAGATAGATAGATTTCGACCTGCTTCCCGATTTCAATTCCGCCCACGCATTTGTTGCATTTTCACGCACGTAGGAAATTTGAGCAAGTGCGCTTGCGTTCTACGGCTCGTACTTGCCACAACGTGACCTGGTCAGACTGCTTTTATAGGGGCACTGTCATGCTTTAGGTGATGTCGTTGTGCGCTCGGATAAACTACCATCGTCATGATTGATTGATTGATATGTGGGATTCAACGTCCCAAAACCACTACATGATTATGAAAGACGCCGTAGTGGAGAGCTCCGGAAATTTCGACCACCTGGGGTGCTTTAACGTGCACCCAAATCTGAGCACACGTGCCTACAACATTTCGCCTCCATCGGAAAAAACTACCATCGTCATGATAGCCTCTAGCTGTCTAGTGCACACATAGCAATAACACAGCCGGCGCGCACTCTCTTCGACCGTTTCTTCATTTTTGTCTGTTTGACTCTCCAAACATGTGCATCTGGCACGTGCCCTTCCATTGCGCCAGGTCGTTCGGCATGGTATGTTGGATAGGTGACAGAATCAGTGGAGAGATTCAAACAAAAAGGGAAAACGAGAAGGAAAGCTACAAAGATGGTGAAAGAGCAAAATTATTGGCGAAGTTTCTTGAGCCGAAATTGAACCCCGCGTATACCCACTATTCGAACGCGAGCATCGTAACCCTTCGGCTATCCTGTCATGCTAGCAAAAAAAAAAAAGAAAAGACAGATGTTATCATCATCATCAAAAACAACCTGAAAACGCCCACTACATCGCAAAAGCTTTTCCTCCCACGTTCCCCCAAACAATCGGGCCCTGTGCTCACTGCTGCCGCGTTCTGCCCACCTAACTTTCTGCCTTTCGCACGATGCTAATATAGATGCTGTTAGAGACACCACTAGTAAAGAAAGAGGGTGGAAAAGGAAGGTGTGGGGGAAAGAGAGCAAGTAAGAAGGTAAATCACAGAATAGAAAAAAACACGAAGAGAAAGAAATAAAGCGGGAAAGTTGGAATAAAAGAGAACGTAATAGAAGCCGAGAATTACAGACAAATATAAATATAAATTCACAGAAGCATACAAGTTGGAAAGAACAGAGTGAAAAAAAAAATGAAACAGTGAGATAAAGAGAGAGAGAGAGAGAGAGAAACAAAGAAGGCTACCCACCAACTTCACACTTTTCTTCAATCTTGGCTGACGAGGTCGAAGCTGGCTTGTTTTTTTTTTCACATAATAAGGTGGTGGGAGTCCCGAAAAAATACACTTTGATGCGCTCGCTCAAAACCAACGTTTGTCTCCCCCCCCCCTTATTTTCATGCAAAGAGTGTATAGCGAAGTGTGCACTTTCAATATATTCTAGAACACCACAACGCCTATACGATGTAGCATTTTCCCTGGTGCCAACAATTCCTGCTCGTATGCTTGCGATTTATTAGTGCTCGAATACCTTGCTGTAACGTTCTTCTTGGCAAACTTATTTCACCAAGAAATTAGGATAGAATCACGAATATCTTAGCATAACACACTAATGCGCTAACGGTAGGTAAGCTCGATACGTAAAATGAAGGTTCCGGGCAATAACTGTTAGAAAAGAAAAATCAAGAGCCAGCTCTTCTTTACCCATCACACTAGCTGTCAAGCAAGGTGCGTTAAAATCAAAATAAATAAAATTATTCCAGGCTTCCTTTCTTACATTATTGCACTGCTGATGTGCTTTTTGTTAAAAAATGACAACAAGATTTTTTCGAATAGTTACTCTGTTCATTTGCTTCTGCAGAAAAAAAAAACTTTACTTGAAATCCAGTCATTTCGACTAAATACTCTTTATGTAAGAGTGTTCGGGTATCTCACGTCGGCTTTTTTTATCCGACATTAAATAACCAGTCTGATAACTAATAGCCGTTCTTTATTTCCAGCAAATATGGCAGACACGTCAAATCGGGGTCACGGATTGTGCAACTTGAATGCGTTTCGTAACGAAGATCGCCAAAGAGCTTACGCAAGGTCGTCTTGCTAGCTCAAATGACTCATACGTATGCCCCTATATGGTTACTTCTTCAAACTTATTCGTCTTTTTCTAGACAACTTCGTCGTGCATCTTTTTTTATTCTTCGGAAGAATGAATATATAGAAAGAACATTACATCATGTGCTGGGTGTTGCCACCTGCCTGATTAATTCTGCGTCGAGAGCGAGGGATCAAGCCTCCCAGCACTGCCACAAGCGTACTAAACATCCAGGACTCGGAAAATATGGTCGTGCGACTTGATCATCCCTGCAAAGCGTTGTCGAGAAATGTCAGGGCTAAGCGGCCCACACTCCTAGCGTATAGGATCAAGCTGTCGTATTTCTGTCTTGCATGCCTGCAACAAGCATCCGTGTCTTTTGTGTCATATCATTCTTTTGTATTTGTCAGTATGCTATAATACTGTGCCTGTAGTCGTCTAAGTGTTACCTTTTGCGCTCTAGCAAGTCTAGTGTGAAAAGTTGCAAACTATCTCCTCGGGTTGCAATCTTTGACGATTTCATTGTATGTCTTCGGCATATTTTTTTCTGTAGATCTTCCAATCCAACACATCAGAAGTCCTTGACTATTACTTTTTCGAACACGGATTGTCTATAGGTCCAGATAACGACTTTGCGTTCTCCAAGGCAGCAGCGGCTTGCCTTGGCACGTGTATTTGTATACATAACTAATGCTGCCAAGACAAGACCGCTTCTCAATACATTGGCTCGAGCAGCTCCCTGTGTGTAAAAATTTGTCACTTCTTCCATCTTCCATATTCTCCTGAGCTTTTGCCTGTAATTTCGTCACTCTGAAACATCACATGACACTTCTGTGACGTCTTGGCTGCACAACTTTATTAACGCCTTGCTGAAAAACTACGCGCAGGGGCGCTAGAAATTCCTGTCTGAAATTAGTCGTAGGAAAAGAAAAAGAAAAGGAGAAGTAAAGAGCATGATGCCTTAGCGAGCTTTCAGGAGAGAAAAACGCGGGCGGTATATATACGGCGCCTAGACGAATCAAGCCCACGTGCACCGTATGCTCCCTGCGCAAAACGCCGCATCCATCGGATTCGTGAAGCTCGTAATCGGCTGAGAACAGGCGCACCCGGCGCGCATAATTAGTAAAGCAGCGGCATCCCTGCAGGTGCACCCGTCTCCTGAGAGGGCACCCCTCTCCCCCCTTGCCTAGAGTATACCCTCGCCTACCCTTCCTCGTCCTCGTCACTTCTCGCGCTGCCTGCTAAACCAGACGCCCGTAGGAGCGGTAGAGTTTTCGCCTTTGAGCAACGAGTTGTGGGCGATGGCGTCGAGAAGGAAGCACAAACTCTAACGTGGAATGAGAATCCGTGGTCTCGTTGTTCTGAAGTTATTCGAGCTATCCGGGCCCCAATCCGGAGGGAAAAGCTCTTGGAAATAGAGTACACATGCAAATAACGCCTCTTTGGTAAACACTGCGTGATTGCCAAACGTCTGAGCGAAGTTCAAACAGGAATTAAGTCGCAGCGGAAGCGTCATTGCACATTACCAGTGAGTGAGTGAGTGAGTGAGTGAGTGAGTGAGTGAGTGAGTGAGTGAGTGAGTGAGTGACGTTATTTAAGTCAGTCATTCTCTTTCACTAATGAAGCAACAAATGTGGTCTTTTTCTTTTTTTAATGATTGACACAGCTTGTTTTGCGCTTGCTCGAAAGACAGAAAGAAAAAATTGTTTAAACGGCCGGACTGCTTGTGCTTATGCGCTCCCTATTATTGAGCAGGGCTAAAGAGAAAGGAAGAACGTGTAGCTTCGACTCGTTTCGAGCACAAATCAATGACCCATATATGCTTCCAAAGACGCGTGGACTCGTGCAAAAGCGCCACAATAATACAAAGCAAAAATATTCCGCAATCAACTCGTACATCGATATTACCAGTCTACATTTTCTTCACTAAGAAATGCCCCCCCCCCCCCCCTGCACAGAGCATGAGAGCGTTGTTTGGAGGGGTGGGGGGCTCGCAGCAGGGACGGGAATTCAAGAGGGCATTAAAATAGAGCACGGCACAAGGAAGCAACGAAGCATAGGCGATTGAGACGGGAGGAGAAGGGGAGAGAAAGAGGCACAATGCGTGAACAATGCCGGTGGCGAGGCAGCGGCTTTCTTAGAGCTGCATTATTCTGCCATTAGGTTCGGAAGCATTAGGCGGCAGACACTTACGCGCTTCATCATTGTGTCGTGGCCGGCCCGCTTAAATCTAAGTGGAGTTACGAAGAGCGGTTGCAAACCCCGAGAGTGAGACGAAAAAATAAAAAAAACAGATGAAAAGGCTGCTGTCGGAAGGAAGGGCAGCGTGACCAGGCCCTGAGCCCCGACGACGCGTTCACTCGACCAAAACGGAGTCTTTTTGAGCATCGTTGTCCGAATGTCGGCGCAAAAATAATGGCCTCGCATCCAGTGTAAATAAATGACCTAATGACGTCCCGCAGAGAATCGTCGGCGACTCGGCTCATCTAATTGTTGCTGCGACCTCCACTGGGGTCGCCGCAAAGAGGAACACTGTAGGGTCCACTGAAGACCAAGCCTATTGAGGCCATTCGTTTTGTATCAGTTATTCTGCCGGCAAAGTCAATACTGAGTGTGTCGCAGATGGAGAATTCGTATCCAACTTAATGTTCCATAAAGGATGCAAGGATCATGTACATCATTTATATTCGAACGCGAGATGTTTTGCGGTGACTTCTGTCTTGTTTCAAGTGCACAATTTTTGTCTTTGTTAATGTTACATTAAATAGAGTGTGTTTTATTGAGTGCAATACAGAACCCAAGGCACGTTTCGGCCATCGAAATTGCAAAATTATTCACAGCCACCAAACACCTAATGATTAACGGAGGGGCAGGGTGAAGCGATGAAATACACAAAAAAATCTTTCAACGCCCAAAAGTTAGGGAATCAAAATGAAATTTTGCATGTTTCGTAGTCTGAACCATACGTTGCCCTTTTGTGAAAAACACAAGATTCAATATTTTTTTCAAGGACACCAAACTCGAACAACCGTACATGTTTATGTGTTTTAGACAACTTCATGCACATTGCTACTTGATACCTATGTTTAATCAATCTTATCTTTACGAGAAAGAGAGCATCTATTCTCAAATTCAGCGACTTGTGCTTTTACTTTGGATACGCACTGATGTTCTAGAAACATGCATTCGTTTCGTTAAAGTTAAGATCGATACCTTGTGTAAAGAGGGTATTCTTGCCGTTGAAATGAAGAATGTGCCAAGTCAAGGTCGGTTTGCTAATACATAGTAATTCTGATAAGGAACTACCGAACGAAAATCAACCTAATAATAATTGTTGTGGTTTTGCGTCCCGAAACCACCACTGATCATGAAACTCGCCGTAGTTGAGGGCTCCAGAATTTTCGACCATTTGGGTTTCTTTTAACGAACACTTAAATCTAAACAGAAGGGTCTCGAACATTTTCGCTTCCACCAAAAATGCGTTCGCCGCGGCCGCGATTCAATCCCTCAACCTGCGGATCAGCAGCCGAATACCTCAGCCACTAGACCACCGTAGCGGGTATTTCTAAACCAGGAGAAACAGAACACAAATACACGCAACAACACGTGTGAGGACATTACCTTCGAAACAGCTGGACGCACCTTCTCGGCAAAGCAGGCATTGCAAATCAGGCATCGATGTAATGGAAACCGTGTTACAAGACCAACTTTCGATCCAGCGGCGCCAATAAATATGCCTTCGTGTAAGATATTAATATCGCGAACGCGCGCCTACTCAGACACCGAATTAATATGGGCGGTATCGAGCGAGGGCTACCGGTCAGGTCACCGAAACACGAGACGCTGAGGCAGCGGCGGGATAAATTACGTAGACGGCACCGAGGCGGCTGCACAGCTCGCTTTACTCACCGTGTTCTGTTTCCGTGTAAGCATCCTCGTCTATGTGTTCCCTCTGCCGCCGAACGTGCGACACGCTGATAACGCACACTGGTTCACGGCAACATGCATGACTGCTCATTATACCTTGCATCTGGCGTAGGATAGGGTTACGTTGTCATCGTTTGTCTCGTTATGGCTATGGTAGTGGCTGCTCTAGCGGTGGTTATAGCCAACCGTAAGCTGCGAATGCAACAGCGGCGGCGCTTCTTATCGCCCGCACACCACGACTGCGCTTCTGTTACACGCTTGTGTCGAGTGTGCAGCTATAAACACCACGCTTGTTGTTCTGTCTGATTTCGTCCAGGAAATGAAGATGACGCTTGCTTCGCTACATTCTGCGATAGAAATACCAATTGCTGAGCGCGAATGTTGTACGATATCAACGCCCGCCGCGGCAGTCTAGTGGTTACGGCGCCTGAATGCTGACCAGAATGAGGTGGCACCGTGTCGCGGCGATCGCATTTCGATGGTGGCAATGGTAGAAGCCTGCATGCTTACGTTTAGATGAACGTTTTTTTTTAGACAAACGAATTTCGAGCTTCTTCTGTCATTTGTCGAATAAATAAGAATCAATATTTTGCGGATTTCGAGAATTTATGGTGAATTCCACGTCACATTCTGCGCTACAATATTTGACTCGCGTCTTCTCGCGGAGCTATACGACCGATCGGCAGCGTTTTCCGACCATGCCCAAAAAGTGTTGCATGGCCCCTTGAAAGGGACACTCACTACCCCGCGTTTAATAAAGAGGGGGTGATTTTCTCCTCTCTTTCGTACACGCGATGCGTCCTCCTCGCCACTTAGTTCTTAAAAGCACGTGAGCAATTCATCAGCACTAAGCGCTAAAGCCTATCGAAGTATCGAGCTTCTCGGCTGCACGCAGTTATCACCTCTTGCGCAGTTGTAAAAAAAAACAAAATTAAGTGTGATAGGTTGAGCGTGCACAATATTCATGCATGAGAAAGAATAACGGATAGCTGGCAGCCAGGAAAGGCAATGCAGGAGGCAAATCACATTTGGTACTTCGCGTATATGAAACAGTCGAGAGAATGCACGCAGTAGTCGTTACGGGAACTACTGTCTGCGCCACAGAAGTTCCCAAGAAAAACAAGGTATATCAAAAGAGACTATCGCGCTATTTTTTTTTATTTTGGGAGCCTGGTGAGTGGCCCTTTTACGGAGCATCAGAGCACGTGGCCGTCGCTCGGCGCCACGGCCGCCTGGTGGCTGTGACGGGTTTCACAAAAGTACAATGTGCGCTATGACTTGCGCTCTTGCGCCTACTGTGACTTTCATCTACTGTGACTTCTGCAGCCGCACTTCGAATCGTCTTGAACTGTTCACGTGTCAAAAGAACACCGTGCGCGGTGCTTGATGCGCCTGCGCAAAACTTGTGTCAGCCTTCAGGCCGAGTTGGCATCGAGTGGCCGCTAAGGTCCCTAGATGCAAGTTCTTTTATCTAGGGACCTTACTGGCCACCACGCGCTCCGATGTTACCTTCAACAGTGGACACCTGTTTTTATACTCTCGATTGGTCTGCATACGCGAAAAAAATCTGTTGTAGAGTGTTTTCTGCACTGCTTTGCCATGCAGCCACTCATCCGTTCTTCTCTGTCTCGCATGACTATCAGGCGTGATGAACAAATCTCATTTCACTTTGTGTGTTTTCGACTACGCAAGTGGACACAACATCGTGTTGCCGACTAGCGCCAACTATGATATGCTCAATTCTTAATCCTGACGTTGTACAGGTGCTTTCAAGAAATAGGCGGCAAGGAAGAGATATTGCTTGTCGGAAGGGTAGCAGAGGAGAGAAGGACAATACTTCCTCCTCTTTGAACGTGACGTAATGTGGTGAAGAGCCCTTTAACAAAAATGATTAACAACGAACACGAATAACAACAATAAGCAAGTGAATTTCGAGATGCAAGTACAACCAGCCCGAAGCTATGCCTACCTGGGAATTCAGCACCATCACATATAATAAAACAACAAAGTTACGGCGCTCTGATACATCATCTACAATTGAAGAACGCCCCATCATCGAGGCCCCATGCGCTAATACCTGCAAACTGTATACAGATGCTGCTATTCTACAAGACGGCGGAAGGACATCATTCCTGAGTACTGCGCACAATTTTGTCAGTGGCCACCAGCGTTATCTATCTACAGTAGCCACTCCTCTTGTGATGGAACTTCAAACCATACATGACGAAATCCGGGATGCCACCTCTAAGCTGCCTAAAATCAGGCAGATTGACGTATACACTGGTTCCTTAGGAGTTATTAAGGAGCTCAAGAAAGTACACAAGGTGATGGAGATCTGCGAGGAAATTCATAAGCTGAACCATCATGCAGCTACTTACGTAAAAGTACATTGGATTCAAGGCCATGCTGTGAACCCAGACAACATTGCTGCTGACCAGCAGGTTCACTGCTCTCCAGACATAGACCTTCCAGCCATTCCCTTTCCACTCAGCCCTTTAACTTACTCCATACCCGTAAAAATGTTCTCTGCCAGGATATACGTGCTCTCATTCCACCATGTGTCTGCTATCCCCCCTTTACCTTACAAGGGCGGAGAAAGTTATCCTTAGGAGCCTTCAGGCAGGGGTGGCCCTTACACTAGCAGTTATATTATCATGGAACTGGTCACATTTACGCTTTGGTGATGCGCGTCTGTATTGTCCTACTCCAGCGATGCAAGTAGATGCATACCACCTTATATGGACATGTAAAGGGTTGCAGCCAGAACGCTCCCGTCACCTCCTTCAAGCCGGCCTTCGCTACAGCGACACAGCCACTTACAACCACTGGATACAGGACAACACATTCCACAAGACACTACTTCACCTTTTACACAACACTGGCCTAACGGCGCAGATTTAAAGAACATACTAGCAAAAATAGTATCCCTTAAAGGCAATTTTTTGTCGCAAATAAATAAAGAAGTACTCTTACTACGATTGTTATTCTTGTTGTTCTCTGATATTTCTTGGTTAATGTAATTTTTATATTTGTTTTATTCTAGTAGCATTTTTCTTAAGTGTGGGGAGTTTCGCGCACAAGGTGATATTCCAGTATGCGTAGAAAGCCAGCGAAAACGTAGACTGCTTTCCCAATGTCCTGACGTGGCATATCTTTGCGTGGAAGTGTGGCATGGTGTTGTGCAATAAAAACGCGTGGTTGCTACTAAATAACTGAGCTGCAACGAAGTGCTCGTCTAGCTTATTGTGACTTCATCATCCTTGTCCTTTAGGGCGCGTTTACACTTATCCTTGAAGGGGGCGAAAGTAAGAAAAACTCGCCGAAAAGCCACTTGCTGCGCCTGGAAAAACAAGCCGCATGCCGTACGTTCCGCTTCACGTAAGTCGTACCTAGACCGCTTTAGCTTCTAAACCACGTGATGTAAACAACCAGCCGCTATTTCAACGTGGCAACCAAGAAGTCGGCGGTAATTCGCGTTGGAAGAATCGCAAACTTCCCGTGCAAAACGACGAAGTTCGTGGATTCTGCAAGGACAAGTGTCTCTGAAGCTTGCTTTGTATTAAGAATGCCGAGAAGAGTGCGATTCGCCGAAGGCTCAGCAGCAGCGAGTGGCGTTCTCTGACGTATCTCGCCTTGCACAGCCGCGTAAATTTACCACATCACTGCTGGTGTGTCCCCTCGAGTAGTTCCTGATAACGTAGCTTCCGGAACAACGCTTTGAAAAGGTTAAAAGCGTTGTTTTTCCGTATTTCGCAAGCATAACTTGAAATCAGGTTGAAATTAATGTTCAGTGAACGAGGAAAATTGAATAATTCTTTATAGTGGCCAAAGCAGCGTCACGCAGGATGGACAGAACAAATCTGAGCGTTTTCGACGCGCACGAAAGTGGTTTTACACCCACTCTGACGTTTTTGCTTTCTCTTCACTTCGTAAGTATGAATGTGCCACAAGCATTGTTGCTTCTTTTTCCCGTTGACTATAAACTAACTCACTCGAATCGAAGCCTTGTTTTGCCACGTTGTTATGTACGTTAACTCTAGTGTATACGTTAACAATAAGGCCGAAATTCATTATATACCAGGCTGTGATGCGAATACTGCTGTCTGTAGTGCAAACAAAACTTTAACTTGATAATAACCTGTTTCAAGCAATGGAAAGGTTTTTTATTTTCATGCAAGTTTTTTCTGCGTAGGCAACACGCATAATATCCTTCGAACGCAATGAATCACAATCAAATCGTGCACATATAATGGTGTGGTGGGTGTGGCACCAGATGCTGCAAAACGTTTATACGTGCCTACTGCAATTCATTACTGCGGTGCTTATAAAAAATTTCAAATCAGAATTTATTTTACTGAACGGTTCTAAAACTGAACATTCTTTGAAACATGGAGCGCGCTTTTTAAAATAGCGAATTATACCTTAGACGTTTTGAGTGAAAATGTGCACTTCCTCAGTAACCACTGCATGCAGTGATAATGGGCTTGAGACTCAACAGGTCTTAGACTCTCTGAATAAACGTTTCGTACAAAAACATCTCTTGCCCTAAACTTAGGAAAGAAATGTGATAAAAACTAATTACACCTGGATGTTCAGTACTTGGCATTTCGTTCTTTGATGTTCTTGGCTGGGTCAGTACTAGTCTATAGACAAAAAAAATCCACGAATCTCCACGAAATGAATCATGACGAGCGGGCGAAACGCTGGGGATCGTTCTTACCGTAAATTTCCCGCGACATTGCCCACTCGAGCATGTAAAGAGTCGCAAGGCATGTGTACAGTATATAAAACGTGTTTTTGAATGCGAAGCATTTCTTAGCGAACTTTGGTGACTTTGAGCATATCTATCTATCTATCTAGCCACGTACGACTTTTAGCTCTCCTGGCCGTTTCGATAATGGTATCGATACCAAACTTACTATGGCATAACATGACTGTATGAAGAACATGTTTGACTAATCATAACATAAAAATCATTAAATGTATGACACGAATGTGATGATTTACATTTCATGGTCCTGCAGCTCTTGCGGTGGTTTCGTTCACATGGCATGTTGCAAAACTGGTATGGTATGACATGATCGCATGGCGAACACAAGTGACAGACCCTAACATGAAAATCAGGACATGCATGTCATGTAACAACATGACTACATGCCACGCTCATGATGCGCTCGCAGCTGTTTCACTAGCGTCACATATACAAAATTTGGTATTACAGTACGTGCATAGATGACGAAGGTATGTGACTGGTGCAAACATGATAATCATGAGATGCGTGTGATGTAACAGCATGACTACATGCCATGCTCATGATGCAGCGCTTTTTATATATACCAATCTCTTTATTGGTGCGACCAGTGTTTGAAGCAGAATTCTCCAACCTGAGGTAAGTTATGCTTATTAGCAGCGAGTACGGTACCGCGTCATATTTTGTCGTCTCTGCGCTTACAAAAATAGTGTTTCGCTAATGCCATATTGATTACGCTACAGTGATCTGATATGCTTGTACAAACATACTTAATCCGCAAACATAAAGGAGTCTGTGTTGTGTTATGCTGGTTTTGCTAATTTTGATGTCTGAAGCCGGCGCTATTTCACTATTCAAGATTAAAGCTTTAATAATTCTTTCGCGAACAAAAAGACACGCTCATCTCGCCAGTGTTTCTCTGCTCCAGCAGCTCGGACGATATCTTTGTTCAGAGAATGCATCGTCGTTTTCAAACTAGTTCTGCAACTTGATGATCATGCGAACCGTATAATGTCGTAAATGTGTGTGATTAAACAGCTGTCAGCGCTTTTTACTCAGAGGGCTTCCAACAGCGCGCTCAAAGGCCCTTACGCAGGTTACTGAACACACGACTGCAGATCAATTACGCATGCATGGCACGTACGTGTGATGCACTACGTACTTGATGTGCATGTTCAGCGATCACACGGGCTTTACAGGAAGGGCCGCTTGAGATTTCCGAGAATGAAAGGTAGAAGATACTTCAAGCATGCGCGAAGGAAGTTTTACTGAAGGATCAATGATGTAGATCGACCGTTTTTTTTTTCACATCCCGAGAGCGTATTTTCACTAGCTAATGCTCACTCAAGAGCGAAAACTTACGGGACGTTGACTGTATGAAAAAATCAGAATTTCGATTCTATTAGTTGGTAATGCGTGTCAAGCTGGGGAATGTTTAGGTTGCAATACTTACTTGCTTCATCATTTATTTGGAAGTTACGTTCCTAGACAAAGCGACACTAGCTTTCTTGATTGTATTACGTCCGGCTAAGGAGGAGGAGGAATAAATGAGGAAGGACAGGGAGGTTAGCCAGTTCTCAGACCGGCTGGCTACCCTGTACTGCTAACTTTCGTTGTTGGGTGTACGAGCTGATGCACACTAATCACAACGTGAGGCACCGCTTAATGAACTTGCCTGGAACTGAGGTAGCGCTAGCACATGGCATATTCTTAATAAACTATGGTTGTCAGGTTTTCGCTGCACGCTTTGCGTTCTTTTCATTTATCTTAGAAACAGTAGCCATGTATGCAGCATACGTGACTGCAGACGAGACGATGTGAGCCAGTGTGATTTCTCTATATGAGGTATAGTGTAGTACGCACTCGTGTAGCTTGGTTCTTGATTTTCGCTAGAAAACTGCGCTAAAAATAGTGGATAAAGAAAGCGCACAAACAACAGCGCTGACTATAAATCCAGTGTGTTCTATTCTTCCAGTCTGCATACATATACTCCATCACAATATCAAAGAAACGAAACAGAAAAAAAAGAACAGTGTGCGCAGGCGCGATAAGAATGCTAATGGGACAAAAATTTTATTCTGAATGAGAGTAATGATCAGAAGGCTTACCCATACCTAGCCAGGGGTGTAGATGTGATACACGTATAATGAAGAAATGATGACAACACCAGAAAACAACAAGCACCACCGCAGAGTAAGGCACCACGAGATCGGCGCTCGAGCTCCCCCATCCTCCTCGTCCTGTCGATATCTCGAATCTTCCACCTGTCCGTTAGGTTCACCCAATAAACCTCGTTACATTTGGTGGAGGTGCTGGGTAACCACATCGCCTACACCCTGGAACTCCGATCCCGCACCCTGCCATCGACCATGCAAGTTGACGCTGCCCAACAAACAGTACCTTTCGCGGCCGCTACTTGCCCCGGCTCGGTTCACCAGCGAGACTCCCCAATCTTTGCAAGCACCGAAGAACAGGATGTCGAGGACTGACTGTCATCGTACGAGAAAGTCAGTGGACCCAACAGGTGGGATGACGCTGCTAAGTTGGGCACTGTCAATTTTTATCTCAATGACGTGGCCAAGCTGTGGTATACGAACCACGAAACCGAGTTCACAAACTGGTCCGCCTTCAAGGAGGCGATATGTGCCGTTTTTGGTCGCCCTGCCTTACGGAAGCTACGCGCCGAACAATGTCTGCGCACACGGGCACAGGAGCCAGGTGAAACTTTTACTTCATATATAGAACATGTGATCAACCTCATCCGGCGCGTCGATGCTTGCATGAGCGAGAGTGCAAAGATACAGCACATTATGAAGGGCGTCGACGATGACGTTTTCGAGATGCTTCTCGCGAAGTCTCCTAGCACTGTGGCCGAAGTAGTGACTTTGTGTCAGAGCTATGATGAATTACGGAGGCAACGAGCTCAGACGCGGCGCTCATTCCAGACAATCCAACCAGTGACCGCACTGGATGTCATTAGTGACGAGACAAACCTTCTCGCACAAATGAAAGACTTCGTGCGAGAGGAAGTGGCTCGGCTGCTTTCTCTACTGCCTTTTGCTCAACGCCAGGAGCTCTCGCAGCAACAGCCACTGCGACACCCACCACCATTGGCTCCCATGCTCCGACATGTGGTTCAGGAGCAGATCTCCGAGGCTATGCCGGTGCCCTTGCAGCAGCCCCCCGTCACCGCGCCTCTTACTTACGCGTAGGCACTAAAGCGGCAGCAGCTACACCAGCCACCGCCATTCCAGGGCCTGCCGCGTACCTCAGCCCCGACTCAGCCGTCCACCGCCTGGGTTACACACCTCGTTACACATTTTAAAAATGAGACGTACGCACGCGGGAATTTTGAGTCAGAAGCCAAAATTTCAAAAGATGACTGGCAGCCGCAATCACTACAATGAATAGACGGATGGCACTGTCCAGCTCGTATGCAGGCCTTGTTTGCACGCTCGCGCATGTGGTCATTAGCGCGACGCCCCACTTCACCTACATAATAACGCCCGCAAAAAAGAGGAATCTTATACAAAACGCCATCGCAACATTGAACAAACTTTTGTCGGTGCTTCTTGCTGCATATATTTGTCTCGATCTTTCGATTTACTTCCTGACACAGGCTAGCAAGCTTATTTCTGGCAGAAAACAACAACCTGACGCCTGCCCTGCTGACAACTTTCATTAGATTGCGTGCCACTTTATACAAGCCACACAACTTCACGTAACAATACGACATATAGGAGGGCTTCACGAACTTGTGCAAACTACGCCACATAAGTATACCACGCTGCAACAAAAAAAAACGTACTAACTATAGTGTATAATCATTGCCCTGAATTTCTACGGCACTCATAGAAAAGCGCAACATGTACCGCTGATATACGTGAAGCAAGTAATATATATATCTTTGTGATCTTTGTGTTGAGTTGTGTTCATTGAAACATTTTTGCAGTACCAATAGTTGTACGGTTGAAGCCCGATTTAACGAAGTCACACTGGCACCGGCAAATTACTTAAGTAAATCGGGAACTTCGTAAAATACAAAGATCGACAAATTCATTGCCAAGCCAAAAAGCTCCTCATTTTCGCCTGCGCACAGTTGGTAAACCCTGGGAGCACACAATTTTCGAAGCTAGGCGGTGAAATCAAAGCGTCCTCGGCACACTCGATCGTGCGCCTTAGCAAACCACTTCAGAAGTTCTACGGCATACATCGCCTCGCTTTTTGTACGCACGGGAACTTTGACGGACCGTTCACATCTTCGGACTATGCTTTTGTGCGCAGAAAACAGACTGCACAACCCCCTTGTCGTCGAGAGCGTTTGTTGTGTCGATGTCAGCGTCCGCGTCGGCGTTCATGAAGCCGTCGAAGTTCTGACCACGTCGTCACACCGACGAAGCTCTTCTCAACAACCAGGCGATGCATCTTCACGCCCCTGTCGCGGGCTTGTGGACCTCGACGCGAAGTTTAAGTGCGGAAGCCAGAATACCGGAATAGGTTCAGAACGACCGACGTAAGGGTTACTCTCTGCGATTCTGCCACCATGTCAATGGCCATGTACATGTCGATTTGGTGAAACTGACCGAAAGCCGGTAAATATATGCACAGTCTTCCACTCCTTGCAGTTTTGGTTTGTAGTTTTGTGCGAACCAAAACTATAACGCCTTCATAGCGTCTATTATAGGACTCTTACGCTGGCAGCACGCTTACAAACTTCCAGAAATTGAAAACACCAGAAATTTGGAGGAAGCTGTTTTTTATGCTTCTGTTTTCTCGGAATACTTCTTTAAATCAGGTATGGTGGCGAAGTTTGTTTTATTTTGAGATCGTAAAAGCTAAGTCTATGCGCAACTTCAATGGGTAATCTTAATTTGTTTGTTAAATTTGTAAATTCACAATATCGAGTTTTGTAAACTGAGTTTCAGTTGTAGCAAATAAAGAATACGGGCGTACGAAACTACACCAGTGGCAGCAAGTAATGCAACTATACGGGTCAAACAGGCAAAGTAAAATCAAAATATGTGACCGAGACTGATGCGTGTAAGAAAGAGGCTGCGAAAAGAGCTATAAATGTAAAAAATAAACAAACAAATGAAATATAGTTGTTTGCTATATGCACACAAACCTGGAAAATAATAACCTCCGTGGGCTGACAAATGAGTTCTCAATTTGCCGTAACTTCCCAATCATCCGTGCCACTCGTGTTTTTAAGTTATTGCCTCATTAAAGCAAAAGCAAAAAGCGGTAATGACGTAATAAGGAGGTGTACCCGTGCTAAAACATACATAAAGAAAACAAAATGGGCAAACGAGTACATGACACCATTACAAGCAGATACCGCATTATCAAGCATCACATGTTTAATCCGTCTATCGTGAACGCTCGATAGTCACCGCGTACTCTCCACCATGCCCCGAGAACCGCGTAACCAGCGTTTGGCCGACAGGCGCGCTAGATAGCTCCCACGGAGTTGAACGGCTCCTCGAAGTGCAGCGATCATCTTTTCCTCGCTCAGCTTCTGAGCGTAATTTTCTACAGCCTCACATTCTATCTTTCTTTCTATTAATATTCTTCGCCCATTTTTTTTTCACCGAAAAGGAGGAGATGCACGACGCGGGATGAGTTTCGACCATTTGTCCTCGGTGGTGGTAGCTATACGCTTTCGGTATTATTACTGTTCACTCGAACAAGGCACCACTCGCGGAAAATCGAGATGAGGGAGAGGCAAGGGAAAACGGGGAAAGAAAGCGAGGAGAAAAGGTGAAGGGACGGGCAAGAAAAGAAGAAGAGGAGAGAGAGAGACGGAGAAAACGCAGCTGTTATTTATGAGCCCGCGCTGTCCGGCGCCCTTGTTCTACGCGCTGTGCTCGAGAGAGCGGCGGGAGCCGGCCGGAATTAATAACGCGCTCGCGGCGAAACACGGCACATCCGAGTCCCTGGGCCTGGCCGCCACGCCTCGCGCTTTTCCCTTATCCAGCGGCACGCCCGCGCGTGTTCCCGAATCGCGCGTGAGCGAAGCGATGTTCTCTCGGGGCTCCCGTGTATGCGAGGGAAGAATCGCCGAAGCCTGGGGCGGCGGTTGCCGCCGAACCCCTTATCTGGTGCGGCGCGCCTGCAGGCTGGCAGCGAAGTTGCATATGCGCTTTCCTGGGAGATTGTGCTGTTGCCTTCGTTGCGGCGAAGCTTTTCGACTCAACGTCACGGTTTTAATTAAAAACCACATGCAGCCTTACTTCCAGTGGCTGCAAGGAGCAGCCAAAGTTGGTAGCAGTATGGGGTTGCTTTTACTAGTGGCCCGCAGCTGTGACAGAGCGCAGTGGTGACAGCGTGCACCGCAAAAACTTCAAGAACCCGATGGATGCGATGCATGCTTACCAGCAAGGCGAAACCGTTTGCTGCGTCGGGAAGTCAAGGACTTAAGGACGCGCGAGGTACGGAGGCAAGCGAAAATGTTAGGCAGGAATCGTGGAAGTGATGCAGCTTGGTGAAAATTTTGTCTTAGAGGCAAATACATCTGATCAGTATAATATAGCGTATGAAGTAATATGGGCACAATTTCTGGTAATGTACTTGACTATAATTACTGTTTCTTGAGAAGTTGAAGGGCAGCAATGAAAGTAATTAACGTTACCCTGCACCTTTATTTCGCAATTACGGCAACTGTTGCAAGGAAAAACAAGTGCAACTCCTAGAAAGTGCTGGCCATTGTGATTATATTAATTGAGATATGCGTGAACGTATCGCGAGGTATTGTCTTTATTAACGGATACCCTTAGGGAAGTGCACCAAGTCCAACTGCACTGCCAAGACAGCGTTGCCCGGAAATCATGAGATATGTATACACAAAGACAAGACAGAGAACTATTTATTCAAAAGCAGATAATTTAAACGGCGTGTGTAGATCACCTACTTGCCACTCTTTGTGGAAAAGGAGATAGGGGACTGAAAAGACAGCAAGAGAGATAGAGAAAAAAAATAGTAAACGTTTCAACAAAAAGAAAAATTCAATATAAAGAGAGTTTTTGTCTCTCCGAATGGAACGCGGGCTGAACAGAATGGCTTATTCCGAGTTTTCAAGGTGCCCCTAGAGTTTGTCCAGCTCACTGATATTGTCCAAATACGTGAATAAAAGTTTCCTCGCTTATATATGTTGCGTGAAGCAGAGAAAAAGGCCCAAGACGCAGTCCATTGATAAGTTATTTAGGTGAGCAAATACATGCAATGGTCGTAGAGCACACGCTTATCTGCATACGCTCGGCGCTCAAATAAATTGCATTCTACAGTTTCAATGGGGCCACAGTTATTGCAGTAAGGACTTTCTGCTCGACCGATCACAGTACCGCAGCTGTTTCCTAAGCACTGTTGAAACGGAAACGATGGTAGAGAGTTTGGAGTGGTCGAGGAATTCTGGTTGGGAGTCTAGTTCTTGGATGTGGGTCGATAGAGTGCAAGGAAGCATAATGATGCGTAGGCAGGTTTCGAAACTTCTCATTTTCTTCGGAAGCAAGTCTTTATTTAGTTGAAAAGAAGTAGATTTTGTGAAATAGGTTCACCTATGATTTTGGTTCTGAAGTCCTTCACAGGCCACTTCATCTTCTTTTTTAGTGACAATACCCCACAAGCAAGCCTTCCTGTTTGGTGGATGGGTACCATATACTGAAAGCCCAGTAATGTAAAAACTGTAAATTCCGTTGGTTTTCTTCATCACTACCTCGTTCATCACCGAGCTTCTAGACTAGTACTCACTGTGTGGTCTATACTCTACGCGTGTACCTGAGTACACTGACACAACTGTGTTATCGACCGGCTATATTGCCTATTTAAAAAGTTGCAGAGCTCGTTATCGAGGAACATGGGCAGAATTCAGTGCGCACTTTATGTGACCGAATATTTCGTCATGTAAGGTGAAAGGGGGAACATCAAAAGAGGCTAAGAAATGTGGAGAAAAGCGAAGCTTAAGTTTGTCAGTCAAAGCAGTTTCTCTTATAGCAGATGGCGTAAACAGGCTCGAAGCGATGGCATGGTGAGGCATGTATACATTCGCTGTCTCTCGGTACAGTCGCTGCTAAACGCCAAGACTCATGACTCTTTAGAGGTAGTGCAGCACTGCAGGATACCAAGTGGTCATGGGTGCGGGATCATTCACACCAGTTAGGTGTTCTAACATATCGTTTCTCGCTCGATATATTTCTTGGAAGACGTGTGAAACAGCGTAGCTGGAACACATCTGTATGGACTCACACGTGCATCGTCAAACGAAAACGAGAGAAAAAAAAGAGAGAGAGAATGAAGGGCGCGGTTACCGCACACGCGCGAATCAGGTTTCGCTCTTTGCACGACATTAAGTCGCCGGCCACAAAACAAAGCTTTCATTCAAAGCTGCGCGGACAACGGAGGTCTCATCGGGAGGCCGCAACAGACACCCGAGATAAGGAAAAGGGTGCCCCATCTGTGGACATTCCCTGTTACGTCGGACCGGCGCCCCAGATCCAAGTTTACGACCCGAGGATTTACGAGCTCTAACTGTGCCTCCGAAAACAGCAGGGATCTTTCCCTTCGCAACGTATATTCTCCGTAAGGTCCGTGAGTGGTCCTACACAGAGCAGGGCTCGGCGCACGCGCATCAGCAGGCGTACGTTCAGGGCCGATGCTGCAGTGCGCTGCGAAACCCGAGTTGTGTTCTTCTGTCATCGGGCCCGTTTGGTCACCATCGTATCTTGGTTGGCACCGGCACACTTAAAGTCTACACGGCTTGTGTTCTCTGCCGCCCATTCAATAATGACCAACGCCGCGTCGGGACGCGAGGAACTCGCCAAACGGAACGGTATTGGAGCTTAGGCGGGTAGCAAATGCATGGGTTGTGATCGTGGGTGGCGTTACTCTCATAAAAGCTGGCGCCACTGCCCCTCCGTTCTCCGTGTCTTCGGAGCAATCTCGCGCGCCGGTCATTCGGTTGGCGCCGCACTGTGAAGAGACCGGCTGTGCATCGTTGAACTCTATCTATATTTACGAATCTCTGCACGTGTCCTCTCAGCCGAGCATCGTAAGGGCTGCCTGGCTCCCGCTTTCAATTTGACATAACATCGGAGCACCCATGAGAAAGAGCACAGACGGCACGTGGAGAGATAAATATTTAAATAACGCCGAATTCGGCTACGTTATGACAGGATGCATTAAGCGACCGCAGGTTGGCGACTTGGATGAAGATGGAAGAAATGGCACCTCGCATGAATGGTGTTTTATGCCTACTACATATACTAGCAGTAATCTTCTTTTTCAGTTTTTGTTGACGTGTCGTAAATGCTAGTTTGATAAGTAAATCATGTCGTGTCGCTTTTACAGCGATCAATCAAACTTGAAGAAGCTCAAAAAGACGATTATCGCGGTATTATGATATGCACAAATGCACGAATCTACCCAAGATTTACTCAGATACATTGGGGTGATTTAAAGTAATGCCGCTGATTGTCATTAAAGCGGTGCACGGAACTTTATTTGTACGAGCGTATTAGGTGTAATAAATAGGCACATTATTATTATTAGTGAAAGAAGCCACGAGCTTTATGATCGATGCATCTAAATACCACGCGCTTGTAATTTGTCTCATATTAAATTTATCATCCCCCCCCCCCTATTCTTCGAATGTGGGGCACACCGCCTAGTAAACTTATTCTAAAGCAGTCTAGATCGCCGAACTCCAAAAGCTCGAAGAACGACAAGGTAATTGCCTCCTCCCATGACCAGTTTTCCTGAAAAATGATGGTGGCTTTATAAACGTAAATGTTCTTTTCTTGACAATTCTTCAAAGTTATACATATTTTTATATTTTTAAGCTTTCTAACAGGCTCGATCGCCCACTTAAGAAATTCTAGGATTTTTTTTAGTTTTGTTTTTGCTCTACCAAAGATGCCAGGCCAACGCTGCGTGTTTGAAGTTAAAATACACCATCACTCATTGTGCAAGTGTTTGACCTGTTTCACCCAGAAAAGAAATCGACGCGGGCATTTAGCGAGCATCTCAAAGGATACGCTTTGAGTTTGATCTCACAAACTGTCATACGAACAGCATTTCTGTCATCCCCGCTCTGGTTCCATATGTAGGCTATATCTGCGCATTAAGCGCCAATAGTAGCACGCTGTTATACCCTCACTCCCCCATACATTGTTTTTTTTTTGTTTTTAACATATTTTTGCTCACTTAGGACAATAAATACGGGAAATGACGAGCGTTCTCAGTAAAATGGGGGAAAGCCTCAGGCAATTACGCACCGCAAATCACTTTTCTCCCTCGACTCCATCCTGACAACTAGCCGGCAACGCTGAAAGGGCGCGTCTTTCATTAGCACGCATTCAGACAGCTTGGAGCGAGAAAATTTCGGTGGTCGCAAAAACAAGAAAACAAAGCTAACAGCAGGGCGAAATTAAACTACACAGTGGGCACGCCACGTTTCTTTCAACTCGGTCTTCGCGAAGAACCACCGCGCAGATCTTCTCTTTTATTCTCCTACCCTTGGGCGGCGCCACCACCACCGCAAATCCTTGCCTTCGAATCGGTACGTACAAAAGCAAGAAAAACTAGGCACAAAATGGCACTGCGTCTTCTTGCCTCCCGGATGCGTGTATATATATATATATATATATATATATATATATATATATATATATATATATATATATATATATATATATATATATATATATATTGGTGGCTGCGTAGCGATCAAGCAAGGAAGCAGGCGGTGCGTAGAAGACGAGACGTCGACAGCGCGGGCTTCGAAACAAAGGTGGCACGTCAGACGCCATTTCCTCGCGCGACGACGGAGTTCCATTGTCTTCTTGCCTGAGGCAGATCGCGCAACTGTCTTCAGCAGGGAGTTAGAACTGACGCTGCAATACCGCCGCTCTCCCATACACATTGCGCGCGCACTCGCGCTCTTCTCTCCCGGAGCACCTGCCATGGACTTCGTGCCGACTGCCGCGAGCGAATACCTCGTGAAGGACAGGCACAAAAGTAGGAGAAAGGTAGGGGCGTGTTGACTAAAAAAGAACGAATAATAGGGAAACAGAAATAGCCACAAGGCGGTATGCGTGGGGAACAAAAGAAAAGTTGTGGAAACATTAGAAAGAAAAGAGGTTGGAGTTGAAGTAAACGTATTAGCAACAGAAAAACTGGAGGAGATGGAAGCTAGCAGGAAAAAGAAAGAAAGATAGAAGAAAAGAAGAAAAGAAAAAAAAACAAAATTAGAAAGAAAGAAAGAAAGAAAGAAAGAAAGAAAGAAAGAAAGAAAGAAAGAAAGAAAGAAGGAAGGAAAGGGATTTTTAAACTGGTTGTTTCAAAAGTAGGGTAGAAGACACGTTAGGACGAGTTCCCTAGGGTTGTTGTCATACGCGAAGAGCTTTGCCAGTGTAATGGCGAAACGGGAGACCGATGTAAAGTAAGAGATGGTGGCGAAAGAGAGGAACTAAAGGTAAAATGAGGCCAAAGTGCGAGAAGGGAATACCATGATCGCGGTGTGGAGGAACCGAACGGAGAGAGAGAGAACTTGAAGGTCGACGAAGAAGAAAGAACACAGGCGAGTGCGGACGCGAAGTTCAAGAACTACGCTCACCTCGAGTCTCACTCAAGGTAGACGATGTGAGGGCGGTAGAAAATGTGGTTCCACAGTCGGGAACCCGCGAGCAACGAGGTAATAATAAAAAAACGCTGCGCGCGCAATTTTACAGCACACCCACTCGTCTGGCGCTACTGCTCACACACTGAGGTTAGAACAAGGGCCGGAAGGTAAAAAAGCACTGAGTTGAAGTTGCGATACCGAAAGTAAACAGAAAAAGGAAGAAGACGAAGAAGCGGCCGAGCAAATAACGAAGGGCATCTTACAGGCGCCAAAGCTCTCTTCACAACTCCGCGCTTTGCAGAGTTTTCTGTAGTACAGTGGCTGCTTATTCTTGATTTTTCCCCCTTTCTTGCTTTTGTTTTGTGGAGAAACTACCATCTGGCATACAGAAATGAAACTTGATAGAACTTGCGGAAACAAAAGGAAGTCTTATCAGAGGAAATAGAGTTGAAGAAAAAAAAGTGTGTACTGCGCAACTCGACACAAAGAAGGGGCGAGCAAAGGAAATGTGGAGAAACAAACGTAAAAGCTCGGTAGATGCGTCGAAACTGAGAAAAGGAAAGGGAAGTCAAAGGTTCCGGAGGTGTGTTCCGGTGCGCCTCTCGTCTTGGTTGGTCGCAGTGTCTTCCACGCGAACGGCTTCTTTGTTCTTCAGCATTTGTCGTCTGATTTTCGAAGCCCCTCACTTTTCGGTCTCTGTTGTTGCGCGCAAGACGATTATTGTGTTTTCGGTCTCGACATTCGGCTGTCAGTACCGCTAGCTTTACGAACAAATGGGTGCGCACCGGAAATCGGAAAAGGAGCGTCTCCGAAGAACACGCTAAGAAAGGAAAATAATTATTGCATGAACTTGTTATGACTTCACCACTTTTCTGTTCGTTAAGCGTTCTGAAAGGAACCAGGAAAACTAAACTATAGGTCGTACCTACAGCAATGGTAGAAGAGGAGGCGAGGCTGCAAGGGCTGATGACGTGCTAGTGGTGGGGAAGGACAGGTAGTTTCCAGGCGTACGCAACTGCGCGCATAACACAGCCAGGGTGTGGGTGTGCGCGTGACTGGCTTTCGATGAACACCTATGAGAATAGGGAGTGAGACTAGTAAAAGTGGAAAAATAGCTATTTAACAGAGTAAAACTAACGGTAGAAGCACAGAGAAGCACGGCGTGCGACGAGAATACCTTTGTAGAAGGTAACGAAATGACCCGACATGGCCCGGAAGGAAATCAAGTAAGCATTCCGAAGGAAACTTCAGCAAAGAAGGTGGAAAAAGGGGCAGCCAATCATCTTCGCTATCGCAGCAGAAGCAAGAAAGAAGCCATCGGGGGAATTCGAAAGGCACGACGTTGAAGGAGCGCAATTTGGAAAGAAATGGAAAAATTAGGGAACGCGCTCCGGCTGCAAATGCCTTCTCCTCACATCACCGCTTGCCCGATTCCCTCGGGCGTTTACTTTTCTTCGTCTTTCTATCTTTCGCTCTAGCAGTGGTGCCTGCATGGCGAAAAACGTGGTGCATTTTTTAGCCTCGCGAGAACGAACGATAAGTGGGGCCTTACTTCGATACGGAGAAATGTTAGCCGCGAAGGCAACAAATCATCAAAAAATGTATGAGATAGATAGACGCAGGAAGGAAGAGGGTAAAGAGGGATAGGGAAACGGGAGTAAGTATAGGGAGTAAGTACGTTGTGCCTAACTTACATTTTCCTCTCTCTCTCTCTCTTCCATCAACCAGCCTCCCTCAACTTGCCCCTATAGCAGCTACGGAAGCAAACGTACCTGCCGAAAATGCGAAATCGAACGACCCTCGGGAAAGGCAGGCGAAGATGGAAACAGCTTTTTTTTATCTAGTTCTAGGATTCCAGTCTTATTTCATGCCCTTTATTTTGTTTTTCTTTCGAAGAGGTAGTGAATCCAAAGCCTGGACAAAGCAACAATAAAAATAAAGCGAAAATACAGAGTAAGAGAAAAGCCGTCCACGCTGTGCAACTGAAATGCAGCCTACAAAGTTTGGTCACGGCACAGGACGAAAGGTTCGCCTGTACGTCTGCACTCTCAAGAAGAAGCAGCCATTTCGAATTCCCATCGTCTCCTATTTCAAGCTCCCAGCGTCGCCTCTGTATGTAAACACAAGCAATACCGAAGAAAAAAAAGCGATATATTTTAAGAAACTATTTGTCAGCTGTCTGTATGTGCTACAGCTTCTGAAATAGTGCAATGGCATATTTACGGGCCCATTCCAGTTCTCCGGCGCACAATACTTTTTTTTTGAGGTAGAAATTAAATGTAGACGTCCATGCTTTCTAGTAGCTTCTGCGTGCAGTTGTATGAAAGCTGAATAAACAGACATCCCACGAGATTACTTTATGCACTGAAGTGACAAAGAATTGTTTTCTTTATATTTTGACATGATTAAAGAGATGTTGTCACACAAATAAGGCGCCAGCTACTCCTATTAGAGGTGTAAAACATAAAAGCATGGCCTCTGAGGTAGGCCTCATTACCAGATCTAGCCGCGGAGTTCACGTTGGAAAATTCAGGGTCCAAATTTTTGAAAAGAACAAGTACACCACACATACAATAAACGACTTCAAAAATACCCTGACACTCCAATATTAGGTTCTAATTAAAAACCAATAACATCTTATTATACGGAGCTCTGTTTCAAACTTCTTTATAGAATACAAAGTTCTGTCGCCCAATTCAGTCAGAGTCTAATGCGATGGAGTATGAAACATAACAGTTTTGCCAAAAGAATGTGTGAAAAAATTCGGGGGGTGGGGTTAGAAAAAGTGGGTAACGATTCAGAGTACTTGGTACTCTACTATGGGAGAGCTTAAAGCCGTAGTAAAGCAACTGATTCTACACGTTTTCTTTTTCCTTTTGACCATGCACTAACAGCCAGGATTGTTAACCATGTTTCTAATGTCCATGCTAGTTACGTAATTAAGTGTCTTGTCTTTAGCAAATAGAAAGCACGCAAACTTTAAAGCCAAGCACAAGTCATCGTCTGCACTATGTGTGCTGCGTGCCGACGCTTAAGCTGAACTCTTCATTGCCGAACGTTATCATATCGCCGAACGCATCGACTTCCAGCAGTCGAATAAAGCTACAGCTTATCATAAAGTTCAAGTTATCTTGTTTATTGTACATTGACACGCAGGTAGTTTGACCCACACACGCTTGCATACACAACCATTGTTGCGATATTGAATGTTTATATCAGTCTCGAAATAGAAGCACGTGATGGAGTGGCTAAATGGACAAAGAAACGGGCGAACCGAATCTCCACAGTCTGCGACAGCGGCCGCCTCCTTCTTCAAAACATTGAAATCCCCAGCGATATTCCTTTGCACAGCAGCGCCCAACAATGCATTCGGGAGAGCGGGCGTGCAGAGAAAACTGAGGAAAGGGGAATGGGGATGGTGGGGGGGGGGAGGACTTGCGCGGTGACTTCACAAAACATTGCGGAGGCACCGGACAATGCGCTTAGAGCCCAGACCTGGGAGAATGATAAGAAGCCCCTATCTCCACCGCGCAAACTATACACCGCCGTTTGTGTTGGTCGCTTCTGCTGCCGTTTGCGCCCACACGCTGGCGAGCGTTGCTCCTCGTTGAACGAAAGTCATATCTCTCTCGCATTTTACGCTGTTTATTTAGTTCTGTTTTCTATTGCTCCGTCATTTACCGGGGCTTCGCTCTTTCTTTCTCGCGCTGATCTTACACACGCCTATCGGCACCAACTGCCGGGTTCCACATCATTTTTTACTTGTGCTTCCGTCCCGTCTTTTTGATGTTGCTCAATGGAAAAATCGATGCGTTAGAGCCAGGCTCCGCATGTTCTCACACCCGTTCTTAAAGCGCCAAAAAAGACGGAGGCAAAAGGACGGTGTAACTGCGCTGACCAGCCCGGTTCTCGCCATACTACTTAAGGACCAGGAAGGATACACACGTGGAGAACGGGTGGGGGAGCTTTATTTCGCGTTTGCGCGAAAGGCAAGAACTAAGCAAAAGTTCGAGCACCAACGTGGCCTAACCGCCGCCCACAACTCCTTCCTCAGAGCAATAGCGACCAGAAGTTGAGGTGTATTTGAGGCTGGCCGCAGAATAGGAGGCCCGGCCATATCGGCCGCCAGCGAGCTTTGGGGATGCGCTGCGTACGCCATTGCGGGACACAGCCGGGTTTTGTAACCACTTTTTGTTTTCTCACGCTGGAGCTGCTATATACGTTCTGCAGCGGGATTCGCGTGTGTGTGTGCGTGTGTGTCTGCGAAAATGTGGCTTCTCGTGGATCCGAGCGGCTTCGCCGCTGGCGATTATTTCTGTTCCGGAGAAGAAAAACGGACGCGCTGCCGTTGCCGGACGGCCGCATCTCTGGGCGTTGGTGCCAAACAATAGTCTGGCACCATTTCATAGATTCTCTTTTCCCAGAACGCATTTCATAGCTCTTATTGTTCTTTTTTTTCCTTGAATTTGTGGGCAACAAAAGCCTCGGTGAAGGGCGTCTTTGTGCAAGAAAAAAAACACAGGATTGGCGCAAAAGAATCAGAGAATCTTGCCCATTTTTACCACTCTCTAGTTCAAATGAAAGAGAAACACAAGATGAAAGAAGAAAAAAATCACGACAACAAAATCGCGCAGAGCTCTTGAGAATTCAAATATTTTCAAAGACAGAGACATGTCTATATTCTTGCGAGAGAACTAGTATAATAAATTATAGCCAGCAGGTGCCAGTCGAAAATACAGCAAATCAAAAGCCGATGAAATCATAAGAGAAGAACACATATTTCCCAAGGCGTGCAGTGTATACTTCAATATCGTGACTCTGCTAAGTACTCGTACAACTTGAGCTTCTATTCAGCGCAAATACACTGCAGCCGTCTTGTTGCAATGCATTTGTAAAATACGGTTGCCAATAGAAAATTGGGGGTGTTTTACAGATAGAAGATATACGAAGCATTGCATAAGAGTGCTACACGCTAAGCAGCATGTGACCCGTATTCAATTTAAGCAGCGAAGGGCTACTATATCGCTTAAGTAGCTTCAAAGGTGTCACGGAACGCTGTTATATGCTCCGTTTCATAATGACACAGTCAGTTGACGCTCTCTGTGCTAAAATGTTATAAAACAGAATTCAAAGAGGCATGCATGACCACCAGCTGAAACCTTCCAATTCCCGAGTCCTGAGAGCATGGGGCTTATCCAGTATTCTATTAAAAAGTGGCACTAACTAATAATAATAAAATATAACGCAGAAAAAGTAGGCCAGTGATCTGCAGAAGTACTCGTTCTTGGGCTAGTTGGTGCTTGCTAACAGTAGTGGTGCAGTGCAGAGAGAGAGAATAAAATGCAGAAAAGGTAGGGATGTTAACCAGAAATTGGAGCATCCGGTTTGCTACCCCGCACTATAAGAGAAAGGGGGACACAAAGCAGTGTAGTGCGTGCGGTGTGTGTTATTGTGTCTGCTTTGTTTGTTTACTGAATGCATGTTTGTGCGTGTGCAATGTTATGTGCTATCTTCCTATTTCTTCCCCCTCTTTCTTTTCTTCAATTTCATCCTTCCCGTTCTCACGGTAAAGTAGCAACCCGGCTATGCTGAACTGGTTGCCCTCTCTGCCTTTCCTTGTCCACCATTTCTTCTCTCTTGCACTACACCGTGATCATTAGGTTAGTTAGTTCTTGATTGGTTTTTTATGAAGTCTTTCATGAAGTAATTTCTGTTATTTATAGACCATATGAAAGCTGAAATTACACCACGTCGTATCAATAGATGCCATAACTGTAGCGCAACACTTGAAGAGCAAACTAATTTTCAGGACTAGCCTAACAAAATTTGTTTTGAAAAGTCTCATCAGTCGTAGCAACTTGAGCACAAACCTAAGAAAATGATGATGATATGTGGGGTTTAACGTCCCAAAACCACTATATGATTATGGGAGACGCCGTAGTGGAGGGCTCCGGAAATTTAGACCACCTGGGGTTCTTTAACGTGCACCCAAATCTGAGCACACGGGCCTACAACATTTCCGCCTCCATCGGAAATGCAGCCGCCGCAGCCGGGATTCGAACCCGCGCCCTGCGGGTCAGCAGCCGAGTACTTTAGCCACTAGACCACCGCGGCGGGGCAAACCTAAGAAAACAGTATAGCTCCTTACGCGCATAGCAAAAAAAAAGAACAGGTCATTAGATGTGACCTAACGAGACTACTAGACTTGAACTTCTTTCTGCAATAACTGGGGGCAAACCATGTGCTACTCTGTGCTCTTCCAGTGCACTATTCTTCATCGAAAGCAGAGCCTGCATGCTACACACGCACAACGTCGTATTCTGACTTTACAACAAAAGCAGCGAGCGTAAGTAACCCAACTAGTTAGTCACGCCGTTGAAACGACAAAACAGGCATACTTTAAAGTTGTAACGAAACAAAAAAAACGCAAAGAGAAATGGAATTATTGCATAATCTTGCGCGTCTGTAAAATCCTATACTACTACTCTAGCTGATACTTTTAAATCAAGAGATCTTTCTCGGTGTGGCGAAACGCGATGACAAAACGATAAGACTGCACGAGGAAACGTAATCTTTACATCGCAGTGCAACGCACTTTTCTGCAGTAGGAAACTGCTACGCGATGCAAATTTAGATACACCGCTAAAAAAAGAGCACGAAGAAAGTTTGTCATTATACATCTCCCTTAAAGAAAGACGTTCACATGAGTTCTACTAAGGACCGTTAAATGCATTTAGGAAACTACTGCCTGCTAGAGGAAAGATCGGGCCCTTTGCGTTAAGTCTATGTTGTTGTTTTTTTGTTTAATGAAGTTTGAAACCATACAGCATCTACCAAGAAGGATAGCGCGCAAAATATCAGAAAGGTGTCAACAGACCCCCGATAATAAAATCATCACGCCCCGCCACGGTGGTCTAGTGGCTAAGGTACTCGGCTACTGACCCGCAGGTCGCGGGATCAAATCCCGGCTGTGGCGGCTGCATTTCCGATGGAGGCGGAAATGTTGTAGGCCCGTGTACTCAGATTTGGGTGCACGTTAAAGAACCCCAGGTGGTCTAAATTTCCGGAGCCCTCCACTACGGCGTCTCTAATAATCATATAGTGGTTTTGGGACGTTAAACCTCACAAATCAATCAATAAAATCATCACGAACCTTTCCCAAAAGGTGCAAGTGAACGCAGAAAGCGTCACAAAAATACAGACTGGTCGGCGATCATCGACCGTTCCTTGAAGTCCTGCAGAATCACACGACGAATGTGGCCACTTGAAAAGCTTTTCACGTTCCGCACAACACGGCATGATCAGATACGCGAAAAGATTTCATTTCACTGATCGTACAGTTTAGAGCGGAGCTGTTCGTTTGCGTTACTGCTTATTTTTTTTCTTCCAGTAAAAAGCTTTGTAACCCTTTCAAGGAAAGAAAAAGGCACGAAGTCTTTTCCTCGATTTCTGTTTAGACGATACTCGAATCAAAACCCTTTTGAGTGAGCTGCGTCAGCCCAATCGCAATATCGCTGTCAGCACAAATGAAAGTAATGAGACTAGCGAGATTTTCTGGATTTCGGCGGTGCCATGAAGCAAGCTTGATGGACAGCAAAGCTATGTGTCTACCCTCTTGAAGGAGCAGTTTTCATTGGCCACGAAATGAAGAGGGTTCACTCCTATAACCCATTGAAACTTCGATCAACATAGATACAGGCTTTTTCAACACTTCTATGGCGGGCTCAAGTCGTCGGGAGCCTACATTTAGGGTGTGTTATCAGGTGAAAATCCAACAAGGAAGTACGTGAGCGATTTAGGCGACATAACTGTTACATGACACTGAAATGGTTATCTGATTAGGATGGAGCCTTAGGAAGTGCCAGTTTGTGTTGGGCTATTCTTTATAATATACAACGTTTTAGAGAATCCCGTGAGGACTTTTATTGTTCAAGTTATTTTCTGCTCTAACGACCCGGAATAACCTTCGTAGCTCATGGAGAACCCGACCTCGACGACACACAGGTATCCCTAAACAAATCAGACGTTGAGCCCAACAAAATATTTACCTTCCTTAAATCGAGACAGCTGATATTTCACGAAAAAAAAAATATCTGTCACAGGCACCCTATGTATTCTGCGGTTTTGCGGGTGCGGAAGAAAGTAGCCACTACGCTTTCTGAGTTTTGCAAAAACTGACAGGATTCTTCTAAGAAGGATCATACTCAGATCTTAGGAATGTCAAAACAGATGCCCATGTTTATAAGTACCATACAGTGACTGAATTTTATTACAGTCGCTAATTATTCCTGCACTACCCCTAACAGGCTATTGGCTAAAACTGTAGCTCATTACACTGTTTCACATTAGAGGCGCATGGAGGGAGTCTTGCATAGAAAAGAAAAGAAGACGGTTTTGAACGCTTCAGTATTAATCATATTAACTCTGCCTTCAAATACTCTGCATTTTCATAGTGCGACTGGGTAGAAAAAGCGGCATAAATGAATACATGAACAAATTAACAAATAAATACTTCTACAGTATCTGTAGTTGTCTTTCGAGCTTTTAACTATAGATTACCTTCAAGTTTATTAGACTTCAACACTTGTCGGGCGTCTCAAGGGAACTTAAGGTCGATCTCGCAATCCTTCCGGGCTGTGCTTAAAGATGGCGTTGTCACTAAACGGGATGCGCACCTGGTAACATAGAAGCCTCGACAAGGTGGACTTGCGATGGTCATAGCGAATGAGGGCACTAAAGTATTATAGGTACAAACGAAAGCTTTGAAAGCTGCTGTTCACGGCCCGATGTCGTTTCATAACAGTACTGAATCTCCGAGCAGTGCTTGAGGGCCTTTCCAGAGTTCCCTAATGACGTAGCCTGTATACTTTAGCGGAAAGAAACTGCCGCTGGAGGGTAACGGGAGCCCGGCAAAAGAGAGGCGGACTGTTTTACAGCATAAGCGGGATGAAATATTACTGGTGATAAAAGCGCTTTCAAGTCTGCTGTTCGCAGCAGACTGTCGTCTCGTGACAGTATTCAATTTCAGAGTGACGCAGTGTATGTCCATAAAGATTATCTGTACGTAAAAGTGCTTTGCAGCACTGTTTCTTCGTGGATAATCATATTTTGCGCAAATCGTTTGTAAACAATTGGGTTAGGTACGATTGCATCGTTATTGTTCATTTAACATAGCTTTAGTCCCCATGGTAATAATGTCTGTGCAAGAATTGCTGCTGTTGTCGTCTTGAATTCGGAACATCAACATTTCCATGAGCTCTGCAAGGAGCTATATGAAGGCAATTTTACAGTACTTTTCGCGAAAAAGCTAGACGACGTCTCTTACACACACAAAAAAGTAAAGATAAAATTCCGTTATGCTCAAACATCAGAGAAAGGCACGTTTTTATCCGCAGTATGAAACTGGTAGTACATATGACTGACAATCCTCCCTGCTTTTATTGCGATTGTGAAACCGTATACACGATAAGTTGTAACAAAGTTTCATCCGTTTCTGGTACCTATTTCCGTTCTATCATTACAGCGTCCTTCATTCTAGGATTTGTTTTGTTGCTATAGCAATTTTGTCTCATGCACTAAAAAAATCAACACCAGAACTCAATGCAAAACAAATGTTCTGCACCTAAGTTAAAATAATCTGACAGATCCCACGTACAGTGGGAATCTATGATATGCGAAGCACGAATGAGAAAGGTTGATATGTCACTTTAAAATCGGCACAATGTTACGAGGTTGAGGCAAATGATTCCGTACATGGCTTACGTGTCACGTTTATCATGTTTGGATGTGTCGTTTACCTTCGTCATCTATTCACGTCACGTTCTGCCAAATTTACTATATGTGGAGCTGGCGAAATAGCCGCGAGCACGCTATGAGCATGGTATGTTGTCATGTTTTTGCATGACACACTTGTCAGGATTATCATGTTTGCACCAGTCCTACTTTCGTCATTCATTGACGTCACGTACCACGAAATTTCGTATATGTGGAGCTAAGAAAACGGCCGCCAGGGCATCATGAGCATGGCATGTAGTCATGTTGTTACATGACACGCATCTCATGATTATCATGTTTGCACCAGTCGGATACCTTCGTCACCCTCTCACGTACCGTTATAACAGATTTGGTATATGCGACGCTTGCGAAATGGCCTAGAGCGCGTCATGAGCGTGGCATGTAGTCGTGTTTTGCATGACACGCATGTCATGACTTTCATGTTAGGGTCTGTCACTTGTGTTCGCCATGCAATCATGTCATACCATACCAGTCTTGCAACATGTCATGTGAACGAAACCACCGCAAGAGTACCGAAAACGTGTAATGTAAATCATGACATACATGTCATTATTTTCATGTTATGACTAGTCAAACATACTCGTCATACAGTCATGCTATGGAATACCAAGTTTCGTATTGATACCATTATCCAAACGGCCAAGGAGAGGTAAGTCATAGGCGACTAGACAGACAGACAGACAGACAGACAGACAGACAGAACAGACAGACAGACAGACAGACAGACAGACAGACAGACAGACAGACAGACAGACAGACAGACAGACAGACAGACAGACAGACAGACTAGACAGATAGATAGATAGATAGATAGATAGATAGATAGATAGATAGATAGATAGATAGATAGATAGATAGATAGATAGATAGATAGATAGATAGATAGATAGATAGATAGATAGATAGATAGATAGATAGATAGATAGATAGATAGATAGATAGATAGATAGATAGATAGATAGATAGATAGATAGATAGATAGATAGATCGATAGATAGATAGCTAGCTCGATCGCTCGATAGCTAGATAGATAGATAGATAGATAGATAGATAGATAGATAAGATAGATAGATAGATAGATAGCCGAGCACATATACAAGTCTATTTTGTCAACATTTTCTCCTAATCACTCCTGTGGCACCTACTCGAATCAAACATTCTCAGAAGGAATAGCTTTCTGGTTTCGCAAAGGCGAGCACGTAAGGCTAAATCATTTGAATTCGTCTAACACACGTATGCACACTAACGCACGTGCGTGAGCGCACTGTCTGTAATTTCTTCAGGCAACTCTTCGAAAAGGAACAAGAAATACATTCTCAAGGTTACCTCAGCTAATAATAGTTGCCTAGATTGCAAATGTATTAAGCTATGAGAACAAATTTAACTTCTCAGCTGACCTACTGGATTCGTAAAGTTAATAAAGCTTTATGAAAGCAGGGTTTATTGAAACTGAGAATTTTATACTTGGTAGTTTGCCCGCATACCTGAGTGCAAATGTCAAAGATAAGTTGGACAGACATTATTTTCCCGGCGTGGTGTATAAAATACCTTGCAAAGACTGTGAATACGAATACATTGGCGAAACGGGCAAACACAAAAGAAGGCTCCGGGACCATTTTAATGACGTCAAGAACAATAAATTAGCTTCTAATGCCCTCGCAGAACTTGTTGCGTCTACTGGGCACGCTTTCGACTGGGATGAAGCCTGCATCATTGCCACGGAAAGAAAGTTGTTACCACGATTGCATATGAAATCTCTGGCCATTCAAACTACTGCGCATACGTTGAACAGAAATATTGGGACACTTTCCCCTGTGTACGCGCGATGTCTGCAACACGTGATGAAACATGCATAAGAAGAACGCACTACGCCATTTGCGGTCACTGTGAACAAGGCACCCGTGTGGGGAGCAGAAACGTCTTTTTAAGTTTTGTGTATTTCACCTTGGTCGGCGTTTTTGTTATTTTGCATTAACACTTAAGGGCTTCCATAAGCCTATTCGCTTTATTAATGCAATAATACCACTGAGAGCATGTGGCTCTTTAAGCGTTATTTGGTGTTTGGTAGCTATACGCACCCAGCAAACTTCTTGCGTGCGAGCGTGTCGCAAACATGAGCGCGATAGCACGTGACCCAATGATAGGGTCAAAGAAAGCTACATTCTTTAGAGATATTGGCCCTTAATTACATTTTCTACAGAGTTCACTAGGCAGCTGAAGCAAACGTTTGTTTTATCTTTTTTCATCACTGATAAAGTGATAAGAACCGTGATGATGGAGAAAGAAAGTAGATCGACGAATTACAAGTTGAAAAGAAAAGACCTTTCGGCTTTCACACTAGTTTTAGGCTTTTATTTTGTGGGGGTACTTTCTTCCCTTCATAATATTCCCTTCCGTCCAGACGGGTTCCCGCCGATGTCTAAACTCACTATACTGCTCAAGAGCAACTGCGGAGTACTTCTCCGTTTCCCAATTTTGTACTTTTTTTTTCTACCCGGACTAGGATTCTGATAGTTGGCGAAACGGTGATTGTGCGTGAATCTTTTCAGGCTCGGCAGACTCTCTCAAGCACAGAGGATCCGGAAGGTACTCCGGAGGCAGATCCAACAGTAACTTGTACATAGGTAGGCCCCCGTGTACGTCGTATGTGCCCCAGTTTTCCCTGTAGACATATATATGTTTGGTCTGTCTGAGTTTTTGTAGACGAGCGCTCCTGCATTGCGAGCTGCATCCGACCACATGATTCGCGGTCGCTGTGTTGTTGTGAAACCGTCGGCGAACCATCGTAGTGATGCCGGCGGACTGACGCTATAGAGCGGTGGGAATGTGCCGTCCCTTGAATGCCATCGCTTCTCTTTTGTTGTTTATTCGTGTTTTGTGTTTCTCAAGCTCTGCAAGAAGTGACATCCCTCTTCCTTACCCGCTGTTTACGTTCGACCTGCCTTGACATCCTCACGTAGTTGGCATATGATATAATAGTGTGCATGGCTTTTGCTTCCCGTTTATGGTGTGTGTATCTGTATTCTTTCTTTTTGTATTGGCCAGAACTTTACGAGTTCAGTGATGTACGTTCAGACAGCTATTCTAGATACCATTCGGAACTTAACATGTTTCGAATGTCATGCGTGCGCATTTATTTCATTAGAGCGCAAGATTGCAATGTGTGAGAACACTTGAAGAAATAGTAAAAAAAAGCTTTACACGCTCATAATCTGAAATTAAATAAACGCGCAATGAGCTTCAATTATAGCATCTGAAAATGAAGTTTCTGCACAACGAAATGTAGAGAACAGCCAGCCAATCACCACGCTTGCAGTCTAATGAAGTACTCTCTTAACTGGACTGTGCAAGTGCAAGAAGAAAGCACGTCATTCTAGTGAGCATGCTCGTCGCGTCTCGCACCTAATTTTCTCCACAATTGTAGGGCAATAAACACTTGATAAAACACGAACTACCTTCATATTACTAAAACGGCGATAAAAAAACAGCATCAGTTATTCAAGCTTTGAAGAAAGACATGGTGCTCAGAATTTCCTTGGTTTAGGCAAGGCTTAGGGAGGGTTGGGCCGCATTGCCATCACCACCCCCGGAACAGCTTTATGTTCTCCCATAGTAGAGTACTTAGTACTCTAAATCGTTAACCACTTTTTCTAAACACAGAATTGACACAGCAAAAAGAATTCGTAACTTTTCTCGGCAGTTCAGTTGTGTTAATTGAACGGACTTTGAATGTTCAAGCTTAGCGACGCATGTTCCGTTATGTGACGGAAGGTGTGGCAAAGACCAAGATTCTTCTTTGTTTTCTTGCCCTTCGCGCAGGCGCTATTTTCACGCCTTACTCACGGGAGCAGCAGACAGCCTACGAGTACGCCATGTACGAGCACAACCGGGGTGACTCGAGGTTCAAGGTCAACTCCTCCACGGGCGTGGTTCTGAATGACGACCCCTTCAACATGACCCGAGAAGGTGAGCACGTCGGCATACCGCCTGCTAAAATAAACCCCTCTCTCCCTCTTTCTATCTCCAGCTCCTCTCTCTCTCTCTGCCTCATTTTCTTTATTCTCCACAATATAGCGGTAGGAAAAGTACTTAAAGGTTGAGTTCACTAAAGTTTCCGTTTGTAACTACTTCTTGCTTTTGTTCGGTCACGTCCGCAAATATTATGTTCACCTTCAGCTTATGTTGAAATTTCGGTTTACGAAAAAAAAAACTGCGCAGCTTCCAAATTCAGTCACGGCTTAGTGACGGCAAAGTTGGTGGGTACTCAACTGGCTTGGCTCTGCCAGGCTTTTACCATTTCACTTGTTTCTTTGCCACCCCTTTCTGTACATACTGTGCTACATCACACTATACATTTAGAGGCGAAGCTCCTTATGGCGTGGCTTGGGCGTCCCTCGTATGTAACCACCAGTGGCACATACCCGAAATAGGTATAACACTTGACCTCCAAGGTGATGCCAGTGAGAGATTTCTTCTGTGCGTTGTTTAACAAGAAAAAATAGTGCTCAATGTACATGCCAATGGCTGCTAATGGGGAATGAGAGACATGAGCATTCGGCTTTTAGTCAACGCGCACGCTGCGATCCCCATTAGCAGCCATTGGCATGTACATTGAGCACTAACGGACAAGAAAGGGATGCTACATTATACTCGCTGGGTGTAACCTCCTTAGCTTTAGAAAGGTTTAGCGAGCGTTGAGCCGCAGTGCCATGAATACAATGAACTTGTATATACCATGAATGAACTCAAGGTGGTTAAAAATGAGAAGTAGATACGAAGCGCAAGCCGTAAGAAAGTAAAAGCCGAATTCTCCTGTCTCTCATTTCACATTAGCAGCCATTGGCATGTACATTGAGCACTATCGGACAAGAAAGGGTTGCTGCATTATACTCGCTGGGTGTAACCTCCTTAGTTTTAGAAAGGTTTAGCGAGCTTTGAGCCGCAGTGCAATGAATACAATGAACTAGTATATACCATGAATGAATTCGTGGTGGTTAAAAGGGGGAAGCATATACGAAGCGCAAGCTGTAAGAAATTTAAAGCTGAATCCTCCTGTCTCTCATTTCACATTAGCAGCCACTGGCATGTACATTGAGCACTATCTGACAGGAAAAGGTTGCTACGTTATACTCGCTGGGCGTAACCTCCTTGGTTTTCGAAAGGTTTAGCAAGCGTTTGGTCGCAGTGCCATGAATACAGTGAACTAGAATATACCATGAACTCGAGGTGATTAAAGGTGGGAAGTGGACCCAAAGCGCAGGCCGTAAGAAAGTATGCGTGTGCCACCTCTCTCTCGTTTAGTCCTTGGAATGTCCGCTGGATGGCGGTGCTTCTATATGGGGAATATATGATAAAAAGATGCGAGATGGTGGGACTTGGAGTGTTGAATAGATGAACGAACGGACACACAAACAGATGCATGGATGGACGCATGAACGGACGCAGGGGCGGATGCATGAAAGAACGCAGGGACGGGCGCACAAACAGACGCATGGACGGTCACACATACGGACGCATGAACGGACGAATGCTTCGCCCCACTCTCCATCATTCACTCCGTGGATATGCTGCCATTTTACTAAACTTGCTCTTTTTATTGGTTTTTTTAGTCTGTATGTTTATATCTAATTCTCTCTTTATGTATTTCTCTTTATTTTACTACGTCTATATCTCATAGTGATCGTTCTCTCACCTTCTATCTTTCGCACCTCGATCACAAGTACCGTTCTAACAACTAACCACGCTGGTTCAATAAAAATTAATATAGAAAAACACAGACGGCAAACACCGAGTAGGCGCCGCACAGTTCGGCTTCTCTCGTTAACCATCTGTTCACAGTGCTTGGACGGCGCGTGAGCGCACAGTGGTTAAAGATTATGATAATTTTCAATCTACCACACACGGAAAACTTCCAACACAACAGCTCTGTAGTGAAATCGAAGCGTATGGGCTTTTTATGAGAGCTCTGGCCCTGTAAGTACGTAGGGAAACGCGCATGTGCATTGTTTCGCGACTCATTCAATCAGAATTTCATCGTGTCACGCGGCATTCTTTTTAACTCTATTTCTGTTCTTTCTCAATCACTCATGAACGTTCTCGTCATGTACATTCAGAGTTTAAAACAACCACACAAAAATTGAGTTGGTTCACACAACAACATTATGTTGGTTTATTTCGAAATCTCCGAATTTTCTCAGCTCCCATCTAACGCATCTGAGATTATCTAGGTTTAAAGCGAAAGCGCTGTTACCTGTACCTTGTTCAGGCCCCCTATTCTGTCCTTCATTTCAGCGATATTGCTGGCAATTCAAGTACAGCCACTGACCTACAAAGAGGTTCGCTTGTCAAATAATAAATAGTGAAAGAAGTAGCACGTCGTCTCACTTATAACGACGTGTGTGCTTTCGAACAAAATTGTTTCTCTTTCCCAGTTTGAATTACTTATAAACTACATTCTACATATAGTTAAAAGAAAGAATCAACTTAGAACAAGTGAAATTATGGCTCATATTGTGGTCATTGACACAAAAAAGTAATAGAAAGACATAGATTTTGCTGCTGCACATTTACATATCGGCTATAGGCGTTTGAGTTTAATGGTTATATTCGCTTGTGTCTCTGTTAGCGACTCTTACTTTCTTATCTGTCCCCTCTTCCTCATTCCCCAGCGCAGGGTAGCAAACCAGATACTTGCTTTCGTCTCAGTAACCTCCCTGCCTTCCTTCATACCATATCTCTCTCTTGTACGAATACATCTTTTATTCTGGTGTTTTCACAACGAACGTAGTGGAACTATGATAATTTTTTATAAATATTTTGTTTGGACAAGTAAGACGACAGACCACGTCCAAACGTTTAAATCAACAAGCTCAATGGTGTCGTAAGGCAAGCACTGCAGGCGTTCGAAATTTTACCGCCTTCGCTTCCTTAAAACAGGCCGCCGCTATTCGGGCTGTAAAACTAACCGACCCATAAAACAGATTCGACCGTCAAAGTATAAGCCTTTTTGTAGCTTAGGCTGTAAAAAGCTAAGAACGCCTTTTACGGTCACCGAAAATAAAAGGAGACGTAGGCATTTTTTACTCTTCCACGCGTCTTTATTACCGATGCAAAGAGGAGCCATCGTAACTATTATAATATCCAGAAGTAGGCAAGCAGTTTCTGCGCACTTGGCCTAAGATTTATGTCTAGCGATGGCAACCTTCCTTTGTGTAAATTTTTATTCTTTTCCATTTATTAGACATCAAGACGAGAAAAAATTTCTGGCCGGGAAATACCCACAATGCCACTGAACAATAGTACATGTTTCCTTAAGCAGACATCAAGACAATTTTTCACGTCCGCTTTCAGGGGCTCTTGGTTAACGCTTGCATTTATTTTTTCTTGCTTACTTGAAAAGCGTTCTTCTCCTCTACGCAGTTAATGCTATTATACTAGCCGAACTCGGGCTTAGTTTAAGAACTTGTCCATCTAACCTAAACGTGAAACGTGGTCAAGACAGAGAGCTTAGGCGTTAAAAATAAGAATATTGAACGGCACTTCACTGCTACATTTTTTTTTTGCCCAGACAGCTATTGAAAAATGTAACTGTAATACTGAACCATAATCTCCAGTAGCCCTGGCGGAGATCGTATGTTCCCTGCTTCAGGAAACAAACGTGATTCTGTGACCTCCTATTTTCTATGCTTATTGATGCAGAATATTCGAAGAAAGGTTCAATTAAACTACTAATCTACAAGCAGACGCGAGCTCACTAATAATGTTTTGTGTACTTGACAGTTGGGACAACCAAGCGCTGAAAAGACAATACATGAAATCGTAACTTAGTAACAATTCTGAAAATGCACCTGGAAAGAACCTTTGTTGTCCGCCTCTTCGGTCGCTTTAGTTGAACAGAACAAATAGCGGTTCACAATCTATACAATTAAAATGGCGTATTCAAAATAAATTAAAAAATGAAGGCACACACAGCCTATTATAGGGGTATCTAGGCGTTATTGTTGCTGTACGAGTTTTTTTAACGTAAACGTATGCATTTACGCGTTGAAATGATCGAGCTAGCGTTGACGCTGTTGAAGATTTATATGTGAGGGTACTCGATGCTTTAAATAACTCAGGGGCACACATGAGGCTCCCAGAGGGCAAATTTTTTTTCTAAAACTACACCATAGAATCCTTGCTACGCTCTGAAAGGCAACCCCGTGGCATTAAAAACGTGGAAGTGGACACAGACAAACGTAACCCAACCCTATAACGCACATGCAACATTGAGCCTGCAATAGATACGACGTGCGCACTAAAGTTCCCAAGCGTGCACAAGCGTGCACAAAGTAACGTTGTGTTTTTGTGTATACACTAAATATCTGCAATATATCGGTGTAGTCATAGGTACCACTATAACATATTAATAACTGTTTGGGTTCAGCGTTTCGAAACCGCCACATGATTTTGAGACACTCCGTATTGGAGGGCTCCAGAAATTTTGACTACCATGGGGTTCTCTAACGTGCACATGGCGCTCTTAAGGCACGCACGTCTGAAGAATTTTCGCCTCCATCGAAAATTCGACCACCGTGACCGGCATTCGATCCCGCAACTTGTGGGTCAGCAGCCGAGTGCCTAGGCCACTACCCCACCGTGGCGGGTACCACCATGGCAGCCACTAAATGAACAATTGGTTCCAGTGAAGACAGTAACATTTGTATGTGAGAACGCATACAATTACTTTTACATGCGTTATACGTTTATATATATATATATATATATATATATATATATATATATATGTGTGTGTGTGTGTGTGTGTGTGTGTGTGTGTGTGTGTGTGTGTGTGTGTGTGTGTGTGTGTGTGTGTGTGTGTGTGTGTGTCTTGTACTTTTCTTTTGAAATGTAAGAAAAATTATAGACAGCGCTCTTTCGGGACCAGTTAGTCGAAGATCACAACGAACATTCGACAAAAACACTTTAGCCTTTTTTTTTTCAGCGGGGCTGAAGAGAAATGTAGGGCAAGTGACATCGAAATGGTTATCGTTTCAAGGATAATTTGGTGAGGCCGCTGCCATGAGCACAGACGGCTTCGGCATGCCACTGCCCGAACTATCAACGCTTAATCCTGCGTGAAATACTTCGGAACTAGCCCAGAGATAACTTGTAGAGACGCCAGCTAGATCGCGAGCGAAAGTTGCCAAAGTCGCTAAGCCGGAGAAGTCCATTCGAGCGACGTAGAGGCGATGGCAGGGCCGCTGAAAGCATTCATTATGGAAAGCCATTAGAGCAGCACTTCCGACTCTCAAGTCAAACTTTCGGTGAGGCCGCGGTCATCAAGAAACTGGAGTTTGCCCGTGCGCCTGCTGATTCCCGTTAGCCGAGCGGCAGCTTATAGTAGAGACCTGTTTGAACAGCGTTTCACCATTGACACACAGTTGCCATCCGGTGACGGCTGCGGAGTAATCTACTAGTGGCGCAGACAGCATGTAGTTTGTATTGTGGAACTCTCCTTCATGACTGTCCTTTGGGGCATATATTTGTTCAAGTCTGTCCAGATAGATTTATCGGAGATGCAATTACAGTATCTGGTTTCAACCCTCGCGCTTCAATCTACATATGAGATTAGATTGTTGGAATATTGTTGGTTATTCATCTCGTATTTATATGTGCTTTTGAATTTTCCTTTTTGTGCGAACGTTATGTACTTTGTGACACCCTCCTTGTAATGACCCCAAGCACAGGGTTGACAGTATCAAATAAATAAAACAAAAATAAAATATACAAGTATTGTGACACGATTGTGACTCTGAAAAAGGCAGGACGCAGTCAGTACGGATGGGACGCTTTAGGGGCCGAACTTGCGTTCAATAAACGGAAGACGAGAAGTCTAAGCGCCTTTCTGTGTACAATGACTGTAGCGAGTATCTGTAAAATGCGTTGGATTTCATACCTGCCTACTTGGGAAACCAGTGGGATCATGTCGCAGATACAAGACAAAAAAAAAACAGAGAACGAGCACTGTCAGCGCTCGTCGCTTGTCTTATTTTTGCATCTCCTACGTGTTCACGCCGGGTTTCCAGGAAGACGCTGCATGGGTAAAGTGCTAGATATGGTCAGGAAACTGGACATTCCTTGTGTAGTTTCCTGGCTATAGGTAGCACTTTATCCGGCACCTAATTTATAGTGTACTGCAATTTACACACGCGTAATCTCTAGCGCTCACGTTAGGTCTGGGATATACTTCCTTACACAGGTCCCGCATGCAATCTAAACAAAACGTCGTGAAGCAATCACGACATCTCTAAACATCGCGGCACAGCCTGCGACAGGTGGTGGTAATACTTTGAGGGGTTTTTATCGGGTTATGCCAACAGGTCGCGCTAGACCCGTTTAAATGTTCCTACTTGGTGGAACAGAAACCTCGAGACTTACAAAGAGGATTCAGCTTAAATTGAGGACGACGCAGCGAGCAATGGAAAGAAAAATGGTAGGTGTAACCTTAAGAGACAAGAAGAGAGCATAGTGGATTAGGCGACAAACGGGGGTTAAGGATATCATAGTTGAAATAAATAAGAGGAAATGGACATGGGCCGGGCATGTAGCGCGTAGACAAGATAACCGCTGGTCATTAAGGGTAACTAACTGGATTCCCAGAGAAGGGAAGCGGGTTAGGGGGAGACAGAAGGTTAGGTGGGCAGATGAGACTAAGAAGTTTGCGGGTATAAATTCGCAGCAGCAAGCACAGCACCGAGTTAACTGGCGGAACATGGGAGAGGCCTTTGTCCTGCAGTGGACGTAGTCAGGCTGATGATGATGATGACTTTTGGGGTGTCTTTTCTTTATTAGCGCATTTTTTTCCTAATTAGAATTATTTCTGATCACAACAAAAATAATTTAGTGAGCGCATGTGGCGATGTTTAACACGGTGATATGCCGGCACTGGGCAAACACGAAAAGCATATTTTGAACTCATTAATTTTCGGAACGTAAGCTGTCTGCAGACGCCCTGAATAAAATCTCACGTGGAAACATACAGGGGACTAATGCTCTTCTTGTACAACCACGTTTGACCTCATCGGACATAATTATCCCTGCGAAGTGACAATTTGTTCGTAGCACAAGATTAAAAATTGAAAAGAAAAGGGCAGATCAATATTCTCTGAACAACCTAAAAAATGGGTGCTCTGAAGAAGCAATGTTTCGAGGCTCTACATCAATGTATGACTGAAAATAGAGAACTGCGCCACAGAACCATTTTAAGCACTCGAAGTGTTCAGGAAACATACCACACGATGAAAACGTCATCTGAGGCGCGTTAGTGATCTGGGGTCGACCGAGCAGAGATTGACAAATCTCTTTGTCACGACAAGCTCTGTAACCAACGCTGCGACACGCGTTATTAAACCAATTCTTCATGTTGGAACGACATACCGTCTTTGCCTTCACTGGTCTTTCGCTTTGGTCAGTGCACCATTTATTTTATTTTTTTAGTGCATATGCTACCGCAATATTTTTGTCATCTTTTTTTTGCACCAGAAGGTTTGGAATAGCTCATATTTCTGCTTCCAGACACGCGTGTTTCATTGCGCGGCTACATTTCTTTGCGTTCTTTCATGCGTTTCATTGCACCACCAATAGACCTCGCAGATATTTACGTGGTTTAATCACCACCTTCGTTTTCACAGATGAACTTTTATTTTTATTGAACATTCGAGCCTCTGAGAATCAATGGTGGTAAGATATTGGTTCCAGAGTTGAAATCTACACGAGAGACAAGTAAAATTACGATGTTAATAAAAAATTGAAAATAACACGAAAGCAGTGCGTTGTGAATTGAAGCCCAGCGTTTGACGTTCATTCTATCAGTGTAAACGTTCTACGCTCGGTCCGCCTACGGCCTACTGGACGGCGAGAAAATCACGATGAGTAATGGTCAGAGCGACTTGCCGATGTTAAACGAAACTTCTCAAAATCTCTGCAAGGCCATACCACGCATGAGCAGATGAAATAACAAGCTTGAGTAAACAAAAAGTACTGAAAGCGGCTCTTGCTGCAAGGCGTCTGGCCTCCGGAGCCACCATAATGCTAGGGCCTCACTTGGCTCGAACATTTTTGTGTTGTTATTTCAAAGAAGGCCGCAGTGTGGCTTCGTCTCTTGCCTTGCGTCATTCTGAGGACGGGGATTTATGGGCTCGCGTTTAGAATTCATTTCCGGCGGTCATTTTGCGTACGCGTTCTTTTATATTTTCGTTACTTCACCGCGGTCATTTAAAATTTGCGCCACATCAATCATCGGCTCTGCTTCTCGTCTACGTCTTGCCCGAAATTTCCTAAGAAACAACAAACAACAAGCAAAAAGAGAAATCCTTGTTTGCCCTTCACGAGACACGTCCACCAAAAATACTTTGCAACTAAAGAGCACCGACCGCCTATATAATATCGCCTCAAGCTCTGTGTTACGTCACTCGACATCTTTAATGCTTGTTACTTAGTGTAAAAGCCGGCATTTCGATATCGAAAGCGAATGGAAAAACGACACTTTTTTTTCTGGGCGATGGCATACTTTTTTCAGATACTCAGCCCACAACGTCCCACGAAAGTTGACATAGGGAATGGGGTGTACCGTAAATAACGTTTCCAGTTGAGAAAAGGGTACCGCCTTTGTATTGAGCATTGATTTCGCTAAAAGCATCGTACTGTGCTTAAACTTGACTCACTCACATATGCACTGACGTTTTTGAAAAGGACTTCTTACTGTTGTTATCAATAATCACTTACTACGATACAATTGCCCAGATGGACATTAAAAAATAATAAAGCTGCAGAATAGAAAAAGAAGGTTTCTTTTAGGGCAAAAGGTCCCGCCAAAGTTGCCTTCGAGAGGCTCTGTAATGCACTAAACATCCGAAATTTCTCTGCCAACTTTGTCGTCTCGTAAGAGTACCTCAAGACTTAGTAGTGCAATCGAGAGATAAGCAAGATCAAGTCAAAAATACACTCAAGATCAAGTCAAAATATAAACTATCTTTCAATCACGTTTGTTCGTACTTTGTTCCTTACGTAGGGAGCACTCCTCACACTCCACGAGTATCGCAACTTATGTTGAATCCCGTATATAGTTTCACTCCTTTCTCTTAGTGACAAGCCGCCAGAAGGCGATTTCGTAAATCCGTTGGACAGACCGTCCAGGCATTCAGCCTAACATACGAAACGAAAACATAAACGCCAAAAAAGCACCGAGAGAAGTTAGATTTTACGTGACGGTATTCAATCAGCCTCCGGCGCGGATCACCAGAAGGACAAGCCGGTTGGAACCGTAGCTGCAACAGGCACGCGCTGAAGCGAGAGACGCAGACAGATTGCGTCAATATTGACGCCCCGAACTTGGAAACCATGCTCAATGCGCTCAACACCGCCCCGAGGCGTTTACCTTCCTGCCACAGAAAATGGTTTGCTTGCAATATGTTCTTTTCTCTTTCTCTGGACATCCCTAGTGCCATTCCCTTTCCTCAGGTCCACTCGCTTACATCAAAGTGTAGGCTCGTCCGGGAGCATAAGAAATATAAGAAGAAAACAAGAGTGCTCCTGTCACTCAGCTTACTTCCGGATGAAGCAATCACGTGTCGTAGCACACGGGCATGCGCCAGCGTAGAACGGAAAAAAGTTGACACAGAGGGCAGTAGTTCGACGTGCAGCGCCACCCAGTGTGCCACGCGTAGCACCCACGCATCTGCGCCTTCTGGGTATTATTGGACTGTCCGCGGCACTGGCGTCGACCGCCGGAACCACATCCTGACAGTTCAAGTTGCGATTCCCTCGCACCCACCTCGCTCCTACCTTCCCGGGTACGTTCTGTTCTGCAACTAAGTGGAGGCTGCGGAGGAAACGTGCGGCCCACCTAACAAGCCCGCGGGTGGCGCCAGCTAACGGTGGGACGGGGGTGTCATCATTAGGTTTGCCTTGTGTCCCCTTCGGTGACATCTTCTCGCCGGCCCACAGAACAAACAGTGTCACAGCACACGGGAAAAAGAAAAACATCTTTGCTCCCATACTTGCCGTTATCGCCCTGTTAACGCCGACACCACCTTTCGGTCATTTTTTTTTTCTTTACACAAGGATTGTGCGGGATGCGTCACATTGCCGTAACCGGTGCTCCCAACACACGAAAAAAATAAAACAAGAACAAAAGTAATAATAAGAAGAGAGATGATGAGAGCAGCGGGGGACAACTAGCGAATGACGGCTAACGGAGCCTCCTCTACGATGAAGTTGTTTTCTCCGTTGCCAACGGCGTGGCCTTCCCACTCGACTCCGTCCCCGTCGTCATTACTTTTGTCTCTCGAGGCAATCGTCTCGATTGTCTCTTGTCGGCGAGCTTCACCAGATCGCGTGGCGCCCTTTGATTTGTGCCACCGAATCAAGCGTTCGGGAAGCCGTTCCAGTGAAAGCGTTATTGTGTACGCGAATGGGCAGTGCTAAGAGGAAGCCTTGTTCCACTTTATTAGTTTTCCTTTCTTCTTTGTCTAGCGCCGCGATCTTTCTCTATAGGGACTAGAAGTCGGGTCCCTATTTTCATTAACTTGTAAACTTCATCAATAGAAGTAAATCAATGAAGCATTCGTTCAAAAGCCTAATTTTGTTCGGGGTGTAGCAGGAGGTGCAAATCACAATTTAAAAAGGCACGCGTTCACGCCTCCGCTTGTGACTTACCGCGTTTTCTTTAAAGTTTTTCGAGCATGCCATTTACTTCAGCAACGCAATTGTGAATGGTACGATGCCCCAGTGAATCATTTCGTTGCTAAACATAGGCTCAATGTAGCAGTTACAAATTCATCATTAGAAATGACAGTGCAGCCTCAATGGTTAGGACAGTGTTTCTATGGTTGTATTGACGATGTGTGCCACTGTTGGCGATATCAGAAACGTTGGTGGTTTGGCGCGTTGAAAGGTGGAAATAAGCCGCAGCTGAAAAGTCTCCTTTCAAACGATCGTTTGATCGAGCGAATTGAATTACTAAATGCTGAAAATTGAATTATCATTTCCGCAATTTCATCGAGAATATAAAAATGTGCACATGCCTGAAAAATGCTTATTCTTTGCGTATCTGAATACAAACTAGCTATTACAGCGTTTACATTTAGAAAGGAAATGTGCCGCGTTTTCAATGGTGGCGATGCTCCACGCCCGTGCATTGAATAATTTCAATACACTTAAGAGAACCGCAAGTGACCAAAATCATCCGGAAACTCCAATACGGCATGTTTCATTGCCAGAGCATCAACGACCTATCATGTCTGACATCAGGCAAAAAATGTTGGCCTATAAACGTACCAGCACCAAATTATATCCCAGTTCTTGTGCGCGTTAAAGCAAATGAAATATCAGAGGGACGTTGATTTGGGAAACTTGCAATGCGCTAGCTGTCAGAAATGTTCCCGCCTCCCTTTAAAGCACACGTCCTGTAGGGTCACAAATTTTCTTAACCTTTCGCACACTGTAGCTTTTAGCAACAAAGTGTGCTGATTGATGTGTGGAGTTTAACGTCCCAAAACCACTATATGACTATGAGAGACGCAACAAAGTGTGCTCGAGTTGGTGCAATTCCTTTTCGATGTTTTGTTTTCTAATGCAAGTGAAGGCAAACTACCACAGTAAACGAATGTCAGGTTCAATAAATGACGTTTAGCTACGAAGGTACAATCAAGAAGGCATGTTGTCACTCAGCAAAAGAATAGCACGGGTATTTACATCATTAGTGCTTGCGCAATATGACAAGATAAAAAGACTTACTACTACATCACTAATTTAAACAAGTACTTTCGGTATAGTTATCCTCTATATCACCGGTTTATATGAAAGTTGATGAATGAGAAAAACCTGGAAGCAGTAAAGCTGAACTTCTATGTGAAGTTTGGGCGATTCATGGTGTTTTAAAGACATCTCGATAAGTCTGAAGAACTATGTGATGTTTAAAAAACGTGCATAAATGACACGCGGAGCTTTTTTTTTATTATTGGTGGCCTGCTCACGACTAGCGAAAATCCTCTCCCCCTCTCTTTTGACTACCGCTTTCGGGAACGAAACTGGCGGTGGCACTGCACCTATGAAATGAGAAGCGTAGTTTTTGCGCCTGAGATAAATATTTGAAGTTAAATAATGCACTTGACTTCATGAGACCTGTGGCAACTTCTGAACGTCATTTACCATGCGACGTAAAAAATCTACTCGCGCTACTAAGTAACCTTTTGATACACAGTAGATAACATAGAGTTGTTAATATATTGAAACAATGTTGTTTTTTGTCTTTTCTGTTTTGAACCGTTCAACGGCTACTGGAATTAGCAATTTTTCGGCATTTGCTAGAGTAGAACGCATACAACGTCGTAGTGTGTTTTGCCTTCTTAGAGAAAAGGAGAGATAATCCCTTTCTCTCGCTTTATGAGAGAGTGCTGTTACATCAAGGAAATCAGCTTTCATTGCCAAAAACGAAAAATGAGAACGAAATCTGAAGCCCCCTACATTTCAATTACATTCTATTATTGTAATTTTTTCTAACTCATCAGTGTGTTTCTTCAGCCACGTGCTTACATTAGTATCAATTACAACATCCACTATTCTTCAGCAGAATGGAAACCTCTTTAAACTGCCATCCGCCAGTGGGTACAAACGGGAAGTAGATGCCAAGGAATCGAAAGCCATACAAGGCACCCCGCGAAGAGAGCCAGCGGCCGCGCGTTGCCCCCCTCCCCACTCATCACATTCCACACAAAGGGGCACAGCGAAAGGAAGCACAATCGCTATTCACCGATCATTTCGGGAAGGACGTGTACCGAGCCGTATCCATTACGACCGCGCAGGAGAACGCCGCGCGCCTCTCTTCTCACCAAGCTGACTCGAGCATTCATCGAACCTTGAAGACAGCGGCTCACCGCCGCCTCTGAAACCCCTCGGAGGACTCGGGATCCATTGAGGAGAGCTATATAGCGCTGCGGGGGCATCCGGCGGCGCTTCTCTGGCAGGCAACCGAGACGGCATTATGCTGCGGCAATGCGCCCCGAAGGAGCCCGCCTCCGCGAGCTTTCAGCGAGAGAAGCTCGCAGAAAGCCGCGGCGCGTTATTGATGTCCAGCCAGCGGCGCTCTGAAGATGCCGCCGCCGATCTTTCGATTCCGTCCCCCCCCCTACTGCCGATCCCCTCGCGATCCTTTGCGCTTGCTTCCTCGAATGAATATCATCGTCGTAGACGTCATCTCGCAAGGAAGCAGCAGGAGCAAACAGCGGCAACCCACGTTGGGCTCACTGGCCTGTCGTCGCCGAAGAGTCCGTGTTTGCTTGCTCTTTTCCGGCCCGATGTTTATACGGGCCACCGACGAAGAAGCTTGGCCGGAAAAGACATGCGACTTCTAGGGAGTGCGTCGGGCCCACCAGCGGACGAGCTGGCTCGGTGCTAAATGGGGCGAGCCGTGTATACGCGTCGTCGAGAGAGACCCCCGCTGCCCAAACGCGTCCCCCTCTTTGCCCTAACTTCACCACGTGTTTGTTGATGTCATTCTGTTTTTGTCCTCTCATTCGCCACTGCTTTATGCTATAGTGGGACTGTCTTGCGGCAAGAATGTCAATGCGGATGCGATGAAGTGATGTCTCACGACCAGTGGACCGGATGACCCATTCCTCTCCCCGTGGACCGCCCTAGTGAGTGGTCTGGGTCGACCAGCTACCGCAAATTTCCTGCTTTTGTTGTCTATTCCGAAGAGACCTTCTCAAAGAAATGATGTATCTCTGCTTGGTGCGCTGGAAGCCGCCGTTTAACGTCATCGACTACTCATCTAACCCATCTCTCCTGCTATACATTCGGCAACAGCTCGCGCGTAATGCGACCCTATAGCCCTCACAGCAAGTGCACCGAAAACGGGCCTCAACGAGAGGAGAATGAGCAGTAAGGAGAAAATAAAAGCTGATCTGTGCTTAGGCTTGTGGCTATACTATTCTGTGTGTCGTTGTTGTGGCGTTTATTGTAGTTAAGGCAGCCATCGTTGTGCACTCTGGTAATGTTTGTCGTTCAACCCTCTTTCACAATAGGCGTTTTCTTTCGCGTCTTCAAACTTCAAATGCACTTTGTTATTGAAGGCGCTACAACACCAGCAACAAAAGAAGGAGCATCTTCCAAAGTTCTGTAAACATATTTTTTCACCAGAATGCGTGTATACTACTCCAAGGCATATGATACGGCTCAAAACGAGGCACAGCTTTATTCCGAACTCGCTTCTTACGAATACCGAAAAGAGAAAAAGACAGCCGCGGAGAAAACAAATATCAAAATAATGCAAAATACGAGCAAGTAAAGTACTCATAGAACTCCCTTCTTGTCAATATTTCCCCACAACTTCGCACCGCGACGTTCGTCGTTCGTTGCTTTCTGCAAACACAACCGCAAGACGCCACGAGTACCGCGCACGTTGGCATATATATAAACGCGTATATACATGTATCGATCGCTGCCAGCAAAGCCAACGTTGGGGGAAGAATGGAGGTGAAAAAGCAAGACATCGCCTCGACCGGTATCGCCGTGCTGGCGCAGGGCTCGGCGTCACCGCCGCAGTCGATGTTGGCAGCAGAAGCAACGGCAGCGCACCGAACAGCGCCAGAAAACGGGCCAGGCACCACAACTCGCACGCGGAGTCGGCAAATAATTCAACCTTATCCCGAACCATCCCATCACTCTCTCGCTCCTTCTCCTCCGGAGTTACCCATCTCCGGACAGCTCTGGCTTACGTTCACCCGAATCAGGTCTTATTGGCAGCGACGTGACCGAGAAGAATATCCGACAAAAACCGAAACACTGCAAGGCTGATTTCGGTGACGGCTGAGTGTAATTAGTTTTCTTTCATCTTTTTTTCTTTCCTTCGTATGGTATTTGACTCCACCAGTTCTCATTGGCTTGCCTTCCTCTTTTTGTGTGTGTGCGATTGTGTATTCCTATTTCTCAGTCTATCCGCAATCAGAACTATTTTTCTTATATTAGACTCGTTTCGATTCATCTTTTTTTTTCGGCCAGTCGCAAGATGAGCTTCCAATGAGGCCGCACTCTCATGTTCCAACGGCGTTCGGTGCCTGATTGTCCGCAGTGTAGAGCCGCCAGAAAAGCTTTTGCTTTTTTTTTACTTTCTTTGAACTGGTTCGGCGCTGTTTCATATACCTCGTGCTGCTACTATGTGAGTAGACGTCAAAAGTTGAAAAAAAAAAGATGCAGTGATTATTTTGGGTGCGCTTCTGTTTAGACTGTTTGGTTTACATTGGTTCTGCTTTCGCTGGGTAACACCAGAGTAAACATCAAAACAGGAAGCACCGAGTGGTTAGTGTGGAACGTTTGTCTGGAGCGACACGCTCGGCTTGTCGTTTGGCTTTTGGCATCACGGCTTGGAAAGCTGTAGCTCCTGTCCAGGTCAAAGCCGAATATGTTTTTTTTTCGCTCCTGCTATTTCACACCATTTCTCTCTTTTTCTCTTATCGTGATCACCCGTTGCTCGCTTTAATTATTCACTTCGATTATGATTGCTAATATATAGATGGCTCTATTAATACTATGGAAAAAGCAGGTATATGATTGACGTTGTCTCCTGCAGCCCCGAGTGTCGGTTGAAAAATGAGACGGTACAGCGTAGATCAGCAGACCTAAACCTTCCGGCTCAGGCCCAACCATTAGGCCTATGAATGTAGACATATTCACGCTAGCCCTACTTACCAATGGAGATCCGTGTTGAAACCTGAACTGTGGTGGTTTGTTTGCTGTAACTCTGTGTACGCGCACGAATATCCACTGCGGGTTAGAAAAACTACCAGCGTCTGGTAGCATGCGCCAAATTCGCGAGATGTGATTGTAAGGTCTAACTTCAACGTGCAAGCAGAGTTCATTGTCTACAAGATAATCATTCGCTTAACATGCTCATTTTAGCCCACGTAAAAACGTGTGCACGGTGGCAGGTTCAGAATTTACCACCACAACTACGTGATTCAAACAGCGTGTCCTAACCGGCGTTAAGGAGATATTTCACTGACATAACAGCGCGCCGCATCAAATGTGGCTCAGAGAGGTGGCTTTCAACGAAAACAAAAAGTGATTTATAGTGGGGTATGAAAAGAGATTCGGGTCGAATTACCAAACAGTGCGCGCTGTGGGATGGCAAGCATCTGTGGCGTGGTAACACATTTATGAGGGCAGATAAAGAGACTCACGCCACCCATTCTGTCGTTATGAAACAGCGACGTCAGTGCGTAATTAATTTATGCGTCATGAGATAGCTTTCTGAGCCGCTATCATTTGAGGTCGGTGCTTTGTTTGCATGAAGTCATTAGCGCCTAGTTGTTTAGAGTCGGTGAAACAGCTGCGCTAATTCATTCCAAAGCTTACATGCGTAATAAGTGCATTTTCTGACATTGATTTTTGAAGCACATGTGCACAAGAGATCTTACCAAAGGAACAAACAGTTTAGTCTATCAACCAATCCCGATCTTTCAAGGCATAAAAAAAGTTTTGGAGAAGCTGTATGCAGGCAATCTGAGTATTTTTTGACAACTCACACGTGTCTCTCTCCTGCTAAACAACGGCGTAAAGATGCTAAAGAGGGCCAAATAATTTTAACTTAGTTGCATGTACAAAACTATTGGTGTATTCCCTTTAAGTAGCAAAATTCCCTTTAAAATCCAGCAAGACTTTCTTTTTTTCCTGAGAAACCTGCATAATCTTCTGTAGCCTCAAGTCAAGTTAGGAAATCTGATTGCTGACCTTGTTAACTTCTCTGCGATTTCTACCTTCTTATCTCTCTCGCTCTGTCTCGGCACTAAAGGGCCATGCATAACAAGTCTTTGTCGCACTTGACAAAAACAGGCCCTTTGATCACTTCTGTTTTTTCTGTTCAATCCTTCCTGTTCAATAGACTTACACGGTATCCACTTAAACATGTGTTTTATGTCAATATTCTCCCTTTACCCAACGAAAATAAACACTTCAAGCATCCATGACCACTTCTGTTCAGTTACAGGCACCAATACAGATAACGGGATACAACACGAAACCACCTTCTTACGTAAATAGTTTCATTCAACTTAAAACATCTATACATCTTAGCGTGTACCCTGTCGTCTGAATCAGCAGGGCCAACTGGGCGAGCTGGTTCAAATTCATGGTTGAAGAAAGCGTGAAAATACCATAACAGACAGGCACGAAGGCGACAGGACGACGTTTTACTAGCAACACTAACACTTCAGTTCCCAATAGCGTATCGTCTTGTCCCCTTCGTGCATGTGCGCTGTAGCTTTCTCGCGCCTTTTTCAAACACGTACTCCGAATTTTTTCCACCTAAACAGACGTATACCCTTTCTTTCCCGTGTATAGTCTTTTTTTTTCGCATATGGCATGTTTTTCAAGGAGTTAAATGAAGGGCTTCGACTCTTGCGTTTCACTCCGTGCGCAGTGTGCCACCAGATGAGCCGCGGCATCATCACCGTGGTGGCTCCGAACGTGGGCTCATCGTACGAGACGCTGGTGTCGCTGTCGAACACGTTCCACATGCCGTTCGTGAGCACCTCGTTCCCCGAGATGGCCACCTACCGGCCGCCATCGTTCGGGGTGTCGCTCAAGCCAAACTACATACCGGCCATCCTGGACGTCATCAGTCACTACAACTGGTCCTTCATCATCTACCTCTACGACTCGGACGACGGTCAGTCATGCGCCAGTGCTCATGCCACGAAAAGAGGCTTTCGTTTTCATGTTAATATCTTGTTCTGACCTGTACATTTTCTTGCTCCTATATAACTTGCCTGCTTTATTTGTTCTCCAGTGTAGCGCTCAAAGCAGGACTACATCCTTTATAACTCGTCCAGCTCATGCTTTCATACCATACGTATAACTCCTCAGGAAGTCAGCAGCCTCACGAGAAATTCGACCACACGAAGGTCAGGCACAAATGGGGGAGTGCAGCTGTGAAAGTTTGAAAAAAAAACACAGCAGATACAAGATACAGACAATGTTTAGGGTGTACAACTTCATTAATATTCAAGCCTGTGCATGTACAACAATTACTCTACTTCGCGAAGCAAATGTGCCTTACATGATGCATAATAATTCTATTTATAATGCTACTTCGGGTACATACGTAATTTTGCAGCGTAAATATATGAGTCTCTTCCTGTTCATACATGTGGGACGATGCGTCTAATGGCTTCCTTCCAGACTCGCTGTTTTAATCAACTGCTCCACTCGGGAAGAGTACGCAAACATCTAAGCTCCACTGCGAACTTTCCTACTAACGGTATCGTCATGTTATCAACCACCGCCGTTATTTTTCTCTGCTTCCACTCGCTCTCTCTTTCCCGTTCTATATCTCTGTTTTACCGGCAATGGTAGCCAAATGGCTATGACATCCCGTTGCTGAGCTTGAGGTAGCATGTTGGATAAGAGTCGCGTTTCGACGGCAATGAATTCACGAAAACGCGCCGATGTGCCGATACAAATTTGAGCGCAAAAGGACGACACACAAGAAAAGAGGACGACGAGCGCTGCTGTGCATTCCACACGCTCAACAAAGCATTTTCCTAAGATGTGCTGATATTTGAAGCTCATCTTATAAGCACCAAGTGGATAAAGCCAATTAAGATGACCTCACAACGGCGGGCCTCATCAGCACATCCCGATTTTGATCCGTATGCAACACAGTTATTATTTGCTACGGCAATAGTGTCCCACCATCACGTGCGCACGAAGTTAGAAAAAGTTTAAGCGACAGAAAAAGAAATTGCCGAACAAACAAAAAAAAACGACAGTGGCTCAAGCTGCAACGAAAGCGTGTTTGCGCCAAGTGGCGTTGGCGCCCGCAAGCGGCGCAGCATACTCGACCAACTATATCGCTGCCGCCGGCGTCGCAGTGGGTGTAAGGAAAGGATGATACAGGGAGGCAGGAATGTGTACGGGCGTCAGGGACAAAAGCTTCTAATTTGGGAGCAGCGCCAGCGCGTACTCTGCAACTCGCTAGGTTTTTCTTCTCTGTGATAATGCTCCGAAAGGGCGGCTGTCTCGGCGTCTCATTTTGCAGGTACCTATCCTCTTGCAGCGACCGCTTTGGGGCCGCAAAAAAAAAAAACCTCTCGTTTTCCATTCTTTTTCGTTCTTTTCCTGTACACGTGTTCGCTTATTATCATCCTTTCTTTGTTCTCGCTTTCACTGAGCTTGTATGTGCCAGCAGTTAGCCTTGTTAACGGGGGGGCGCCTGCTCGCCTTCCCGCGGAATCCCTGCGGGCTCCTCAGCCGTCTCGGGGCTATATCCTTAACTCGACGACGGCCAAGCGGCACTGCCATCTTCTCCAGCGTGCGTGTGTGCTCTCAGGAGAAGCATCCCTTCTTATCAGGTGAAACTAAAAGGCGAACAATAGCAAAGAAAAAGAAAGGAAACGTCCTAAATGGCACCCGCGTCTGCGCTTGACACGTGTTTGTTTTCCTTGAGGGCAAATTATTCCAGCGGATGACCTGTGCTGGCCTGGCTACGCGGTCTCTGTCCCTCACGTTCTCTCTCGGCGAAATGAGGCGTGCGGCGGTTTACCAACGACGTCGCTGTGTTGTGCGTGCGCGCGTTGTAAAAGAAAAAAAACTGAGCTTATGCGTGCCAACGCTGGGACATGTAACGATGCACTGGATTCACGCTCTCGGATAACTCGCACGCAATGGAGGACGCAGCGAGTAAGTGCCGTTCAGATAACAAAGGAACTTTACTATTACACGCTTGTTTTTGGTATTTCGTCGACTGAAAATAAAAACGCGCAAAGTTCGCATAGTTGGCAGACCATGGCGTTTCCCAAACTTTCAGGGCTTTTGTACTATGTACAGTGGTACTTACCCATGTTAGAAACTTGTCTTAGCTATCAACTCAATTTACTTCAAACCAATCAAGGATGAGAAGTTTATGAGAACATGTTCACTGATTGCCTGTTAGCGAAACTGAGCCATTGCTAGTAGCTCATCGATGCTGAACAATGTAACGCTATAGCTCTTTCATTCTTGTCTTTATATATTCGTTCCGCTGTCGCGCATTGAATAAGCGCTCCTGAAAGTTAACAAACTAGAACCCTTCCGATAAAGTTTGTTGTGACACATCTCAAAAACAAAAACAAAATGCAGGCTATCAAAAATACGACGATTTTAAGAGTGCCAACTTCCCATCTGTTTATAGTAGCTGCCAAAGTATGTACGTGTCAGATACACGATTAACACTTGAGGTGAAAAAAAAGGTGCCAGGGAAAAGCTGATGTAAATAACCCCAAAGCTTTTTTCTCGGAACCAGTCATTCAATTGATTGATTGATTGATATGTGGGGTTTAACGTCCCAAAACCACTATATGATTATGAGAGACGCCGTAGTGGAGGGCTCCGGAAATTTAGACCACCTGGGGTTCTTTAACGTGCACCCAAATCTGAGCACACGGGCCTACAACATTTCCGCCTCCATCGGAAATAACCAGTCATTCAAGTAATCTGCGGTAAGAACAACAGAGACTTCTATGAATGCTATGCTTGACCGAAAATGGGACAGCTGGTTCAATGTGCAGAGAACAAAAGAGGCTTGGGGTTGCTGCCACGGATCTGAAACAAACACACATTAGGACATTATCATCTTCTGAGAAGAAGACGTAGTGCCTACTAAAAATAAAGCGTACACTGCGGTAGATCCCAACGACTCACTAAGTGAGAGACCGTAGAAGAAAGAGAGGTGGGAAGACTTGCATACAAGAGAAGAAAAACATAAAAAACAAATACTGACCCGCATGTCGCAGAATTGAGCCCCGGCCACTGCGGCCACTTTTCAGATGCCGACTAAAATGTTTCAGGTTCATGTACTTAGATTTGCTTGTACTTCAAGAAACACCGAATGCTCAAATTTTCCGAAGCCCTCCTCTACGTCGTTTCTCATAATCAAATCATGGTACTGAGACGGTATACTCCTACAATTATTCTATTATTATTATGGAGAAGAAAACCCTATCTGCCCGTATTCTTTTTGGCATGCGTCTTCTTATCTTACTTTTTTCTGCGATGAATTCAACCGGATCAGCTAAACTTTCTGAAGTTCTTAGCAAAGAGAGAGATCCGCTGGCCCAATAAGGGATGACACGGCTACTAAACGGAGTAGACACAAAGCATTGCGAGCAAGCAGGTCGGTATTGTCAACAATATAAATGTGATGCTTGTTCTCATGAGAATGCGGGTTCCCTTTCGACGCCTCAAGGCAGAAAGAAAGAGCTTGATTACGAAGACCATCATGTAGATGGCACATGGTCAATGCAAGCACCACGTCCTTCTCTTGCCACTTGACCTAAACCGGTCAGCTGCAGAGTTACGGGAGATTCGCTTGCGACGTGCACAGCTTATACGATGTTCTCTGGTTTCGAAGTCACGTCGTGTTGTCACACTATACTTCGCATATATTCCGTACGTTATCAGTGGAAAGTCTGAGGCGTCGACCAACATGTGGCTTGCGACCTACTACCCAGCGCCAAGCGCGTTGAAATACAACAATAAAAAACTTGGCGTACATACATTGATTGATTTATGGGGTTTAACGCCCCAAAGCCACCATTTGATTATGAGAGACGCCGTAGTGGAGGGCTCCGGAAATCACAACCACCTGGAATTCTTTAACGTGCACCCAAATCTGAGCACACGGACCTACAACATTTCCACCTTCATCGGAAATGCAGCCGCCACAGCTGGGATTCGATCTCACAACCTGCGGGTACCTTAGCAGCCAAGTACCTTAGCCACTAGACCACCACGGCAGGGCTGGCGTACATACATTGCAGTACCACCATGTTTACGCTAAAAATTCTGAACGTAGTAGAAGATTATTGTAGGTTTGCTGCATCAGCTTTGCCTTCTTTTGAGAAGATAGCCTTTGAAGACCTGATTTTAGGCTGATATGGCTGTTTATTTAAGCGTTCTCTTCTCCGTGCATTGCAGCTTTTGTGAAGAGAGAGAGAGAGAAAGGTTCAGTGAAAAGCAGGGCAGTTACTCAGAATAGAATTTCCGGTTCACTACCTTGCACGAAGGATAGAATAAGGGAAGGGAAGAATGAAACGTAAGGAGAAAACGAAAGAGATATGAGTATTATGATGAAAAACGCGCGGACACTTAAGCAAGGCAGTGTCACAACTGTATAGCGACATGTCTTGACTGCAACACTTCCAGCAGCGCCTTCGTCGTTTTCTGGTTGGTAGCTGGAACGCGCCGGCCTGTCAAAATTGGCTGCTCGATAAGCGATTGGTCGTCGAGTCGTGTTAACGTTGCCGAAAGCTGTCGTCATTGGCGGCTGTAATGAGGACAATCACACACGGTATATGCAATGGGTATACCTTGCTGCCACAGTGATCATACGCAGCACTGTCTGGGATTCCTATTCGGGACGCAAATCTGCCCGTGAACGGCACGCCAAGCCACCAGCAGGACTGTTGTTGCAGATCGGGATGGTACGAATGGAAGTTGCAGTTGAATAGATTCAGACAGCAAAGGCGGTTATGCAAAAAACTGGTCATATTTCAAATTGAATGTGCGATACCACGTACGAGTAAATTTTTATGCTGCACCCATTCTTGACAATGGTATGGCTTGCTTCACGCCCCTTTCATGACCATTCCAGGTGCAATTATTGGCATGTTCGTTACCATCGATGCCAGAGAGGCCGGAAGCTAATGGAACATTATGCTATGTCTTTTCTCTTTCAATCGCTGATACTTTCCTTCCATTTCCAACACTAGTAGGTATTGTGCACTACGAAGCAAAAATGATGAGGGACACTGCAGACTTGACTTGGAGTCACTAAATATGCCCCATTTCAGTGGTGACTCTAGCTGAATCTACCTAAGCACTCTGCGGAGTGCCGTAAGCTCCAAAGCATCCGATGTAGTCTGATGGGACGTTCTAACATCATACATTCCTTTTTTTTCTGGAAAGTTTACAGCCCAAGCAGATCTCTCAGTAGTTGTTGATCTATCCATGTAGGCGAACGTGGTCTACATATTCCTCGTGTAGCGTCAGCAGAGACAGCTGTTTTCACAGGCAATGAGAGCTCCGCCTTCTCACGAATTTTCAGAGTCAGACAAACTTTAGGCTGGCCCAGGCAGCAAGAAGGTGTCAAGACTCGTTCAGCAGAGATGTAGTCGGTTGGAAGGCCTTTTGGCTAAGCTGAAATCTTCTTGCAAAGTCTTTTGGAAGAGATGTTAGGTGGTGGGAACCTAGTCTCACTTGCGCTGTCTTTTTGTGCAATCTTGAGTTTTAGACAAAATGAAAACACTGATATTCCTTACCTCAATACATGCAGATGCTAATAGAGCAAATATAATTCACAGACGAGTTTCATATTGTCGATGCATGTTCACACTTTAGCTGGTGAAGCGCCATAACTTGCCTCTTGAGGTGAACCGACCGATAACCAGACCAAATTCTACATGCACACAGTTACAAAATTTTCAACTGTTACTTCGCGAGTCATATTACGTAAACTATGAAGCTAAATTAATCTGAGCTTTTCGTGTCAGTTAGAAAGTTAGTTTGGTAAACGCAGCATAGCTCGTGAGAATTCTGGCAGCTGCGCTGCGGTTCGGAATACTTCGGCCGCGAAGCGAAGCAGGGGAAAAAGACACACGCCATGGTTGAGGGAAGCGCTAACAAACAGTTCTCTACTCATTCCCGCTTTCTTTCCATCACGAACATCTTCGCATTCGGAAAGCGCTGAAGAACTACCACTTCGAGGTTTATAGAAAGACTTAGATCTCCCTCACGACTCCGAACATGAAGGCCCGACAAAGGCGGCAATAAGGGCAGCGAACAGCGTCGAAACACTGATGCACGTGACCGACGCCTCTCTCGCTTCTCGTCCTGGCTGGGCCCACGTATACGTAGCAGCAGCCCGGTGATACCGTCCCACATCGACTTACAGCTTAACCACGGGCGCCACACTTGTAAAAAATTCATATCAGTCGCTCGGCAAAAGAGCCCGGATGCAGAGTGCGTAGCGGGTGGCGGGAAAACAAAGATCGAGCTATACTGCACGCACGGAACGAGAAGAGAGCGCTAGCTGCGCAAAGACACCGTCTCAACCAACCGTGCCGTTTTTGTTGTGTAGGCTTCCCTCACGGAGCCTCGTGCCTTGGCGTACTGAAAGGAAACCGCCACCTCTACGCTACCTCTCCATCAGTACTAGCCTTCTCAATTTCTCCGTCTACATTCTCCCACACAACGCAACGCCGGTTTCCAAACATCGCATCCTTCCCAACGTTACTTCGGTGTGGTAGCTTTTCTTACGTTGCACACTGAGTAGTCGCGTTTTTGTGTGTATCAGCCCGAGCTGACACTTCCATGCTTGCTTTTATTCCTTTCTTCTCTCTCCTTTATGAATAATGAAGAAGTCTGGCGATGTGCTTCGCTTAGGTAGCCTCTTTGAAAGAGCTCTCTCTATGCGGCACGTGCGCACGTGTTCATGTTTCTCCTCCTCGATGCCCGCGAGCACTACGTGGTTCTGATACGCGGGAGAATAAACACTTGTAGAAAAACCTGGAGCTTTGCATACGCCAAAAAAAATAAGACTATGAAAAAGTCAATGCGCCATTTTTTTCTTTTTTCTTTGGGCTACACGGGCCATTTTCATATCTTCTTGCGCGAATCATAGTGCATTGAAAAGCGCGCAAAAATATAAAGCAAGCGTGCGTGCGTGTTACTGTCGTATTCAGGTGTATCGATGAGTTCAACATTCTCTGTATATTCAGAGTTGTTAGGTCATACGTAAACATCAAAATGTATTAGTTTTCACTAACAAGAAAAAGCGTTCACCAGCAGCAATTACAGGCACCTTTTTAAAGACGATAGTTCAAGACGATAGTTTTTCTTGGGGACGTTCCACGCAAAAAATTTGATGTCTGTCTGTCTGTCTGTCTGTCTGCCTGTCTGTCTGTCTGTCTGTCTGTCTGTCTGTTTGTTTGTTTGTCTGTACACTTGCCTGTTAGTCCGCAGTAACGACCTTCCTAACGGCACCTAACGATACCTCAAACGGCAAATCCAACCACAGCGCCCACCAAAAATGCTCAAGTTTCAACGTTATCGCCACCGAGACAGGCGCGCATCCTTCTCTGCGGGCGCGCACACCTTCCTTCGTTTTCGAAGATAACTGCCAGATGGCACTCGTGTCTAACGTGCCTCGATGCGCTCATTCGCCTTCGCTGCCCAGTTTAAGACTCTCTAAAGCAGTGCTTCCAGAGTACAATTAACCTATTTTCTCGTGCACTGGAACATCAAATAAACGTTTTGTTCAGTGTCTCCACATGCATGACTATCGTCTTTCGACGACATTTGCAGTGACACATGCAGATACGGGGCCAATTTTTATATCCGGACCATTTGTCAACTATAAGTACTTTTTGGTTGGCGGCATGGCTTTTTGATTGTTAAGTCAGTTGTGGTTGACATTTATGCTCGGCGCATCATCGCTAATGCCTTTACGTGAAAAGTAAGCAATTATGGCTCACTAAAGCCTACACTACAATTACTGAATAATAATTTCATGGCTTCTCCATAAAAATGTACCGTTAGTTTCCCCAACCAACCTTGGAATGCAAACCATGTCATCGTCAAATCTTCCTTGATCAGCGCAGCTAGCAGCAACCCTTCGCAAAAGTTAATATAAATTTAAATTACCAATATTAGCATGAAAACAAGTATACCGATGTACGTAAGAGTGACAAGACGAAAGATAGTAGAAGGTAAAAAAGCTACGAAGCAACAAATTATAAGTTTTATGAAAAAAACGAAGCGATAGGAATATTATAAACGAAGAAATTTAATGTTGTTTCACTGAGCACAAGATACGACGAACAAACAAGACAACTGCGTGCGCAAGCTGTCCTGTTCTCCTTGTGTTTACTTTTTCGTACCTTTCACTCAGGGCAATTAAACATTAGAATTTCGTACCAATGAATCCACGTTAAAACCTTTGCTGAACGCGATAAGCAGCTAACGAAGTCAGTGTCAATCATTCGCAGTTACTTGCACCTACATACAACACGTAAATAAAATTATACACGAGTCTACTAGGCACTCTCAAAGAGCTTGGGTGCTAGCGGTTCATCATCGTTTTCTTAATTGCCAAGAAACAAAATGCCCCATCGAGTAGTGCACTGAAACGCATCAGCATCAGATGACAATTGTAGAAGCGCTTGACGGGTTTGTTCATTGAAAAAGTCCCAAGCAAGTAACCCACATAACTACAACGAATTCCGCGTACGATATGATAGCACGTGTTCAGAAAAACCTATTACGCTATGATTATTCATAACGAAAATCTTAGGTAATCTTAATCCTAGATACATTATTACAAAAAAGCATTGCGCACTTTTGCCTGAGAATAGCTGGTACAAGTACAGAGAGGGAGAGAGAGAGAGAGAGAAAGACGCAAAATAAAGTGAGGGAGGTTAACAATGTAAACCCGGTTTGCTATCCTACACGAGAAAAAGGAGAAAAGGGAGGAAAATCGCAGATAAGAAAGATAAGTAAAGTAATACGCTAGCCCGCTTAGCGGTGTGTACCACACATGCCCAGAAAGTCATAAAGCCATGAACTGTCACAGAGTGCGAGTTGTCTTCGGCTGTCTTAGATAAAGTACACTGCAATCATCATCATCATCATCAGCCTGACTACGTCCACTGCAGGACAAAGGCCTCTCCCATGTTCCGCCAGTTAACCCGGTCCTGTGCTTGCTGCTGCCAATTTATACCCGCAAACTTCTTAATCTCATCTGCCCACCTAACCTTCTGTCTCCCCCTAACCCGCTTCCGTTCTCTGGGAATCCAGTTAGGTCCCCTAATGACCAGCGGTTATCCTGTCTACGCGCTACATGCCCGGCCCATGTCCATTTCCTCTTCTTTATTTCAACTATGATATTCTTAACCCCCGTTTGTCCCCTAATCCACTCTGCTCTCTTCTTGTCTCTTAAGGTTACACCTACCATTTTTCTTTCCATTGCTCGCTGCGTCGTCCTCAATTTAAGCTGAACCCTCTTTGTAAGTCTCCAGGTTTCTGCTCCGTAGCTAAATACCGGCAAGTTACAGCTGTTATATATCTTCCTCTTGAGGGATAGTGGCGATCTACCTGTCATAATTTGAGAGTGCTTGCCGAATGTGCTCCACCCCATTTTTATTCTTCTAGTTACTTCAATCTCGTGGTTAGGCTCTGCGGTTATTACCTGCCCTAGGTATACACAGTCTTTTACAACTTCAACACTGCAATACATGATGTTAAAAAAGGCTTGCAAGTACTAGCTCCAAAGTATCCAGAAATTGCAGTGCGCATCAATCTGGTGGGGTTGTCAATCCGCAGAGGGTCGCGCGCATCGTGCTTCTCAAAGACCTCAACACAGTGATGACACGTCGGTAGTCGTCACGGATATACTTCCCTATGTGGGCACGCCTTTGTTCTAAGGACCGTGAAGGCCTTTGTTGGTGGAAGTAAGCAAACCTTTAAGAGATGAAGAAAAAACAAATAACAGAATCGTAAAGGACATTTTGCCGACCTGTGCCGCGCGCTTATTTTTAATAGTACAAGGTGTCTTTTTGCAGAGCAGCTACCCCATTCAAGGACCTTAACAATCATAGGTACGGTGCACTTTAAGAAGAGAAAAGCATAAGGAGAAGGGGGTTCGCATGATATACGGAGAAGGTACTTTGTTCCATTTTTAAGACTTATATGAAAGAGAGCTCCCATCATCTCCGGTACCTCAAGTCAAAAACCTTTAGTTCCTATGAAGCACAAACCACGCACGCACTCCACTACGCTCGCACTAATCGTACGTCTATCGCACCTTCTCGGTTAATAAAACTTTCACAGTTATTTTATTGTGATAGTAATTATAGCGACCTTCCAAGCGAAATGTCGGCCCTCGGCGTTGGTGTGCTGCTCTGCATAAGGTAACGTCGGGCCCCCGTACCTTGTACTAAAGCTGGCAGTAGAATCGAGGAAATACGTGTACGTAAACAGTTGCGTACGTGAACTAACACAGCAGCGAATAGCCTTTGTCCATATTTGGTAGCGTAAGCAGCCGATACAAGAAAGTTGCGAGCTTTTCAACTTGGCGGTAGTCGGCTTACATTTATTAAATGTTTCAATATCACCCAATGTAGCAGCAGAACCCCTGGTTTGTCATTCTGCAGACCCTTGATTTTCGTTCTGTCTCAATTAAATTATTTGGAGAGCTGGCCGTCAATACAGGGTAGTATGAAATCCGTCCATGAAAATTACAAGCTAGATGGGAACATGTGTACTTCGACGTTGAAATCTCCAGATGACAGATCCGAAATTCAAGGGCGCAAACATCACTTCCATCTTGTCGGACGGAGGCTTATCTTTATAGAAAAGCGACGCGTAAACATTAAAGCAAGTTGTCCTACCTTCTGTCCTTTAAGTAACTTTTCATCGCTGGTACAAATTCTGGTTTGACCTTATTTACTCCGGAGCTTCAAAAGCAAATCCTGTAGCTTCTAGGCGAGCCGGAAGTGCTACGAGTGAATCTGCGCAATAATCGTTTCTGTAACGAACGTATAGGTAATCCGGGTGTGCGTCAAACACGGCTAGACAGACAAAAAAAAGAAGGCAAGCAACGTGCACCAAAATGAGAGGGAGCCACATCCGGGGCAGCGGCAGCAGCAGCTTCGATGTACCCTCCTCGAACGCTCCCAGATGAGGAAAAGAAGCCACATCACGGTCGGTCTCGCCCGAAATGACGCTCCTCCTGCTCTATTCCGAACGGCTGCGCCAGATGGCGATAATAGTCTCCGGCGCGCCGCAAGGTCTCCCTCCAGGCGCCTCACGGTATATAAGCTCGCAGCAGCAGCAGTCGCTACCGCCGATTTCTTCTTCTTGATTGGTCCATTTGCCTCGAAGACCACAAAAAAGAATCTCTGCTGGGATTCGAAAGAGACAGCCAAAGAAAAGGGAAAGAAGGAAAGCTAAAGAGGGAATGAAAGAGTAGAGGTGTGACTGTGAGAAGGTCGAGTGAGACGAGAGGGAAAGGGCATGCATAGCTGAGGAAAGCTGAGCGGCAATATGGACCTCAACCTCTCCACAGAAAAACAGAACATAACAGGAAAGAACAGCCCCTGTCTTTTCCTCTATCGCACGGTGGCGTTCCCTACGCGTAAGTTGCTCAAAACTATTTCCCTCCCCCCCCCTTCCTTTTTTTTTCTGTCACGGAGGAAACGCAGACGCGGAACTCGATCATTCACGCCAGTGATCAGGTGGCCAAGCTCGACCAGCCTGCCCACCAACATCCTTACGACGACAACGACAAAATGCACTTTCGCATATTCAGCTACGCACCGCCAATGTTTATGCCTCTCTGCCGCCAACTTTCTCTCGATTCTCTTGTCCTTCGATTACCCTTCGCGCAACCTTTATTCCTCCTCGCTCACGCACATCGCTCTTCGTCTTATTCGCATACGTGGACGCAGGAAAGGGACTGAATTTCCAAGTATGTGCGTGACATGTCCGTGTGTGTAGCAGCGGGGCTGTTTAATTATAATAATAATAAAAAGAACAGCAAGCCCCAGCCTATGCCACTTTTTTGCTCCTTAGGTTATGCTTCCTTTTTGTGTTATGAGATTTTTTTCTCAAGAAAGCAGTATTAGGTATCTTAAACCAGTCACCGTTTTATGCAGGCTTCAATAAATTTCTGCTGTACAACTTTTAGCTATCTTTTTTTAAAGTAAACTTTCTTACGACTCCCCTCCCCCTCTATCTCTCTCTTCGCTCTAATTTTGTTTACTTTATGACATCGCTTGTAGCGGTAAGAAGTTTGCAGATGAGGCGAATGATGGGGACTCTGAATCCACCGCTTCTAATAGAAGATTGATGAGCAGGAGTTTGAGCGTAGCCATTTTGTAAAGTGCTCTCGGTGAGTCCTGTCAGACTCTTTTCGAGCGAACTGTGAGCTGCGCAGCAGAGCAATGTTGATAGCAGGTTTGAAATAAAAAATTAAAAATACGCTGAAACTCTTGTGCCGCCTTACCACGTTCTTTTTCTTTTTAGTTTAATGAGGAGGGTGGCTTTAGTTTGCAAAAAGCGACGTTACGTTCGTAAAGGTTCTTCCTATAAATAGTTATTAAGAAAGCACGTACTGCAGAAACTATGGGAAGCGAAGAGCGTGCTATTTATAGAAGAAGCTATTTCGCAAGACAGTGACTAGTCGAGCAATACATTGCGAAACATGCACTTTGTTCAAACCACCCTTAGTGAATAAAGTAATTGTTCTCCGAACATGAGACACAGCGCGCAATCTCAGTACAGAGCATATTTTTAGTCACTGCTAGTTTACTGGCTGTGTAATGCACCCTACTGAATAAACACTCAGTATCCCTCCAGAACACCAACGTCAGATACAGCACGTAAGTTTTTTTGCAGCACACTTTACGTGTGCATTTGTCATTCCTTGTGTACCGTGCTCTTTACCATGAAAACTGCATGCTGCGAAGAATGATGGCATGCGTTATTGCTGGCTTAATGTAGACGCAGAGTATAACGTTTCAAGATATCTTACGGCAGATATGTCGAAGATAAACTGAGTGCATGTTAACTTCTGAATACGAACTTTAAATTGATTGATATGTGGGGTTTAACGTTCCGAAACCGTCTTATGATTATGAGAGACGCCGTAGTGGAGGGCTCCGCAAATTTTGACCCCCTGGGGTTTTGTAACGTGCGCCCAAATCTGAGCACACGGGCCTACAACAGTTTCGCCTCCATGCGAAATGCAGCCGCCGCAGCCGGAATTCGATCCCGCGACCTGCGGGTCAGCAGCCGGGTACCTTAACCACTAGACCACCGCGGCGGGCGAATAGGAAGTTTAGCGTTTCGTGCCTGTTTTGCGTTGTGTAATACGGGAGACGCTACCGTGACAAGTGGTATCTTTCCACTAGGTTTACGTGAGCGCCCATGTCTATTCTTACCACGATGGCCAATGCGCTAGAAGTTTGCTCTAGTATGGACATCTACATCAAAATATCAACCTCGTCATAGTACACGGTGAAAAAGGCTTTCGTTTAGATAACTGAAAGAACATTTGAAACGCTAAAGAGGTAGTGCTTGTATTGTCAGGGCTCCTGTGACCAATCGTACCGCTAGCTATTTTACTGAGACATTTTCAGGATCATCGGATGGCGAAAGAAGAACATTACGGAAGTTGTCACTGCTGTGCATGCTGATGTGCTATTAAATGGAGTTGCGTATGCGCAATGTAGAAGACTGCTCTTGATGATGATGATGATGATGCTGATGATGATGATGATGATATGTACTGCTTATATGTGCAAAAGTACGTTTGCATGATGAATGTTTAGACAGTGTACTAAAACAAAAAATTAACAAACGCCTGCACAATGTGCAGCACACTCACAGCAAACGCTGGAAGAGCAGACGGGGTCTTATTAAACGCTTTTGGGGCAATTATTACAGGTATGCCACACTCGCATGACAATCGCTGCACTATAAATCATCACAACTGTTGTGGAACAGGGAAGCTTCCGCAGCGTCAATATTCCTTATTCCTAGAAGCGTGGTGCCCACTACATCCCAGTAAGGCATGTGAACTTTGTTGATGCTGTGGCTGATGGCGATATGACAATTGTGGCTGAGCCTTTTTGTAATCGGTTGGAAGCGTTTATTAATCTACTCGTTACCTAATTCGCATTGTGTGGGACCTGTAGCCGTTATATTACTATTTTAAAACACTTTATTACAAATGTTGTCTGCCGCGGTTATGGGGCAGCGGTCAAGGTGCTCAGCTGCTGGCCTGAAGATTGCAGTTCCGACCCCGGCTGTGGCGGCGGTACCATTTCGATGGAGGCGAAGTGGTAGTGTGGGTTGTCAGTGCGCGTTCAAGAACATCAGATGGTCGACATTTCCGGAACCCTCCTCTACAGTGTCTCATAATTATATCGTACCTCTGGCACGTAAAACATCTCATTTTATTACACGTAATAACGTGAGTCTTTTCACGAGATGAAACCTCTATAGGTTCTGTTCCCAACAGATTTCCACGCACCAGCCTAAATCTATGGTAAAATACTGGACTGCCACGTAGAGGGCCAGCGTTCGCATTCTGGTCTGCCCGAAATATGATTTATTTAGTTGATTTCTCATTTCCCGTGACAAGGGTTGCGGACACCGACGCTGGTGGATGATACAGCACAAAAAGCGGCCGTTTTTGCGATCTCCAAAAGCTTTGGCTGTAAAACACGGAAAATGACGGCAAACAGAGTACAAACAACCATACGGGTTAGTTCCTTTGACCATCGGTTTCAGCCTAAAAGAGGGAAAAACAGCACAAAGCAGACGAAAAAGACACGACACGAGCGCTGTAGGTATCAGCTCTCGTGTCGTGTCTTCTTCGTCTTGTATATGTTTGAATTTTGCGCTCTTTTTTTCTTCTTTTTAGCCTGAACTGATTCGGCCAAGTCGCAACTCTAACGAGTTCAGCTGCCAGTATAAGTACCCTATCTAGATGAACTGACTAGCCCAGGTGAAGATATGAAATACGTATTCACTGTTCTTAGTCGTCACACACATTGTCGTCGTTCTTGTACCTCTATTTAATGTCATTGCTCACTTTAAGGTTTGTCGGGAACAGCAAAGGTGTGAAGTAAACGTATAGAGCATGCGAGAGCTTTCAGATGACCACGTCAAGTTGTATTCACACAACAGACAAAATCGAGATTCGACTGCGGAACCACGTACTACGTCATTATACGTCACCTCCCGTTCCCGCGTCTCTGCTTCGATCTGCGCCGAGCGATTAGTAAAGCAACGGAAGCCCAAATCACAGTTGGGATTCTAAGGGATCAATACCGAAATCTTCGTTTGTGGCATGAGTTCTCCCCTGCCGTGTGAATGCCGGCTGCAGAGGGATCAGAATCACGTCGCATGTGACGTGATTGATCCATCCGCGATGGCATCCGTCGTGTTAATACAGCTTTAGGTGCAATGAATGACTTGCAAATACATGGCACTTAATCATCCGTCTTGTGGTATGAACACAATACAAAAACAATTTTCCTCCGGCGTTTTTGGTTACAGAAAATACCATGCGTTTCTTTATTGCTCTCCTGTACAAACTTATGAAAATTGCGGCACATGAACGCCATTATCTATGCATGTCAATGTCGTAGATATTTAATGCGAATATCTTCTGCGAACTACTCAGAGGCTCTCGGTCCAAAGCGCGGAGGAGTATCGAAAGTAGGTAGCTAGACACTAACCCTTTCTGAACTCGCTCCCTCTGCACGCCCTCCTACCTCTCGTGCTGTCCTGTGATTGGTTAGAATATCGGGCATATCATTTGCGCAGGTAACTACAGTCCGAGACATCCGGCTGATAGTCTGAATGAGTGCAAAGCAAATGGACGTACCCTGAATAAAGGGGTCGGTTGCATATTTAAAATACCGCTTGGCGACACGGTATCCTCTGACGTTTGCACTCCCACGCGTAGAATATCTGTTTTTAGAGCATGATCAGTTGGTCGGCGGGTAGGTAGACAAGGCGGCTTGCGCTAAGCGTGCCCCTGTTGGCGAAAGCATTCACAACGGTTCTCACTGAGTTTGATGTATTGCGTAGTAGGCTTGATTAGTCCACAAAATGACGAACGATATCCCCGTCAAGTGGCACACTCATTCACTTGATTCAACCTGGAAAACGCGTTCGGACACGAGGTCTACACATCTCCAAAACTGCCACTCACAGGGCAAGGACCTTGTTGTTGGAAGGCAGTCACAAAATAGCGCACACTCGAAATATACCTCGCCAGCTCATACCAGAATATACTGCGACATTGAAACAGCCAGCGCACGGATACAGCATGCACACGATGTCCAGAGCAGCGTATACGGCACAATTCACCCGTAAACTGTCCTACAACTTTGCGTTGGCATTTGCGTTCGTCATTGTGAATGTTTTTGGTTTAAACCTTCGGGTCTTACATGCGAAGCTGATTTTCCAGCGCTGTCATCGCAGCTTCGCTCCACTAGCCTATTGTTATATTTCATGGCACGCCCTGCGGGTTTCTCCTCGGTATACGCTGTCCTCGTGTCGCGATTTGGGCAACACATCTTCTCTGTCATGCAGGCTTGAAATGCTTCAGGCTCCCGCCCTCTTTCAGCTGCCCGGTAATTGTGAAAGAAGGTTGAGCGATCCATACAGAAGCGCCTGTTGCATACCGCATATAAACGGGACAACATTAACGGTAGCTCTGCCATTTGCCGGTATGTAACGGATAAACTGAATAAAGTACCAGCACATGTGACTGAAGAGAACATGGTTCTGCTTTAACAATAATATATACAACAGCTTGGTGATAAAAAAGAGTAGACATCTTATATATGTAAGGAAGTGGCGCTGTGAATCTCCGAGCATTGAAAGTAATAGCAAAAATAAGCCGATAAAACTACTGTATATGTAATTATCTAAGTAATAAGTATGACAAAAACGCTGTCACATAGACACAAATATGTGCGCTCGCTTATACCTGAGCTATCGTCTTGCTTTCTTCGTCTGGCACACACACATATACACACACACAAACACACACACACACAGACGCGCACGCGCACAGATGTGTATTTACAGTTTGAGATTACAATTTCTAGGTGAATTGAAAACTGCTCTTCATTGACTTACAAGCTTGCTCAAAATTTGTTATGATGCACAAAACAACACAAAATAACCTGCATGCACTCCTTTGTCATGTTCTTTCTTTCAGCACTCGCACGAGAGTGTCCGCGAAAAACCTTGATAAACATGGTATTAATAATTAATGGCTCTTCCGTCATTGCAGCTTGCAGCTAATTGACTTTTTTACCATATTCATTTTGTTTATACAGCTATGCGGTGTTCGCAACAAGAAATTGAGCTATGGCAGCTGAAGTTATTCCCACCTTACTCACTACAACACTCCATAATGCTATAACAAGTAAAACGTCACCAAAGGGATAAATATGCACGGTAATAACTTACAAATAGATGGCGGAATAATGCCTACGTAACTTTACGAGCTCCATACGCGAATAAACCTCTCCGATTCCCTTTAGTTTAAACCAAATCAATTTTTCTCACTACGCCTAATTTTCAGCAGCTTTTTTTAAAAAACAATAGTCTTTCTTGGGGACCTTCGACGCAAAAATTTTGGTCTGTCTGTCTGTACAATTGTCTGTTTGTTCACTCTTAGCAGCATAGGGTACTTGAAACGGCTGACTCTATCCGCAGCGCCCACCGATGTTGCTCAAGGTTGAACGTTCATGCTTGTGCAATTGTCGATTAAAAAGCAATTATTGCACATGTCTCGGGCATCATAACAACACGTATATATTCTGCATGTGCGTCTTTTACTAGAAAAGGCATACATAAGTAATTTTATGGATCGTAGAGCTAATCCCGCTGCGCTGACCATGCCACGCTTGCACGGAAAGGCAAGTCTTTCTAACGTTTTGCTAAGACGAGACGGTGGTGGCACGAACCCGTCGCCTTGCGTTCTACACCTTATCACCTCTGAGGCGGGCGCGCACACTCGTCTCGGAGCCACGCGCTTTGTTTTCTAAGAAAACTGCCAGATGGCGTTCATGTCTTACGTGTGACGTGACTTGATGCGTTCGTTCGCCCCCGCTACACGCTTTGGCACTCTGACGCCCTCTCGTATACCATTCACCGATTTTCTTGCACAGAACATCAAATAATGTCTTGTTCACTCTCTACACACGCAAGACTATCGTCGTTCGGCGACATTTGCAGATTAACGTGCAGATACAGGGCTAATTTTTTTTCCTATTTCACGAGGCGCTCATCATCTAGACGATACGTACACTACCGTAGACTTGTGGAGGTGAAAAAATTCCGTATATAGCTGCATACTGTCAATTCGACGAGCCTGCGTTCGTTACTCGACCATCGCCAACTCACTCGCGTGCTAAATTTATCAATTTTAACGAAAACATCGACGACAGCGGTTAGTGGAGGCACACAGAACATGTTCCTTGAACGATGTGTCCCTGGCAGCCTAGCCCCGGGCACAGAAACAACCGTTGAGCAAATAAAGTTTATTTAACTCAACTCAACTCAGCCGTACAAAGCTTACTAATAGCGTACGCAGCGAGTACACCCCCCCCCCCTTTCCCTTCTAGTGAAAAATGTGCAGCCAGATTCCACCGTCACAAAGCGCGCCCATGTTTCAGCGTCGCCCGCTTCGGTATCGCGAGAAGTTGGCATTTAACCGGAAAATCACGGGCCACATATTCGCATTCCGTGTTTAACTACCACGCGGCATTCCTCCGCAAGTAAAAAAGCAACGGTAGTATAGGCTACCGCATTGCTCGCACGCACGCGTGCGATAGAGTGCCGGCTTTTGCGCGGGCGGAAGGGCCCGCTGCACGGAGCGTTATCGGCGGGAAGCGCTAGCGCCCACAACTCCCTCCTCTTTCCATACCACTATGCCGGCTACCGCTGCCACCGCCGCTGCAGTGCTAGTCGTATATCGGCCGGGAGGCCTCATTCGGGGGCTTCTTCGGTTTTGGCGGCATCCGCCGACCCCGTAATTAACGGCGTGTCCAGCCAGTCCTCGAAACGCTGCGAATGCGCGCAGCTAGTCTGAGCAGGCAGCGCCTATACGGCTTCGCGCGAGCCCGCCAGGCAGCGTGTCGCTGATCGCTTTGGTATTGATTGTACGCCGAGGTAATGAAGCATGCGCGCTCCGGCACGGATTTCTTCATGCGTCGCTGCAAATCGGCTCTCTCTCTTTGCTTCTCCTCACCTGGACACTCTCTTGCTTGACTCGCACTGCAGTGAAGAATCTTTTAAAAGAAAACCGATTGCTGCAGTGAACGCAGGATGTTCCGAAACCAACTACGCAGTCTAGGGGGAGAAAAAAGTCAATCTTGAGCAATTATTCGTGGAAGTCTGCACCTAAACCGAAGTGAAGTGAGAATGTTTTATTTCAACTGTGTTCCGCGCTGACGCGTTCCTATAATCACCAGCGGCTGGGTAGGAGCGTCGCGTACAGGCTGCGCAAAGCGAGTCACTCAGTGCCGTAAAGAGATAAAAATAAATTTCCGATGTTCTAGGTGGAAATGCCGCGATATTCTTACGAGACACGCCGTATTGCCCAATTCTTACCTTAACTGCGCCATTTCCACGAGGTGGGTTTCTTTGCCACTAATCGAAATCTCAGTGCTCAGACGGTTTCCGATTTCACCCACGTATAGCAGTGCTGCCGCCATGACCGAACATCGAACCCGCACCCTCGACCTTACCACCGTAACACGGCAGCGACTAAGCTGCCATTGCGTGTAATGCTTCAGGCAAGACACCAATGGAAAAGCTCAGAATAATATGAACCGTGGCACTTCACGACCACAGTGTAGGTAAGAAGACCTTGTAACTGGCCAGCGCCTTCCCAAAAATAAAATTCCAAAACGCGAATAATTAGAGTAATACCCCAATCACTACGGACTGATTAAGAATGGAACTGAATGGCAGTAATTCTACTAAGACCGTTCATTACAAGCAGTAATCCCACTGCCTACTGCCTAGCAATGGTCCTGATGCTAGACAGTTCATTTCCTTACACAACATTGGCCTGAAATAGACCGCGCCTTCGAAATCATGTTTGGTGAAGCAGGTGGCGTAACCGCGAACGTAGGAGCAGCCATTGATTTCTCATTATAGCAGTCCTTAAAGATAGGCCGGTAAGTTAGTAATCTTTACATTTACATTGTCCGAATTACAGGCCAGTCTCCGCTAACATGCTTTAAAATTATACTGCTGTTCGCCAAGTGCTTGGTCAGTATAGTCCATTGTAGTAATGTTCAGTAGTTCCGGATTTTTATAATAAAATTGGTTAATCAGCTTTACAATTGATTGACCTCTGTGAATGACAATGTATTGTGTGTAACCCGCCCTAAAGTCGAACAATTATCGAAGACGTTGGGGTGCAGTTTGAATGAGCCTATAAGTGTAGCTTCTGGAAAGCTGAATGGTTACTAAGAAACAAATTTGAAGCGCAAAAAACTAGGACCGAAGAGTAGACACAATTGGCGGTACAAGCACTTGTCATGTCTACTCTTCTTTTCGGTCCTTGTTTCTTGCGCTTCAGATTTGTTCCTTAATGCCTTACGAACTCGTCCAAGCTTTCGCGCTTCTAAGATTAATCGTTTCCACGCGCCGGAGGAGCAGATGTGAATGTCACGTGCGAATAAACAAAGAGAGAGAATAAGGATGACAGAAAGGCAGGGAGGTTAACTATGTCTGCGCCTTGTGGGATGCCTTGCACTGGGGAGAAGATAAGGAGAATAAAAGTTGGGGAGAGAGAAGGAGAGAAACGTCACTCATGCCATCGACAAAACGGCAGTCGTGTGGTTAACAAAACGAACGGTGAGTTACACCCGTGTCTTAATCAAATGAGCACATTCGTTGCATTAACTTGTATGCGTGGTCCAATACACTCAAAATCTTGCCGATGGTGAAGCCATGATGCTGCCGCTAGCGTTCTCAAGCAGCAGACTTCTGAATGCTTGCGAGAACTGGAGTGATGGTGTCAAGCAGTTGCGACACGCTTCGAGCTGTCGGTGTCCGCATCTTTCTCAGCAGCACGCGCATAGCAGCATAGCACCGGCCTAGGTGCTGACCATGCCGATAACTTGTCCTTCATCCGTCAAGTTATGAGGTACCGATGAAGTGTCCTTCACTGTCGAAGTCTGATTCTTCTCATCAGGTGCATGTATCTTTGGGAGTTTGGTCCAAGCGTCACCCGCATTGCTGCAGAGAGGCGCCACTGTCCTTCGAGGCGGCTACGTTCGGTCTGAGTAGTAAGAATGAAGTGTCAGCTCCACTGCTACCAGAAGCGCCTTTGTTCTTAAAGCGACAGCGCTTGGCCTGAGTGGGAGAGGTGGAGCTGGTCTTGGACATGCTTCGCGAAGCGACAAGAATTTGGAGGCTTTGGTGCAGTGCCGGCGACGGGACCGTCGTCGCGTAATTGATGCACCTCTTTCTCGGTATGAGATGTCATCTCTAGCCCGTTTCTTCAGAATTGTTAGCTGCCTTCGAACAAAAGGGCTGACCTTTGAAGAGGCATCATGTGGTTCATTGCAATTTGAGTACGTCAGTATCGTGACCTGACACGTCTCTTTGTTGTGATGTCCAGTGCATCGGGAACACACGGTTGAGTTCGTGCACACACCACTTACGTGACCTAACTTCATGCACTTCCAGCACTGAAGTGGTTTCGGTACAAAATGGTGACCTACGTGTCGGAAGTGGCCCACTTTTACGAGTGATGGAAGTGATGCACCCTTAAATATAATTCTTACCCATCGTGATGTTCTGATGCGACATATACTTACAATGATGGCATCTTCCAAAACCGGCTTAATCAATACTGGTAGGTCCGACTTGGTAATGGCTTCGGCAACATTATATATTACCCCAGTGCCCACTTCTTTGCCCAGCGGTATATGAGAGCGCACTTTCATGCCATTAAGTTCTGTAACTTCACGCAGTCTGTCAAGTGCAGTCACATGAATGACGTCAATCGCTAGAATGTTCTTGCGGCTACTCACTATGACTTCTTTTACTTCGTTCAGCACTAGTGGATCTAGCTGTACAGATACGGCTTGCCGGTTAAGGTGTCTCATGTTGTCGCTAGCGAGAACTGGCCTGAAAAGAATGGTTAATTTTTCGGTATCCCGCGAAGATCGCATGGCAGGCCCATTCGAATCGGGTGAGGTTCTCAGAAATTCTCATTTTCTTGGGGTGTCTCACAAGCTTGAAGGCGTCATCCTCAGATTCTTCACTGCTGATGTAGCCGGTATACGCTTTCATCACTGTCAGCGCCGCTCTCGGAGCTGTAGCGCTTCTTGGTAGTATCAACCATTATCATTTCAGTGTCCGGTATTCTTGCGCACGGCTCTACCTCCATCGCACACCAGCAAAGGACCCACAATCCAAAAGACAGTAGAATTAGGTGTGTTGCTATAACATGATATAGAGTGCTTACCAGCGCAAACGACGGTACAGGAGGTGCAAACGACGCTCCAGCCTCATGTTGTCGTTCAGCGCTCTGTCTCGTCTCTTCTCCTGTCCCCTCCTGCCCTGTTGTTTGCACTGGTAAGCACTCTTTATAATGTTATACCAACACGCCCAATCCTACTGTCTCTTGAGTTTCATTTCTAATACAACGGGCCCTTTCCTGACTTCTTCGCTGCAGCCTCATGTTGTCGTTCAGCACTCTGTCTCGTCTCTTCTCCTGTCCCCCCCCCCCTGTACCATCGTTTGCGCTGGTAAGCACTCTTGACCCACAATTCATTGACCGATATACTGACGACAGTTCGTACTATTAAGAACGTCCTTCTGTCATTTGTGTTACAGGTTGTGCGACACGTGGCTGTTGCGCTAAATTTCTCCATTCCTAACATTCCCATAGCGTAAATAAGCAACGTGTTTCGCCAATAAGGAGTGCATTTTACAACCTGGTACGCACATTACTTCTGTTCGTCGTTGCTGAATCTCGCGGAACTTCTAAGAATATGCAACCGGGCGCACCTGAAGCGGTGCCGCCAAAGTGTTCATTAACGGGAGTTATGAAATACGCCGAGAAAACCGTTTCTACCAATCGCGAAGGCTTACCTCCTTTTTAAAGGCCCATTCGATTTATTCAGCGAATAATTATTCAAACAGAAATAAGACCACCCTCCACTTCGCCTTCTCGTCGTTAAAACCGATGATATGAAAACATTATCACCCGAAAATCACCACGAGGTGTCGTAAGGTAGCAAACATGGCACAAAGCAGCAACTAGCGGCAACCGTTTGCCTGCTGGTCATGCCGTAATATACATGACACGAATCTTGCGAGTAATAGTTGATTATTTCACCTTCTCCGGCTCTTACAGTTCTGAATTCCATAAAATGTTGTAAAAACTTATCATCGAGCTACTCCACCCCGACACATAAAGTATGAACTTGCGAGAAAGTCATCGAGAAAATTGCAACCTTTCTACTCTACGTAATGCCCCAAGTTGGCATTCACATAAATAAACGAAACCTTTCTTCTAATTTATTCAATATGTCAAGCCAGGCGAATTACGTGCCCAAAAACTTGCATTTGTGTGGCGATATATCCTTTATACGTACTTATGAAACATAAAATTCGTGCATGGAGCTGAAATTCGTGCAAAGGGCCAACTCTCAAGTAAAGGGATGAAATGTTCAACTTACTGGAAGAGCTTACACGTAAGCTTCAAAGCGCACCTAACCCTAATCAGGAAAAGTGGCCGGTGACATTATCTCCTCGCTCCGGGTTGGGCATGCACCTGAAAACTTCACCCAAATTGATTCCTTTGGGGCAAGCACTCCAGCCTCTGAGCGAACGAGCTCCTGGGCAGGAAAGTGCTCCGGTATGTATCCACACAAGCACACGCAGCCACGTGCGCAAGCTCGATCTCAAGCCATCTCTATCCGGTGCTGCCAGTTGGGCGCTCAAGCTCCAAGTCAAAACGTGCAAGGACCAGAGAAGCGAAATCCAATTCCACGCGCAGGGTCCGGCCTGCAGAGCCACGCTCGAATTCGCAATCCGGGCAGCACGTATGTGTATACGCACAAACACACACCAGGCATTTTGGGTCGCCTCCATATACTATACGACCCTGCAAGCTTGCTCCAGACTCCCACAAAGCATTCGGAAACGTTCTGTTGCCGGGTGGCTTGCGTGGAACTTATTGCGTTCCACAAAACAGCGCGGCCTTTTCTAGTTTTTTTTTATTTTTGTTCATGGACAGATATAAGCCGGAGCTTTCCTTTGCCGAGATAGCATGTTGTGTCACCATTCAACTGAAACGCCGGCTCTTTTGCTGTTTCCCGCTCTGTTGACGCAACGATGGCGTCAGCTCTGTGTACTGTATCTCTGCCTCGAGCCAATGACGTGACGAGACACGTTTATTTACTTACGTCTAGAGTGCGTTCCGTCTGCTGGGACGTTTTGCTGTAGCCCATGCCAGTGGTGGACAGATTTCCTTTGAAGTGTGCCTCCGCTCAGTTTAGAGCAAGCGAGTGGATGGAGTTCTACTGCAAGCGCCCTGTTCGCTAGAAGCAGTTTCCATCCATGAAACGCTCTTCGGTTTCGTCAGCGGAACACAAATGCACGTGCGGACGTATTTTTGTCGTTTTCTTTTTTCTCTTTTTTGGAAGGGGGAGAACAGCAAAGTAGGAATGCACAAAGGCACGTCTACATGAAAGAATGGAGCAGACAACTTAAGGGAAGTACACGTGAGACAAGAAAGCAATTGTTTAAAATAAAGTTATCAAATTCTGTTATCTTTCTCAAGCTTTTCTACGCACTTATCGAAAACTAAACAAAAAATACTTTTCGCAAAATAAACATACATAGCGTCTTCCCATTCCAACATCTTTTATTCACAGTGTCAACTATATTTAATATATTACAATAATTCAACACTGCGAATTCGCTTCACGTCAAATAGAAAGTACACCTAATCCCAGCGCCCGAGGTTATATTAAGAATCAAATCTATGCCCCCTTTGTAGAATATGAAAGTAGGATGCTTGCGTCATATAGAAATTTGAAGAGGTTCCACATTTACTCAGGCAATATTTATCACAGAATTTCGCACGAATTTATACCTTTCAACCATCACTAACGTGAGTTGCGTAGCTTTTCTGGCAAAAAACTGTCGCATTGTGGTGACTTCGCGAAACCGATTTTGCTTCGACGCCTGAAAACAGGCTTGCATTTTATTCCCGACTAGCGCTATTCTATTAAGCACTTCTGAACCAAGTTTGTTGGCAAGATCAAATAAAAACTGAAAAATAAGTGCCAGCAGAGCTCAGAATATCCAATATCAATTTGGCGTGAGCATTCTGTAGGTACGTTTTTCTCACCCTAATACCATAAACATAACACGTATGCATTTTGTTTCTATGTATATGTGTTCAGCCGCATCACGGTCGGTGCCTGAGCCTTCGTTAGCTAGGTTGCAAGAGGTTCACCTGTGAGAGCTTCCTCGTGTAATAAGTAATGTTCATCATGCAGCCCTTCCTACAAATGTTACGTAAAACAAAACTGAACACTGGTGTCCGCAAAGAAAGTAATGCTTACTCCAGAACTTTTCTGAACTAATACTAGACGTCAGTCAATTCATACGACAAGACAGAGAATTAGAAAAGGTTGCCACTCAGATAGAAACAGACAGAACAAAATTATTGTCTTTTTTATATTCTTCTTTTGTTTTGTTCTGCACAAATCTGTTTCTCATAATCCCACAATCTGCTTGTACTAATTTTGCAGGCAAGATTGTAAAAGGAGAGCGGAAGTCCTTGGTATCACCACAGCCATGGCACCAATGTCATTACAAATCCGAGGCGAAGTGGTTTCTGCGCAATACTCTTCTTATGTCAGGACCACAGTAGAAGTTATTTCTGTTCATGCAATTAGGCAGACAAAGCAGCGAATGACGTATGGGGCTACTGATTTACTCCTAAAAAAATATTGATTGCAATGTTCAAAAGTTAAATATAGAGCAACAAAAATCAGGAAAGCGAATTCGATCCGGCAGAGCGAGAGTGTCTGTTTGTGGATTTCACGGCAGACGCTGACCGTGGTGACACATTCTCGTTTCGCGTTTCGCAAAAACGGTCAAACATGAACACGCGAAAGTCTAACACCACTAAAGAAAAAAAAAGCTAGTTTATTCCTCGCTTCCAGTTGTAGGTGTTCGTGTGTACCGCACGCGTTGGCTTACAAAGTGCTGGTACAAAGCTTGTAATCCGCTTATTGTAGTATCGTAAGGGCGAAGGATAAGACGATGCATGGCCAGAACAAGAAGGAACAATGTTTATTCACGAGGCTGCTGTCTTGGTTTTAATACCCTGGCCCGAGGCCGGAGCATGCGCCGTGGCGAGGGGTGGAGGCACGTGTTATCGGTATGTTCTTCGGCGCGTGCACCTGATAATCTACGATATATCACTTCCTCCCCTCTGAGCTAGAACCTATCCGGCGGCTTGCGGGCACGGGTGGAGCGTCGGAGTGGGAGTGGTTCTGCCGTGGACCTTGGACTTGCTGGTCGGAGTGGGTGTGGTTCTGCCGTGGACCTTGGACTTGCTGGCTCGATGCCACCGCCAGACGCTTCCTCACCAGGCTCGGACAGACCGGCCTGGAGGGCTTCGCTGCTAGTTGACTGGATGCCGCTGGATGAGAGTGGCAATTGCTCCATGGCAATTGGCGTTTCGCACGGTTCTTCCTTAACCGGTGTCGACGAGTCGCGTGGTCGTACTTGATCGACGTGTCTACGTTGCACCCCCCTTGGCGTGTTAACGGTTAACAATCGCTTGCCTTCGACTTTTGTCACGGTTCCGGGTAGCCACCTTTGACCTAGCTGACTGTACTGTCGACTCCACACCTCCCTTCCTGGTGCAAACTCTTTCTTTCCAGAGTTCGGAACTCCGTTGACGGTAGCCTCCCTCTTCGCCCCGTCTTCCTCTGCCAGGTAGGTGCTCAGGCGGGTCCGTGGTTGGAATCCAAAAAGCCTTTCCGCGGGCGACTGCTCCTCTCGGGTCGGTGTGGTCCTGTAACGCAACAAAAATTTGGCAAGCCGACTTTGCAGCGTTCCCACCCGATTTTTCTTCAGGCCCTCCTTGATGGTGCGTACTGCCCGTTCCGCCAAACCGTTGGATTGCGGGTAGTATGGGGCCGTCGTTACGTGGCGCACCCCATTTTCCCGGAAGAACCGCGCTGTCTCTGCACTGGTGAATTGCGGACCATTATCCGACACGACAGTCCGTGGTATGCCAAATCGCGCGAAAATGCACCTAAGTGTGTCTACCGTAGTCGCTGCTGTCGCCGTCTTCAAGGGCACTGCTTCGATCCACTTAGTATCGGCGTCGACGAGAACGAAGATCATATGCCCTTCCACGGGACCAGCAAAATCCACGTGTAGGCGGTACCACCGTCTGTTGTTCTTTGGCCAGTTTGCCGGGACCTGCGCTGGGGGCATGGGCAAACACTGCACGCATTGGGGACACCGTTTTGCAAGCATTTCAATTTCACCGTCTAGCCCTGGGTACCAGAAAATTGAGCGCGCGAGGTTCTTCATTGCCGTCATGCCTGGGTGCGTATCGTGCAACTCTTTCAAAACAAATTGCCGGGCAGCTTTAGGCAGAACCACACGGTGGCCCCAGTAGAGTATCCCGTTACTCACGGCCAATTCATGCCTCCGTGCAAAATACGGTTGGTACTGCTGTTCCTCTGAACCGAGACGCCTTGGCCAGCCTTGCAAGATCCAAGTCTTCACTTGCTGAAGTACGTCATCTTTGCTGGTGTGGTCTGAAATACTCTGCGCAGACAAAACAAAATCATCCATAGCCTGCGCATACAGGACATATTCGGCTAGTTCATTTTCCCAGCCCTTATCGCGAACTGGTAATGGCAACCGGCTTAGAGCGTCGGCATTTCCATTTAGCTCTCCTTTTCTGTATTCCAAGTCGTATTGATAAGCTGCTAAGAGCAGCGCCCAACGTTGAATGCGGGCCGCTGCCATTTGCGGAATGGGTTTATCTGGACTTAGCAAACCAGTCAGAGGCTTGTGATCGGTCACCAGAGTGAACTTGTTGCCAAACAAATAATCTCGAAATTTTACAACGCCGAAGACAAGCGCTAGTGCCTCCTTTTCCAATTGTGAATAATTACGTTCCGCCGACGTTAGAGTTCTCGAGCGGAACGCTATGGGATGATCCACTCCTTGTATGCGGTGCGACAAAACTGCGCCTATACCCTCGGCCGACGCATCACACTCAAGCCGCAAGGGTCTTTGGGGGTCGTAATGCACAAGAAAGTTCGCCCTTCTCATGGCGCGCTTGGTTTCTTGGAATGCTGTTCTCTGTGCGGGCCCCCAACACCACAGTGCTCCTTTAGACAAGAGTCGGTGTAACGGGGCCAAAGTGGACGACAAGTTCGGTAGAAATTTGGAATAGTATGTGACCAGTCCTAAGATTGATTTAAGCTGGCTTACCGAAGTCGGTGGTGGTGCCGCTAGCACTGCTTCCAAATTGTCCTGCAGTGGGTGGAGGCCTTTTGCATCGATTCGGTGCCCTAGAAATACCACTTCTTTGTCTCGGAAGTGGCACTTCTCCTTGTTCAGTGTTAGGCCGTTCGCCCGAAGTCGTTCGAACACTTGCCGCAGTATCGTTGTGTCATACTCTTTTTCTGCTACAATAATGTCGTCCAGGTACACTTTCACCCCTGGTATACCCTGCAGCACGGCTTCTATGCGCTGCTGAAACAGCGCAGGCGCTGAGGCAATGCCAAAAGCCAAGCGGTTGTAGCAGAAGAGGCCTTTGTGTGTATTCAACACAGTTATCTTCTTAGCATCATCATCCAGGGGAAGCTGGTTGTATGCGTTTCGTAAGTCGAGTGTGCTGAACACTTCGCCTCCTGATAGCGCCGCAAAGATGTCGTCAATTTTCGGAAGCGGGTACTGCTCTGTTTTTGTCGCTGGATTAACTGTTAGCTTAAAGTCCCCACACAGCCGGATGTCTCCGTTCTTCTTTGCTACGGGCACGACCGGTGTTGCCCATTCAGACACGCTCACTGGGGACAGAACGCCCACTTCCACCAGTCGGTCGATTTCGGCGGAGACTTGCGCTCTCATGGCATACGGGACTGTCCGAGCCTTCAGAAATCGAGGTTGCGCACTTTCCTTGAGGTACAGCTTCACCGGTGGTCCCTTACAGCATCCGAGGTTCTCAAAGAGGTCCGGAAACTCGTCAAGAAGTGCGGTTAGCTGGCTGTCGGCGTGAACAACATTCACCGAAGACGACGTGCCTTCTACTAGCAACATGCCTGCTTTGCGAAATTCCTCTATCGTGTCCCTTCCGCACAAAAGGGGCCCTCGATGGTCCACCACTATCAGCGAACTGCTCACCGTTACTGGTCCAAGCTGTACCTGCATGTCTACCTTGCCAACGACCGGCAACGGTCCCAGGAAACATGAAAGGCGTAGTGGAGTTTTTTGCAGAGCCGGCCACCACTTGCGATGCTTCTTGTACAAGCTTTTGGGAATCACGCTTACTGGTGATCCAGTATCGACAATCATTCGCAGCCTACGGCCTTCCCACGTTAAGGTGCGCTCGATTGGCTGCACCAAGCGCTTATTGGCGGAACTGTGTGCAACGAGAGCATACAACCTCTCTTCTTCGCTTTCACATTCGGTTCCGTCGACAGCGAACGTTCCTGACCTGGGGGTGTGGGGTCTTTTGCAAGCCCTAGCAAGATGCCCTCTTTTACCACATTGATGGCATATGGAACTGCGATGTCGACAGGACGCCGTTGCATGCGCCCCTTTGCATCTGTCGCATGAAAGGCTGCAATTCTTCCTCCACTGTCTGCCTTGTTGCTGTACCACGTTGACGCCGCCACCTTCGGTCCGGGCGTATGAAGTACGCATGCCCCGAGCGTCTTCGTTCGCTTTCTCAGAAGCTAAGGCGAATTCTTCGGCTTCTTCACGAGTCAAGTTCTTGCGGCCCAGCAGGCAACGGCGCGTTTCCTCATCCCGAATCCCACAAACGATTCGGTCCCGCAACATACGGTCCAGTGTCGCCCCGAAATTACAATTTACGGCCAGTCTTCTCAGTTCAGCAATGTAGTCCCGGACGCTTTCTTGCTCATCTTGTTTTCGCATAAAGAAAGAATAGCTTGCTGCTATTTCGTTTGCCTGAGGGTTGAAATGTTCTTCCAAGCATTTCACAACGTCATCGTACGTCAAGGAGTTGATGGCGACCCCCGGCTGGTGCCCTTGCAATATCCGGACGACACTGTCGCTCAACGATGAAACCAGTAGGGCCCGGCGTTTCGCTACGTCGGTAATATCGTTGCCCTCAAAGTAGGCTTCCAACCGGACACGATACGTGCTCCAGCTACTCACGGCGTCGTCGAAGGCAAGGGGTCGGGATCCCATTCTTCTGGTCTCAGCGTCGGAGTGCAATTAACCGGGTCCCACCCTCGTCGCCACTGTAGTATCGTAAGGGCGAAGGATAAGACGATGCATGGCCAGAACAAGAAGGAACAATGTTTATTCACGAGGCTGCTGTCTTGGTTTTAATACCCTGGCCCGAGGCCGGAGCATGCGCCGTGGCGAGGGGTGGAGGCACGTGTTATCGGTATGTTCTTCGGCGCGTGCACCTGATAATCTACGATATATCACTTATGCGAGCCGATCCGACGCCTGTGCTTTCTGTAACAAACAACCGAAAGGAGGCACGTTAAACACAACCGGCAGGAAGAAAAGGTTACGCAGGTCTCATGTGCGCAGTGAAACATAATTACTTATCCGCAGTTGATCTCCTCACGTAAATAAATCTTTCTTTTCGCTCTCTTTCTCTGTTTATTTCACGTGCCAGTTCACCCTGTCTCTTTCTCTCGCGCGCGCACGCACGCATTCGTGTGTGTGTGTGTGTGTGTGTGTGTGTGTGTGTGTGTGTGTGTGCGTGCGTGCGTGCGTGCGTGTGTGTGTGTGTGTGTGTGTGTGTGTGTGTGTGTGTGTGTGTGTGTGTGTGTGTGTGTGTGTGTGTGTGTGTGTGTGTGTGTGTGTGTGTGTGTGTGTGTGTGTGTGTGTGTGTGTGTGTGTGTGATTCTACGAAACAGCAACCCAACAGGTTTCCACAAGTTTTATTAACATGCTGAAGAGGGGCATTATACCCGTGCTTCAGAAACTTTGGTATCGAACACTGCACTCAACGAATTTACAAACTGCACTTAAAGCTACCTTTGGACTAGTCTTTACTCATTTTAACCCTTGTTACCTCTTTTCTGACGTCGAACGTAGTATAGCTTTGCAGAAGACAATAACCCCTTACTTCAACACCGTATTCACATCACATCTATGGTGGACACTGCGAAGTTCTCGCCATTCTCAACCTACAAATAATGACACGCCATGACCAACGGTCAAAATTTTCAATATGTTCTCACTCGTATACTCTGGCGCGGGCAAGCGTGACGGCGACTTTCCTTCGCGGATGTCGCTCTAACAAATGGCACAGCACCCACAAATGACACGGTAGCGAGCAAATGGTGGGGTGTTAACGCTCTTCGATCGATAGCGGCCGAGTCAACGCCGCCTCTGAAGCGCCTATAGCCAACCCTCTACTCCACCCTCCTCTCCCTCTATTCTACTGTACGCACCCTTGATCTCAGCTTACCGTTTCTATTCGGTGCCATATGCGAATCCACGATTATTATTTCCGAGCGCGCTTCGCTCCAGTAGTCTGAAACTTAGATTTATCTTCAACTTTTGTACCCACTCATCTTCATTCTTCTTACGGGAATTGTGGGTTCAGACTACAAGTAGCGCTTTGCCGCAATCTGACACAAAGATTCATGGCACAGGTCAACAAGAGAAAGTGAAAGTTATGCGCGTAAATTAAATTGAAAAAAATGCGTAGTAATGATACACATCTAGAAAATCCACTGATGTGGACCACTCTTTCCGATATATTAATATGACTCGCGATCTTGATATGTCTTTATAAATGAGTTAGAATACCACGTCACATATTAGGTTGCCCGTCACGGTGGTCTAGCAGTTAAGGGGCTCTTCTGCTCACCAGGAGGTGGCGGCATCAGATCATGGCCGCGGCGGCCATATTTTCGAAGGAGGTGGAAACGCTGGAGGCCCATATACTGAAATTTAAGTGCACACTTTGAGGAACCCCACGTGTTCGAAATTTTCTGAACACTTGACTATTGCGTCCCTCCTAATCTTATCTTGGTTTTAGTACGATAATCCGCAACCGTTATCACTATTAGTATTATCAATATTCTTAATAAATATTATTATTATTATTACTATTATTATTGTTATTATTATTTTAAGTTGTTATTGTTATTTCTAACCGATTAACGCTAGTAATACTAAGAGATCTCTCACCCATGCTCCTTCGTCTTCTAACACGCACAAAAATAAGCACACACTCACTCAATCAAACGCATACTCACACACACACACACACACACTCTCTCTCTCTCTCACACTAACTCACTCACTTTTTTGTTGAATTTGAGGTTGCCCTCTTGCATGCACGCACACTTTCGTTCTCCGCCTGTAAAGGGTGCACTACCTAAAATAGCGTCACAATGCGGCAAAGAAACCCACCTGAATCCCACCCTCCAAACACACACACGCACACACTCACTCAATAAACACATACTCACTCACACACCCTCTCTCTCTCTCTCTCGCACTCACTCACTCATTCTTTCGTCGAAAGTGAGGTTGCCCCTTTGCATGCACGCACACTTTCGTACCCCGCCTGTAAAGGGTGCACTACCTAAAATAGTGTAACATTGCGGCAAAGCGATGCACCTGAATCCCATCCTCCAAAACACACTCATACGCACACACTCACTCAATCAAACACACACACACACTCTCTCTCTCTCTCTCTCTCTCTCTCTATCTCTCTCGCACTAACTCACCCACTTCTTCGTTGAATGTGAGGTTGCCCTCTTGCATGCACGCACACTTTTGTTCTTCACCTGTAAAGGGTGCACTACCTAAAATAGCGTCACCATGCGGCAAAGCAACCCACCTGAATGCCACCCTCTGAACACACACGCACGCATTCACTCAATCACACACATACTCACTCACTCACTCACTCACTCACACACTCACTCACACACACACAGATACGCACACACACTCACGCACACACACACACACACACACACACACACGAACACACACGCGCGCGCGCACAGACGTGCGATTGCAGCTTAAGATCACCATTTCTATAAGAGTAGAAAAATGCTATCTTACTGTCAATGATAATGACAAAAAGGCATAAATATAACGTTTTAGTGGATACCTTCACATGTTGGTGCCAGCTGCAACGAAAGAGCAGATGCCCTAGCCAACGAAGCACTTTAATGCAACTGACCATCAGCGCTCCTACTACCAGAAAGTACTAAAACAGACAATTCGATGCCGTTTGCACTTATTCCAGAAATCGCCTCACCAGCCCTACGTCACAAAGACCTTAGTCGCTCTGAGTCAACCCAGCTGTACAGAATAAGAACACGCTAGGTGGACACTTGGTCATTCGAAGTAAGGGGCGCTATTTTCCCGCAGTGCACTAAGAGCAATTAAATCGCGGATATTCAGCACTGCATCTGGTCGTGTAAGCGTTTTACCGCGAAAGCTGTATATGGCTAGGAGATACGAAAAACTGCTCAGCAACGAGGTCACGAGTGGTTTCCCTTGGCTGCACTATAAGTTACGTCGTTCTCAGCGTCGCGCCTAAGCAACCACGTCAGTAACTGCTTTGTGAGTGACGTATTCCATCCCATCGCAGCTGGGGCGCCGAGCACGTGCGCTTCAGTTTCCACTGGAATCTTCCTCATAGGTAAGCCACGGGCGACAGCAGAAACACGCAAGAGCTCGCATTCACCGCGACGATGGTGCTGTCGGGGCACAAAAACATGCCTGGGAGGCCGAGTGCTTTCTCTTTTTTCTTATGTGATTCTTAAAAAGAAAGGAAGAGAAAAGTGAACTCCGAAAATGTCTGCATCAAAGTTCGACAGCTCACAGTAGCTCACGATGGCGTAAGAAGGAATTAAAACGACAGAAATAAAGGTGAATAGAGAGAGAAAGAACAGAGCGAGGCGCATGGACAGCGAACGACAGAACTAAAGAGGAGATAGCAGAGATGGACACGGTAGCAGGAGCCCGAGGAGGGGGCACCACTCGGCGAGAGCTCTTGTCGGTGTCAGGAGATGACGTAGGGGGAGCACAGTCGGCCAGAGTTGCGCTGTCGTTGGAGATCGCGAGGGCACAACCAGATAGCGCGACATCCAGCGAGCGAGTCAACCGAGTGCCCACAGCAACTGCGTACGAATGATTCGGCGACCTTCCAAGCCGCGCTAAATAGCTAAGAGAAATGCAACCAATGGTGGTGGGTGGATCCAGCAAACCACGCCGCTGAGTTAACTCGCGGTGTGAAACGCTTACAACAACGCCGCGCCGAAGCGCCATCGAAGGCATTGCGGTTGGAGTTTCTGCAGCGACACTGTGACTTCGGCTGCGACGTCTATGACCACCTGTGGTTCGAATATAGCCACTGTGATTAACACACTGCGAAACCCATTCAACCGCTCAATACGCTCCTCCACGACCATGATAATGCGAGGCACAATGTGTAGCATGCGAAATAAACACTTTGGTAAACCCAAGCCAAACGTGTGTCTAACCGCATTAAAAGCAAGAACATGTAACCAATCATTGTGAAAGGCTTTATTGCAGCGTCAGGTTGAACCCACTTCTAAACACAGGGACCGCACGTTTCAGCTTTCGCTGATTTAGCACTTGTGCTGAAGGCTTGGGCGGTGATTTTTTTTTTTGCTGTGAAAGGTGAATATTAATGGCAGTGTGAAGAAAAAAGGCAGTTTCTCTAAGGATTCTGGGAATGCATTGTGTATCAGGCAGGTGTGTAATCAATGCGAATGCAAGTGGCTGATATACTATTACGCTTTCTACGAGAGACAGGATTGAGCGATACTTGGTGAGCTGAACTGCACGAAAACAAAATCGCTCATGCTGAGCTATTGCCGACCAGGTTTGCCAGGCTAACACCGCGTGTGGCATCACTATCACCACGACCACCACCTCGGGACAGAAAAGTATAAGGCAGTGATTTGGATAAGTGAGTTGGTAAGTTCTCGCACTGAAACTGAGGTTGAATACAAAGGAAGACACACAAGCGCGAACTTTCATCGGAAGAATAAGAACGGAAAAAACGAAGAACTCCTAAAAGAAAGAGAGAAAGAAAATATCATTGCAAATGAAGACAACACTTATAGGAGGCGCTAAGCTAACTGGCTCAAGCAAAAGCTTTACTGGACCGGGGAAGAGGAGCTATTTTAGGGGTGAAGCTCCTTATGGCGTGGCTTGTGCGTCCGCTGGTGTCGTAGTGCGTAACCTGTGGCACATACCCGCATACAAGTGGCACATACCCTCCCTCGGGCACATATCTGAATGTCCACATGTTTCAAAAAGCGTAGCACAGCGTCGTTATCCCGCTCTCGGTGTTAACAAAGCGCTGACCGCAGAAATGTGGTACATACTCTCGTTTAGACCTGGGATTGTCCGCTGGATGACGGTACTTGTATATGATGAATATGTGCTAGAAAGAAGCGAGATGGCAGCACTTTGCACTTTGCAACCTTTGGCAGCACTGTCTGTCTGTCTGTCTGTCTGTCTGTCTGTCTGTCTGTCTGTCTGTCTGTCTGTCTGTCTGTCTGTCTGGCTGGCTGGCTGGCTGGCTGGCTGGCTGGCTGGCTGGCTGCTGTCTGTCTGTCTGTCTGTCTGTCTGTCTGTCTATCTATCTATCTATATATCTGTCTATCTATCTATCTATCTATCTATCTATCTATCTATCTATCTATCTTACTGTCTGTCTGTCTGTCTGTCTGTCTGTCTGTCTGTCTGTCTGTCTGTCTGTCTGTCTGTCTGTCTGTCTGTCTGTCTGTCTGTCTGTCTGTCTATCTATCTATGTATCTATGTATCTATCTATCTATCTATCTGTCTGTCTCGCTGTCTGTCTGTCTGTCTGTCTGTCTGTCTGTCTGGCTGGCTGGCTGGCTGGTTGTCTGTATGTCTGTCTGTCTATCTATCTATCTATCTATCTATCTATCTATCTATCTATCTATCTGTCTGTCTGTCTGTCTGTCTGTCTGTCTGTCTGTCTGTCTGTCTGTCTGTCTGTCTGTCTGTCTGTCTGTCTGTCTGTCTGTCTGTCTGTCTGTCTATCTATCTATCTGTCTCGCTGTCTGTCTGTCTGTCTGTCTGTCTGTCTGTCTGTCTGTCTGTCTGTCTGTCTGTCTGTCTGTCTGTCTGTCTGTCCACTCCCATTACACTAGAGCACGCATCGGAGGGACAGACGGACGCTTCGCCCAACTCATCATCACTCCCTCCGTGGATATACTATGAATTTCTTTTAACAACAGTGTCATCTCCCATCTTTTTTCATCAACTATACTAAAATCACTAATGTCATCTAGTGAAACTATTTTCAATGCATATACACACATGCCGTCTAGTGAGCAATTATAAAGTAATGGTGGCAACATACATAATACATACAAAGGGAGGAGGGAACGGCCCACATCCTAAGGAGCGTCGCCCCTAAAAACTGACAACAGCAGCGCTATTTCGACGAGTTCAAATAGCATATATCATGGTCCCAGTAGAAATTTTACCCAAGTATTCTGTGCGGCACTGGGGTATTCTACAGCAGAACCACGTCAAGTCTCGGAACTACATTAGAAAGAGACCCGATGCAGGTGTGATGGTGGTGAAGCGTCAATTGTGGTTGCAGGGCTGGCTATCTAATTTTATATATATGACATATACGCTCGTATAATACAGCCACGAGATCTGGTTATGCGGTGTAGTTAATTGATTGATATGTGGGTTTTAACTTACCAACTCTACCATATGATTATGAAACACATCGTAGTGGAAGGCTTCGGAAATTTCGACCACCTGTGGTTCTTTAACGAGTACCTTAGGCACTAGACTACTGCGGCGGAGCTATGCAGTGTAGTTAAGGTCCATCCAAAAAAGTTGGTTGAAAGAGCCTCATCTGGGGCTGCCATCCTCGTAAGGAGAAGCGCTACGTACCAGTTTACAGCTTCTTATGTTGGCAATACTCTCGTTGCTATTGGCATTGTTACGTTCCTTTAAACAAATGGCTATATAAAACGCATGTGACTGTTTAAGATATATCTGTGTTTAGAAAATTTGTACATATATTTAACGTCATTTTGTAAGGATTCGTTCATTCAAGAAATAACAACATCAACAAATTGATCAACAACAACATATACTTCACGTAATATTGATTCCCGTAGTAAGTGGAATGGGTCAAAGTTTTGCTTTCGTGAGGCCAAACATTTTCAAACTCACCTAACCGTCGTTTCGTGACACACTCAAGCAGCCAAGTGAAATGCCGCGATATCGATCTCTCATCCTGTACTGCTTCTCAGCGTCATGAACTATCACAATATTTAAAACAAGACTTTATGACAATAACGAGTGTATTTTAATGAAATTATACCCTTCTCGTGTTTGTTCACAGGTCTGCTGAAGCTGCAGCAGATATTCCACATGACGGCTAACAAAAAGTTGGAGGTTCGCGTGGTACGACGCTTCTTCAACGTGTCCGACGCCAACTCGTTCTTGCACCAGATGGAGCTGAACGACCGAGAGTCCCGCAAGTACGTCGTCCTCGACAGCACCGCCGACGTGGCACGCGACATTATCATCAACCACGTGCGTGACCTGTACACCGGAAGGAGAAACTTCCACTTCCTGCTCACCAGCCTCGTGAGTGGAAGTATTCGTCCTGCTCATTTGCTTTTATATTTGGTGTCCCATCTGAGCGTAATCTAAACATTTCTCATCGCCTTAACATATCTCTGACTCGGAAAGTATGTTCGTCTCCAACATGGCTGACTAGAGCATTCTTTCCTAATGTGCGGGACTCACGCACATACGGCACTTTGTTGTAACTTCATCGCACTGTAGGACAGTGTTTCCTTCCCGACCAAGACACTGCTGTAACCTATAGCACTATTTCGAAAGAGTGAATACATCTAAAAGTGTCATTGTTTTAACGGTGCGTATTTAGTGGACCTAAAGCGTGACGGTGAAGTACCCAGCGGCAGAAGGGGCAGCCTTCATTATTTCTGCCATAGGTGAGCAAAGTTTTTTTTTTACATTGAGGGAAAAGTGTCAGTGCAGCCCCCCTTTAAACTCCCCCCCCCCCGTCTGTCTCCACCTTAATGCCGTCACCTATGATTGAGGCATGCCCCTTGTAGATCGCATACTTAGGACGTCAAGAAAACACTAGCGTTGAGCAGTTACTTGAACAGTTTTTAATTACCCTACGTGCAACACCTTACTAATGATGATATGAAAACGTGACATTGGCGGTAAATACCGAAGTTGTAAAAGAATAAGTTGAATTAGAACTGATAGAAACAGACAAACCGAATCATGAGAGGGAAATAACTAAAAGAAGAAGGATGGAGTGGATCACATTCTGCAAGCATTCTGAAATCATTAATGGTAATCTGCCACTAACCCTCAAGAAGAAGGTATATAACAGTTGCATCTTGCCGGTAATCATCTATGGAGCAGAAACCTGGAGGCTTACAAAGAGGATTCAGATTAAACTGAGGACGACGCAGCGAGCGATGTAAAGCAAAACGATAGATGTAATCTTAAGAGACAAGCTGAGTGGAACGCTGGTTTCAGTATCAGATATTTTTTCCCGGATTTCATTGGTGCTAGTGGAAGACGCTGTTTTTTTTCCTGCGGAAATGGACGTAGAATCATCAGGACCTCCACCCATACCTTCCACCTCGTCTGTGGACACTCTCAGAAAGCGCTCTGGCCACCCAAGTGACGCCGACAGTGAGGACACGCTGATATACTCTACGGCCAGTGATGAGAGTTCCAATGAAAGTGACTTTGTGCACGTGGCAAGGCGAAAGGCGAAGAGGAGGCTACTTACGACATCTCCTCCCCAAAGTAAGGCCACCACGAATATGCAAGGGCCACCGGTTAACACTATTTTGGTTGTCCCGCCGATTGTCACTGACAGCATGAACCAACTTAATGGCCAAGCCACGTATGTGTAACTTGAGGCGCTCGTTAGCAGACGTGAGAATTAATGGCCGCAAGAACGTTCTGGCGATAGACGTTACGCATCGTACTGCTCCCGACGTATTAATCAAAGTGAATGTGCTGGGTAACATCAACGTACGTTTTTACATACCAGATGGCAAGGACTCTAGGGCAAGTGTTATATACGACATCGACACTTCTATCAGCGAAATTGATTTTCCTATTCCAATGAAACCAGGGACGGAAGCTACTATCATCTTGCAAGCCCACCGTGTCGGGAACTCACGATGCGTGAAACTTGTTTTCAAGGGTGACAGTCTTCTATCTCAAGTAAGAGTTGGTCATTTTAGACACACAGTGTGGCCGTTCATGCCGAGACCTCTTCAGTGTCGGAAAAACTGCTGTAAGATGGGACACGTGAGCGCTGTTTGCACAACTTCTGCTGTGTGCTCTCGATGCTCGGAGTCGCACAACACAGAAGGCTGCCAAGCAGAAAATTGCAAATCTGGCAATTGCCAAGGTTCTCACGGTGTGTCTTCAAAAGAGTGCCTTGGTGAAGAAGGAGATGCAAGTGCTGAGGCAGATAGCCAGAGACAGTTCCACGCACAAGGAGGCTTCTGCTAAAGTGCGACGTCGGCGTTCGTGCCACGGAAGAATTTCTAGGATACCCTCTGCCAAGGCAAGGGATACACCGATACCTCACACCACGCACTCACCACCATAAGCACCAACAAGTGCCAACAACAAGCATGCTCAGAAAGACGCAAGATTCATTTACACGGACGCGTGGCCAGCGCTGCCGTCGATGACACCATCACTAAAGCCGCAGCATCGCCCGCTAAAAGCTAGTTCAGAGCGAGTAAGTTGCGACTGTCAAGATAACGGAGTCCGTGATTAAGACTCTTAGGAAGACTCTTCGAGTACTCCTGAATAATATTCAGACTCCGGCTGCTCACAGCGCTCTTCAAATATTGGACGCTTTGAATCCGGTGCTATCAAGGCTAGAGAAACACCATGGCTTTTTTTCTGCAGCACTTCCGTAAACAAGTGAAACAGGCATCAATTTTTCAATGGAATGCCGGAGGCCTTAAACCCCGCTTTTCGGATTTTCAGCCTTTCGTATTCAAGACTCAGTTTTCAATTATCGTCATTTGTGAACCACGCCATCAAAATGCTATAAGACTATCCAAATACGATGCTTTCAGATCTGCAACCTGTAACGAAAACAGTAAGGTCATTGTTTACATCCGGTGCGAGCTCGCATATATTGAGCATCCGGTAGCACCGGATGACAGGAACCAATACGTGTGCCTGACAGTTAAAAGTAATAACGTGAATTTCACGATAGTGGTAGTATATATTTCACCTTCAGGCCGCTTTGACCCTGCCAGATTAAGTACCATTATATCAGTGACACCTGGGCCATGGATTATTACTGGTGATTTTAACGCTCATCACCCGCTGTGGGGAAGCCAGAAGACGCACTGTTGGGGAAGACATGTGTCCTACTTTGCATCTGACCACCATATATATTGCTGACGGCACTCCTATGTTTTTACGAGGTCTGACATATAGTAGCTGTCTCGACCTGGTTTTTGTGTGAAGTAGCCTAAGTACCAAGGTGCAGTGGTTTGCGGGCAATGAAACTCATGGCAGTGATCGCATCCCCACCTATATAAATATCAAGGGGCTAAGCAAGTCGCATATCGCTTGCTCTTTACTGATCGACTAGTCAAAGTACTGCTCATCCACAGAGAAGCGATGCGAGGGAAACCAAGAAGGTTCTCTTGAAAGCCTAGAATGTATAATGAAAGCCGCTATCCAAGAGGCAACGTCTAACTGTGGGCCTTTGTCCGATTTTTGCAAATATGAAGTGGAGTTAGAGTGACTTCCAGCAATCCGTCATCGCGCCGAACGACGTTATAGACGCACGAAATCCATCTCCGACTTGAGGGAGGCGAGACGTCTACAAAAGAAGATTCAACGTCTAATCAATGCACTACAGTCGCTATGATGGACATCATTATGCGAGTCGTTCAATCCCCACAAACCTCTTTCACAAATATAGAGAATAATCCATGGCCTACGAACATTGCCACAATAGCAACACCCATCCAAATGTCTTGCTCTCCACCAAAGCCGACATAAAATTGATGTAGCAGAAGACTTCTGCACCAGGATTGCCAACAAGGGATTCGGGATCACTGTGAGTAACCTACGGAACGCGCCGATGTCCAGAGACACTCGGATGAACAATATGTTTTCTCTTGAGGAGCTTCAGGCAGCATTGGCAGCATGCAAGCACTCGTCATCTCCTGAACCTGATAGAGTCGCTTACATGGCCATTGTTAACCTAAGACAAACAGCTCGTCGTTTGTCCTATGTTTTTGTAGCTGTATACAATCACTCGTGGAGCAACGATTTGGTTCCTGCTTCGTGGAAGTGCAGCCGCCTTTTCCCCTGCTCAAATCAGGCAAATCGCCTATGGACATGACCTCCTATCACCCCATTGCGCTTGCCAGCTGTTCTGAAAAGGTGATAGATAGAATGGTGCTGACTCGCCTAGAGTGGTACATGGAACATGACAATACATATCCCGATGCTTTGACCGCCTTTCGACGTGGACGGTCTTCCATAGACAATGTTGTTGACCTTGTCATGTCTGTGTAACAGCAGAAAAGACTATAGAGATTATCAGCGGAACTTTTCTTGGATGTTAAGGGTGCATATGACAATGTATTGCATGAAACCATACTGGACGCCTTGGGAACATTAAATGGGGGGGGGCACATCGATAAAGTACAAAACCTCGCATCTGACATCATCCACGGCTGTAGAACCAATAAATCTACAGCAATTTGAAGGATAGAACCTTCTTCAATCAGACAGAAGATGGTGCAAAAAGGCACCATTATACTTATCGTGGTGTACCTCAAAGGGAGGGGGGTCCTCAGCTTCCTACTTTTCAACCTTTCGCTCATCGGCGACGTTGACGTCCAGCCGCGCTCCGTGCATATGTCGATCTACGCAGACGACATCTGCATCTGGGCATCAGGGGTCACGCGCCTGCACGTACGAGCTAGGCTTCAGAGAGCGGCTACACTGACGTCAAACTACCTCTAAGGACGAGGACTGGAGCTGTCATCTGAGAAACTCTCACTGGTTGCGTTTACGCGCAAGGCCATGACCCATACGTCATCGTTATAATGGACACACGATCAACTATAAAAAGACCCACTGCTTCTCGAGAGTAATGATGGATCGTGACATGTCTTGGAGCCCTCACGTCGCTCACGTGAAAAAGAAACTCGCCATGATAACCCATGATGACCCAGGTTTCTTGCGGAAAAATAATGGGGTACATCGGTACGAGCCATATTTCAACTGTATACTGCACGTTTCCTCGGCTTCATGCGCTATAGACTACCTGTGCTTGGCAAGACACAAATAACAAACGTGCGCGTCCTCCAGTCAATGCAAGCTAAAGCACTGAGAATATGCCTCGGGCTTCCGAAATGTCCATTCTCAGCAGCGGCTGTCGCAACCGCTCATGAACCCCCTATCACAACCTACATGTGTGTCGATGCTTTAAGAACGCACACAACACATGCCAACAGGATTCGATAGCATCACCTCGCCTCCCTTCCAACTTCACGGCCAAGCCCTGCGTTCTGCACTAATATTGCTCCATATTGCACGGTCATTCCCGCAAACTTCATGCACGCAGGAAGACCGTCGTTACCATTGTGGTGTCTAGATCCACTGAAAGCCCTGACAACCATCCCTGAAATGCAAAAGAAGAAACACTTGCCAAATTTGGCCCTAAAACACACAACATATATTACTGTTTCTGCAAGAAAAACAGTGGACGCATTCACATTCACACAGATGGGTTGGTGACTTCAGCAAGCTCAACAGGCGCTGTGGTAATTCCGGAAAAATAGGTCACTATAAAGTACAAAACCTCGCATCTGACATCATCCACGGCTGTAGAACTCGCCGCCATTCTTGCCACTCCGGTGTTCCTAGTTGAAAAACCGCAGCAGACATGGTCAATCTTCTCCGACTCCAATGCAGCCCTCCAAAACATTGCCTCACCATATCTTCGTGGACCAAATGAACAGCTAGTCACTAAAATAAGATTGCTTCATGACCGGGCTACAGACAAACAACATGACATAGCGTATCAATGGATACCGGGCCACTGCAGCATCGATGGAAACGACCTTTCAGATGAAGCAGCCCGATCTGCTCATGATGATTCCCTTTGTGCAGCTATACCATTATCAAGAACGGACGCCGCTACAAGGCTTCCATCATTTGCGCGAGAACTGAGACTCACTTAGTGGAATTCACCGGTATTCACCAACTTCCACATTTATCAATTGGACTCGCACCTACAGCTCCGTCTTCCATTAGGAATAACCAGAGCTGAGGAGACACTTTTGTGCAGTCTGTGAATTGCGGTAGTCTTTACGAATGCTTATTCATTTCGAATCGAAATAGAAGCAGCCTGACATGCTACAACTGTGGCAGCGCGGAGACTTTCTCTCATCTTCTCTGCGAGTGTCCTCAATTCATTGCACCAAAAAAAAGAACTGTTAAAAGTTTTAGATGGACTAGACAATTGCACATTGTCGGAAGAAAGAATATAAGGACACTGGCTGAGACCATCCTCGGCACGCAAGGCATTGAGAGCGTTGTTGCGCTTCTAGCGGGCAAGTAGTTTTAGAGAAAGAGTGTAAGAAGCGTCGTGGATTGTCTGTTGTCCTTCTCCTTTTTCTTTCTCACCTTCAACCTCTCTTTTCTCTTATCTTTTGTTCCCCTTACGCACTTCCCCAGCACAGGGTAGCCAGCCGGTCTGAGAACTGGCTAACCTCCCTGGCCTTCCTCCTTTAATCCTCCTCCTCCGCCTAAGAGACAAGAACAGAGCGAATTGGGCAAGAAAACAAACCAGAGTTAGGAATATATTAGTGGAAATCAAGAAGAAGAAATGGACATGTGCCGAGCACGTAGCACGTAGGCAGGATAACCACTGGTCATTAAGGGTAACTAACAGGATTCCCAGAGAAGGCAAACACACAAATGGGAGACAGAAAGATTGGTGTACCGATGAGATTAAAAAGTTCGCAAGTATAACGTGGCAGCAGGAAGCACTAAACCGGGTTGATTGGCGGGTCATGAGCAAGCTCTTTTCCCATCAATGGGCGTAGTCAGGCTGATGATAATAAGGACACCCTCTAGAAGAAATGATGCATTTCCACAAGCAATTACAATTACGTTTTAGATAAAGTATTCAAAAGCCACAAATGCCTCTTGAATAGGAGCTTTTTTTTCACTTCATTTTGAGCTGTTACCGTCGACCGCGAATGTTTTACACATGGTGCCATCTTTCTTCACTTTTTCACCTTGTAGGTTATGGACGAGTACTTCAACAACCAGATCCTCGAACTTGGTGTGGTCAATGTCACCGGCTTCAGGATTATTCAGGTGAACAAAGACGAGTTCAAACAGTTCCACAAACCTTGGGAGAAGCTAGACCACAGCAAATGGCCTGGAGCTGGAACGGCTCACGTGTCTGTAAGCACCAATTCTTGTTTTTTTTGCCACTGGTCGCTGCTCGTAGAACAAATGCGCCAACACTTAAGAACTGGAACTCGTCATTTACTGAACTGTCTGCTAATCTATGCATTGTTAGAGTACGTTACTGCAGTTATTTGGTCGACTTTCACTACGCAATAGAGATACATTGTTTATTCAAGTAATACGCTGTATCAGACGTTCGAGAATCTGTATTTGCGTTTTGTTCTCGTATTTGAATGCGACAGCGATAGAAAGCTCGTTTCGCTGAAATTTCGGCGTACGCGCCGGCGTCGGCATCGTTGGTTGTAAGCGAAAAATCATAATTTTGTCAGTGATCGAAAGGTCGAGAAAGATGTGAATAAAATGATGAAACAAAACTTCGCGGTTCGAGTTTTAATCGGACCCGCGCTGTCAGCAAAGCAAACAGGTGTCCTCTCACAAAGCTATTATACTGCATCAAATTGCTTCAGAAGGAACAATTATATAAAAGTGATGTTGTGCAAGAGTTTCCTTAATGCACCTAGTACTGGATGGCAGAAACTTAGAATCACGCCAACCGTCAAAACATATTAACTACACTTCGAGTGAACGTTTCGAAGGCCCACCTTTTACAAACCACTCGGACATATGTCATCATCATCAGCTGCAAAATTTTCTACAGAGTGAACAGTTGCGTAGGTTCGCTTGTTGCTTTGCGGGCTCGTAGTGGCACCCACAGTGGATTCCCAAAAAGGACAAAAAAATATGCCTTGACAATTGTACTTGACGTAGGCATTCTATATTAGTTTAAAGCAGCCCATTGTACCCACGCAATTTTTGTTTTGTTACAGCATGATTGAAGCATGCAACAACAACCGATGCTAGGCTCACCATTGAAAAGGCGATGAGCTCAGGCGTCCTCGAAGCTTTTCGTGAACTTAGGCTTGGACAAATCCTCTTTTATGATTACCGCTGGTATTTAAAATGGCAAAAAAATTGCTCTCCATCGCTGACGCCGAATTATTTTTAATGAAAGGCGTAAGTTGTCTACCTGTTAGGTGAAGTAACTATTGTTACACTCTTCTTCATTCGTACTGATTTTTTACAATGTTTGGCATTCTGTTAAGAGAAGAATGGCAAAAACGTTTGATACAATTGGAAGTTCTACTCACAGAACCACAGCGTAGTAAGGTACTGCGGATTTTGTTTTGATCACCTGGAGCTTTCTAATGTAGACCAAAACTTAAGGCCGCGAACGTTCTCGAGTTTCACCCTCGCGGCAACAACTGAAAGTGCAACGAGTTCAGCGGCTCAAAATCATAGCGAATGAGCTACGACAGCGTGCCAATCCTAAAAAGTTAATCTTCCCATCAGAAAGAAAATGCTATACAGACTCAAAACGTGAAATATTGAAAATGGAAAAGTCGTTATTGCCGTCCAAGTGGTATAATCCCCAATTGAACAATTCCAGGTGACAACATTACCACTCAGCGCCGATTCTTCAGGTTTTGCTGCTCTCATCTCTGCACTGAGAATTACAGACTGCCGCAGTATCAATCTTTACAACGACATGAACTAAATGGAACGGAAACGCATCGATTCACGTTTCAACCACAATAAGCAGCATGTGTTCGTTTGCTTTCTTTTTTGCGTTTCGTGTTTACCGCTTTCTTCTATCCTCTTAACAACTGAGTTCCCCCATTGTACTTTGTGCGCAAGCCAATTACACTAATCCGTTCTTGCCCTTGGTCATCAAATCGGTTTAGTGAAGTACGAAATCCGCATTTTTTGGGGCGGAAATATCCCGATGACAAAACGCCTCGGGTCACTATCGAAGGGATCCGCCAAACCTTCTAACATTCTTTCTTTCTTGTGTAGGGATTCGCGGATTCAGCTGTCCACAGCCAATCAGCGTTCGAATCGGCAGCATGAGCTTTTCATCCTGCAAAATCTTCTTTTGTTTTCTTTCGCTTTTTTTTACTTTGCGCTTCTATGCTCATTGCGTATTTCTTCGGATAACCATTCCCGGTACTGCACTCTCCTACGGACAAAAATTTCGCTCACCGCAATTGTTTTTTAGCCTATCTTTTATATTGTTATATTATAAATAGCTCCCAAAATTAATGATCACTTCATTGCTGACGTCAGTATACGAACTGTAAAAGTGAGCAAGTGTTCTCTAAATATTTTCGCTAGAAGCATTATATGAAATAGCTTTTTCTGTCGTATACTATCACAGACTGTAGCAAATTTCAAACTCATGTCTATAAACACACTTAAGCCTGTATTTTCACAAAACACTTTAATAAATGGAGCTAACATACGTGTACTCGTCTGTTTATTTAACATGTGCTATACTGTTGGTACGTTTATTTGTTGCGTTGTATGCTCAATCCATTCATGAGCCAAACGTATCCGGTGCCTTATTTGTTCGTTAACATCTCCTATCAGGTTAATAGAAGAACAAGTACGTTACTTAAAAGAAAAGTTTCAAAGTAAACACATTGTGTAATAAATGTTGTGACAAGATCACAAATCTATCTTATGAAAGCAACGTTTTCTATCTCTTCCTCATGGGTCATCATGATTGCTACAGACTTCACCAGTTTGAAATATTGAAACTTGTTATTTTTTGACGACTTCACTGCGAAAAATGCAATAGCGCTATAACTAGTAATTCGCTACACTAATAAATAGTGCAGTATAGCTGGTCAGCGATCCCGTCAGCCATACACTCTCGTCTCGTTAAAATTTATTTTTTCTTCCCGTAAACACGTACTAACTGGCAAAATTCGGTGCAATGAAGATTTTATGACCTGCTGTAAGCAAGCTGCGACCTACGTTGTCGGGGTTCACCAGAGAAAGGCAACACTTAAATTGTCTTTTTTTACACCCTACAATAGGCACGATAATTATTTTCTGCATTTCAGATGTTTTTGGTTAAATTCTCACTCACTTTATTGTGCATACCGCCTGTCGGCCACAGTTTTCCCATGTACACATCACACTGGACGATACATCTTTTAAAAAATAAATTCTCTATTTCGAATTGCCATACCAACGATATACGATTAGGAAGGACCATGCAATAAAGGTATGAAATTTAATTCATAGCATCTGAACCTCACTATTGCAAGCCAAAGTTTAAGCACACTGTCATTTTTAAATTTTACCTGGATCGAAATGCAGCTGTTGTAACCAGGAACCTAACCCATGCCCTTGTGTTTAGCAGAACAAATCAATAACTGCTAAACTATTACGCAGGTTAGACGTTCTTTTTTGACAATCATGTTAGCCTTCACGCATTCATTTATTTAGCACATACTCGAGCTTAAACAGGGCGTGTTCCACAATGTGCTCAACTGCCGTCCTGTCTCTAGCTTGCACTGAACTTTCCAAGCTCTCCCTTTGTTTTTATTTGCTGTAAAGTGAGGACAAGCTGCTTGATAAGAGCAATATGATCCCGCGTAAGCACTTTTATGCCCCTCTACATCTGGGACAAGCGTTCTGGATAAGAAAGCACCAATAAAGAAAAATATTAAGGTATGCTAATTTATGCAGCATGAACACCTTTTTAAGCGTGAAATATGAGCGCGCGCGCAGCGAAAAAGACAGAATATTCGCGCGCGTCTTTCCACTGCGAAAACTCACACTCGCTTCTATATTATTTCTGAGCTCCTGATCATGACATTTAAAGGAGCTCACATTTAAATTCAAATCCATGGGCTTATAATAACGCCCAGCAACGGATCGAGCAGAAGCAAAATAGATTCAAAAGGGGGACAGCCTGAAATGCCCTGTGATCTATTTACTCGGCGCACCCGTGATGTATCGGGCGAATTTGCATACAGAATATTTGCCGACACGTGCTCGTTTGAAGCTGCAATACATCTCTTTGAAGCTTCGAGTAGGACACGCGAGGTCCAATATGGGTGCGTTTCTTATTTCGGTATCCTTATCGCAAACCTTCGTTCAGACGTTTTAAATAGAACGCCATGAGGGCTAATGGATATCTTTATATTCCTTAAGGATTTTGAAGTATGCCGCCGAAATGAGTGCTCGCCTTTCATGCGAGCATTAGATCACATTTAAGTCAACATTCAGAACTGGCTCTAACTTCAGTTAAAATATATTCGAAAGAAGTCTATGGTGTGGAGTCGCATGTTCTTACCATGTGAGCCCTTTGCTCAAGGCACCCGTATTATAACGTGCACATGTTGCGATAAAGGGTCAGAGACTGAATTCCCGAAGCTGTCCTTGCATAAGGGTTGCCCAATAATCGGCCGGCGGCCTATCCGCCAGTACTCTAATCAAAGAACGCTTGTGCTAGCCCTTGTGTGTTTCTTTACAATTGTGTTTGTGTTATTCGCGGCCAAAACATGTCATTAAGCAAGTACCAACTACTACAACAATCAGTAATGTTACAATATTAACTGAAGTCGTCTCCATAAAACATTTCAAAGGTAAGATGTTTTTGTGAACTCCGGAAGCATATCTGCCACAGCCGTTATAGCCACCAAGCTAGCAACTGCAATATGCGTACATGTGGAACAGCACGCACCCATTAAGACTTCCAAGAATAGTGTGTTATGCAACAAAAAGATATTATTGAGAAAAATGTTTGTATAGAATTACAGTTGGTAACGCACGCAATTTTAGTCGAATGCAAACAACAACGTGGTGCGGATAATGACCTCGCTATGCAGCAGTGGCATCGCAAAGGCGATTAAACCCTGCGACCGTAACTCGACTACACGTAGTTTTTACAGAGACGGGCAAAAATGATGTCACTTGTGGCATTGCGAGCAAATATAGGAGCAGCGTTGAAAGAGCGTGAAAAAAAGGGAGAGACGATGCGATGTAGGATGTGCAGAGATTGCCTGTGGTGGTATCATTCCCATGGAGTACCCCAACATTGGTTTTGCTGCATGTCAACTTTGACACTTTAAGGAAATCAGGCGGCAATAGAATCGTGGCTTTGTACGCATTGCACAACTTTCTTCCAGGCGGACGTGGCACTGATGCACGACGCCGCCAAAGTTATACTGGACACGTACAGCCGCTTGCTGAAAAACAAGTCGGACATCTTCCGCAACAACTTCCGCAGAGGGGAGGTCTACAACCGAGGTATGAAGGGCATCGACTGCCAGAGCTGGCCGGCAGTCACGTGGGAGCACGGCAAGACCATTGCGGAATTTCTGAGAGAGGTGAGAGTCTGGGACTCGACCTGTCGGAAAGAAAAACTGCACCCGTGAGAGAAAGTTAACTCTTTCCGAATCACCGATTAGGCATATTCCTAGTATAGTGTTCTTTTACAGCTTACACATTGTTTGTGTAACTGAATATGACCTACAGAGTTTGCTTCTGATCAGTGCGTTACGTGACGGGACTGTATTTTGCATGTTTTTTAAAGTTGTTATGTCAATTGACTTATGTGAACTCTGCCTAGCCGTTCTTTATGAATTCTTTTCCCTCCTGTGCTTTTACCGTATTCAATCATCCGCGAAAGAGAGTCGCTAGTTCTGTAAAAAAGCGTTATGAGTTTTTAAATACCACATTTAATAAAAAATATATACATCGAGTTGCAGAGAACTGCAGTCTGTTTGATCCGTCTCGATCACGACCCTTATGATTGTACACATAACCGCAAGAAAGTTCAATGCCGCTTATACCGCCGCTACTGTATTTAGAATGGCGCTAAAGTGTGAAAATGATGTCTACAGTTGCAAGATTAGAATTATTTTCAATAGTAGAACGCATCACGACCCATATGTAGCCTAGTACTAGGGGCACCTTTTCTTTGTGCTTTTAAAATTGTACGATAAGGCTTAATTGTACACTGATGCACAGCCATTGACTCAGTTCCATTATGCTGCGCAAGTTTTTTAGACGTACTCCAAAAGGCTATGGAAGCCTCTGTTCCAATAATCATTGTCGGATATTGTACGCTGCCGTCTTCTGTACTATTTACATGGGAGTAATAAAGAGTACAGCTTTGTATTTTCACTATCTCATTTCGTATGTGCCATACAGATAACTCTCTCTCTATATATATAATATATATATATATATAATATATATAATATATATATATATATATATATATATATATATATATATATATATATATATATATATATATATATTGTGGGCATTTGTTACATCGTCATCATCCCTGCATGATCACAATCACCATCATCAGCTTGTCTCTTTGTCCTCATTGCCACTCTGCGTCATCATAATCGTCATCGTCTGTGTACTGGCTCTGCCCGTTCGTTTTGCGAAGTCTTTCCTCATATAAACGCTGTCGCAGCCAAGACTACCAAGACTTCATACGTGGTGGAGGTGGATTTTCGGTCCTCTGACCTCCCGCAGCCCGCTATACCCCCTGGAGCTTCGTTCAGGCCGCCGCTTGCGCCCACAGTCAGGCAGCATGTCCCAGACCGAGCCTGCCGGCACTGATGTCATCAACCACGCACCGCCGCAAGCTGCTCCTCCTACTTACATACACGGACATCATCGGGAACCCCCGCTCTTCGCTGGTCTTCGGGGAGAAGACGTAGAAGACTGGCTTGATGACTACGACCGCGTAAGTGCCGCTAATAGGTGGGACGAGGCCGCCAAACTGCGTTACGTGCCTTTTTATCTGGTCGGAGTCGCGAAGACATGGTACTTTAACCACGTCGTTGACTTACCCGACTGGGCTACCTTCCAGCAGCTGCTGCGACACGTCTTTGGTACACCAGACATTCGATCCGCCGTCGCCAAGAGGACACTCGATACTCGCCGACAACATCCCGGTGAATCGTATACTTCATACATCGAGGATATCCTCGCACTCTGCCGGCGTGTCAATCAATCCATGCCGGAATCGGACAAAGTGCGCCACATATTGAAAGGCATTGGGCCTATTGCTTTTAATGCCCTCACTGGGCAAAACCCCGCTACCATTGCTGATGTCGTGGCGACATGCCAGCGCCTTGATGCGCTGGACTCCGTTCGCCTTCAACCAGACATCGGCGACCACCACTCCACGTCAGATGGCCATCTGCGTGACCCCATCCGGGACATTATACGCGAAGAATTGTGGTCCATGGGCTTCACACCTCCTACACCGCGACCTACACAGCCTTCGGGAATGCCCTTACGTGACATCATCAGGGAGGAACTTACATCCCTGACTGGCTCTGCGCCCGTACAGCCACCTGCTTCTCACCCTATAGCCACGTACCCTCAAGTTGCTGCCGTGCCTCCCAGCGACGTCCACGCGACATTGCCACGTCCATCCTACGCGTCAGTTGCTGCCGCTCCCCCGGTGAACTACCATTCCGTGCCCCCTGACCCTTCGGCCCACCTGACCGCGCTATCTCCAGGTGGCCCGAATGCCTTCTATTCCCCACCGTGGCGCTCGTCTCGCCCTGTATGCTACTACTGTGGCTATCGCGGCCACATATCTCGTTTCTGCCGAAAGCGCCAGCAAGATGAGCGTCAGAACGATCTGCGTGAACGCGATTTGTACACCGGGGCGTCTTATCAAGGTCGGCGTTATTCGTCTCCCCCGCACTGGTCTCCATCTCCCCCTGCATCGACTGCACCACGAAACAGCCGAAACACGAGACGCCGCTCGCCTTCGCCCTTCCGCCGTTCCACTTCTCCACTTCGGCCCGCCTCATTCACCTCTGATATTCATTCGGAAAACTAAGTGATGCAGTTTGTGGAGGAAAAACTGCATTCGGAATTAGAACTGAAATTCCTCCATTAGGCCCATGTAACATGGTTTTTGTGGAAGTGGAAGGAGTGCGAGTCGATGCTTTGGTGGACACAGGTGCGACATTGTCTGTGATACGTGCTGATTTGTGCGAACATTTAAGGAAAGTAATGACGCCTTACGATGGCCCCACGTTAGTTGCTGCCCAGGGGAACGTCATTCGCCCTTCCGCGTTTTGTACTGTGCGTGTTTTCATCGACGGCATCCGCCATCATGTCCAGTTTGCTGTCCTGTCCCGCTGCTCTCACCAACTAATTTTAGGGTGGGATTTTCTATCATCTGCTTCCGCGGCGATTTGTTGTGGACAACGCGTCGTTCACCTCGCTGACACCGACTACATGCTTGACGACGACAAATAGAAGCCACTTCGTCTGGTCACTGCGAAAGACATCAAACTCCCGCCACTACAAGAGCAAATTGTCAGCATTACGTCCAACGACATCTATCACGATGTGTATTGGTCTCACCGTCACCACTTTGCGTTCGCAAAGGTATAGTTCTTCCGTCCGGTGTCGTTCGTTTTTGCAATGGCTCGGCACTTGTCATCACTGTCAACTCTACACCGGAGAAGATCTTACTGCCACAGGGCACTACTGTGGCCCGTGTTGCTGACTTCGAGCCTGTACTCGTCACGCCACTTCAGGCCATCGCATCCAAAGAACCTTGCCTCGGTGAGCATGTTTCTTCCTCCACCTTTACCACCGCTATCAGCAGCGAATTGACATATTCACAGCGGCAGCAACTGCTCGCATTGTTACAGAAACATGCAAATTCTTTCGATATTTGCTCGTCTAAGCTGGGCTGCACTAATACTACAGCACATCCAATTCAAACTGTTGGGACATCTATTGTACACCGCCGACCCTACCGCGTGTCTCTAACTGAAAGAAAAATTATAGAAGAAAACGTTGCGGACATGCTTAAACGGGAAGTCATCCGTCCCTCATCTAGCCCTTGGTCGTCTCCTATTGTTTTGGTCCATAAAAAGGATGGCTCTGTGCGTTTTTGCGTGGACTACCGGGCGCTCAATAAGATCACACGCAAGGACGTGTACCCTATGCCACGCATTGACGACGCCCTTGATTCCCTAGAAGGCGCGGAATCCTTTCAAGCATCGGCTTGCGTTCTGGGTACTGGCAGATCCCCATGCATGAAGACGATAAGGAGAAAACGGCATTCCCAACCCCCGACGGGCTATATGAATTCAACGTGATGCCTTTCGGGCTCTGCAACGCCCCCGCGACTTTTGAGCGCATGATAGATACCGTGCTGCGCGGCCTGAAATGGAAAAGTTGCCTTTGCTACCTGGACGACATTATTATCTTTTCGTCAACGTTTCCTGAGCACCTAGAACGATTGGATCAAGTTTTGACGTGCCTTGCCGGCGCCGGGCTTCAAATAAACACTAAGAAATGCTCTTTCGCTAGCAAATCTATCAAGGTCTTGGGACACGTCGTTAGCAAAGATGGCATCCGGCCCAACCCTGGCAAGATTTCTGCAGTCCTTCACTTTCCACGCCCCGAAAAAGCAAAAGAGCTTCGCAGTTTTCTTAGCCTCGCCTCCTATTTTCGCCGGTTTATCCAGAACTTCGCTTCTATTGCTGCTCCATTACACCAACTACTTGCTTCCAACATCCCCTTTCTGTGGTCTCAAGAATGTCAAACAGGCATTCGACCTGTTGAAGCGGGCACTCACGTCTGAATCTCTGCTCTGCCACTTTGACGAAGCCGCACCGACTATCCTCAATACCGACGCCAGCGGCCTTGGTATAGGAGCCGTTCTTCTACGACGCGACAAGTCTTCCCTAGAGAAAGTTGTTGCATATGCCAGTCGCGTACTCACCCCTGCCGAAAAGAACTACACTATAACTGAGCAAGAGTGTTTGGCTGTGGTTTGGTCGGTCCAGAAGTTCCGTCCCTATCTTCACGGCCGCCACTTCACAATCGTTACGGACCACCATGCCTTACGCTGGCTTTCTACACTGAAGAACTTGTCCGGACGCTTGGGTCGGTGGATACTACGCTTGCAGGAGTACGACTTTGACATAACTTACAAGTCAGGCAGAAAACATCAAGACGCCGACGCTTTATCTCGTTGCCCGCTTCCAACTACCCATATCAGCGTTGGTGAGAACTCAACCGCCACATCTACCAAAGTTCATACGCTCGCATCAATAAGGCAACCCTCTTCGGACGACGAGCCAACATTTATCTCCCACCAGCGGTCCGATTCATACTGCAGACGCATGATGGAGCACCTTTCGGGAGTTTCTCATCCACCCAACGCGCGACTCCGTCGTCAACTCCTGCACTTTAAGCTGGACAATGGGGTTCTCTACCGCCACGTCTATCACCCTGACGGTCAGCGCTGGGTTCCTGTACTGCCACGCTCTCTTCGACTTCAGGTGCTCGAAGCCTTCCACGACGACTTGACTGCTGGTCATCTTGGTTTTAAAAAACTCTTGACCGTATTCGATGTCGTTATTACTGGCCTGGCCTTTCTTCTAGTGTAGCGCGGTACGTCAGCACCTGCTGGACCTCTACAGCCACTTCCGTGCCCTTCAATGCCGTTCGAGGTTGTAGGCGTTGACCTTTACGGGCCTCTCCCCGTCACATCTGCTGGCAAACGATGGATATTGACTGCCGTGGACCACCTGACACGCTACGCTGAGACTTCCTCTGTTATTACAGGCTCAGCTGTGGAAGTTGCAGACTTTATTCTTCACGCAATAATACTGCGTCATGGGGCTCCTCGTGTACTGCTTAGTGACCGCGGCAAAGTGTTCCTGTCACAAATGGTAAATGAACTACTGCGCGCTTCTGGAACTACTCACAAGGCAGCTTCAAGCTACCACCCTCAGACAAATGGTCTCAAAGAAAGATTTCACCGAACCCTTGCTGACATGATAGCCGTTTACGTCCAACCCGACCACAAAAACTGGGATACTCTTTTACCATTCCTGACATTCACTTACAACACTGCCGTTCAGCGAACAACTTGCTACTCACAGTTTTACCTCGTGTACGGACGCACCCCTACTACCTTTCTCGACGTCTCCTTCTGTAACAGTCATGGGAATTCGTGTCAGTCTTCTAGCGAAGAATACATTTCCCGCCTGGCCCAGTCTCGCCATCAGGCTCACATCAATACTGAAGCGAGACAGCACGAGCGGAAGATCATCTATGACGAATCCCACCGCGTTGTGTCTTTCCAACCTGGTGACGAGGTGCTGCTTTTGACACCTATTCGCACTCCTTGTCTTTGTGACAAATTCCAACCACGCTTCATCGGGCCATACATTGTTTTAGAACAGACTTCGCCAGTTAATTATCGTGTCACACCACTCGTCGCCCCAACAGACCGCCGCTACCCGCAGCACCGAGATTGTCCACATTTGTCGCATGAAACCTTTCACGCGACGTTCCCCGTCACTTTGACTTACGGCGGCCAGGGTGTCCGCTTCCAAGGGGGGGGGGGGGAGGGATTAGTGTGGGCATTTGTGACCTACATCGTCATCATCCCTGCATGATCACAATCACCATCATCAGCTTGTCTCTTTGTCCTCATTGCCACTCTGAGTCATCATCATCGTCATCGTCTGTGTACTGGCTCTGCCCGTTCGTTTTGCGAGGTCTTCCCTCATATAAACGCTGTCGTAGCCAAGACTACCAAGACTTCATTATATATATATATATATATATATATATATATATATATATATATATATATATATATATATATATATATATATATATATATATATAGCTCTGCTTAAACACACAATCGCCGGAGGAAATGTTCAACTGGAATTCAAAAACAAAAGCTAAGCAAGGAACGTTTGCATGAAAAACTAGGAAAGCAGAAAACAGAAAATAGGAATCGTCGATGGGTCAGACTCGACCATAGAATCTAGCGTCCTTGCGGGACTTTTTTCATACTCATTTAGGAAGCAATACATTATTACGTCTGTGTTATGTGTTAATATTTTATTTCATCACTTCACATTTCGTCTGTGTAGACCACTGATCTTCTACAATGTGGACTAACATTGTGCAATAGAATATATATATATATATATATATATATATATATATATATATATATATATATATATATATATATATATATATATATATACATATACTATATATATATATCTATATATCTATATATATATATATATATATATATATATATATATATATATATATATATTTCATGAGGGCCAGACTATGACTGAAACGTCAATATAAACAACATTGTGACATTTCACGGTATACCTGCTGTTTTTCCTTGGCTGACCATTTTCGTCTTTTTGTTTGCTGTTCTTTTGTAATGAGGTACCCTGTTGATCTATAAATGCTGCGTCAAACACATCTTGCTAAGTTTCATTTATTTTGTTTTTTGTACTTTTATCTCAAGCTTTTTTTATTTTACTCAGAAAACGAGTGATACATTTTTTTGCTGTTCTAATGTTGTTCCCCATTTTTATAAACGAGCCATAAAATAATTAGTTGAGTTTAAAAGGCAATGACGAATAAATCCATTGATGTTCTTTTGCAGACGCACATAACTGGCCTTACGGGAAACATATCATTTGATGAACAAGGAAATCGAGTGAATTTTACTATTGACGTAGTTGAGATGACGATGAACAGTGAGATGGTAAAGGTGAGTAGGCATTACTCCGTCACAAGGCTCGTTCAGTTATTAAATGCGAAGCATTTATTCCCGTACTGTGAGCACTTCTGGCGTCTGCGTACCTGTCTATTTATCTAGCCGCTTACGTCTGGATGCTCCCGTGATAACCCCCTTAACTTGGCGTGAACCATAATTAGTATGGAACGGTAAGATGACATTACAAACCTGGTGCACTCGTCAGCACATAAATAATGTCCCAATACTGTCGTGTACGTCGTCAGACACTTCCCGTTAAACTGTGGCACATGCCCGGAAGCGCGTATGTGTCACAGTCGATTGAAACCTACTATCTACTCAGCAACGACGAGAACACACATGCAAATAATTATTGTAACGGTCCCAGCAGGAATCGAACCACAGCACTCTGCGTTACAATCAAGCATTTTACCATAGAGCCACGCAGGCCTTTGAACTGCTTTTCAAATAGACACTAATGTTTGTAAAACAACAGTTGTGGTTGCACTGCATGCCAGCTATTCGATTTTATAAAGCTTACATATGTATTCTTTTGATACAGCTGTCACGTCAAATTAACATCAATTGTTCTCGGGCACCGTGAGGTGGAGTTGATTTAAGCAGCCATGTCCAGGGCTGCCATCCTCGCGAGCACCAGCGCGTCATATCATTTTATCACTTCTGGTGTTGCTAATGTTCCTGTTGTCATCGTTACATCAGGGCTTATTGGTTATAAAAATATCTGTAATTCTTCAACATGTGTGTTTGTGCAACATTTATGCATATATTTAGTGTCACTCCGTCACCTGTCGCTCAATAAAAAACTCCAACGCGGTCACCTTCCATCCGCATGCTTCGCATAAGGTCGATTACTTCCAAAGGTACGTGAGATCTGCGTACATGAGATCTGCTGACTAGAGAACTCGGGCAGCCTGGCGTTAATTACCACCATAGCAGACCTCGCGCTGACGCCTGTAGCATTTTGTGTTGTTCAGGTAATAAGAAAATAAATAAAAAAGTAAGTAAATAAAGAAAATAAGAAAGAAAGAAAGAAAGAAAGAAAGAAAGAAAGAAAGAAAGAAAGAAAGAAAGAAAGAAAGAAAGAAAGAAAGAAATAACACAACCAATCACTAAAGCAAGAAATTTCGACGTCACCCTGCTCTGCATCCTGTGTAGCTCCATTCCTGCACTTTACCGTATTTCTCATCTGGTGATGCTATATTATCGAACTAAACTAATTTACTCAAAATCTTTCTGATATCACCTTGTTTAATATTTTGATAATATTCGAAACATTGACAAATTATATAAACAACTTTTTTGCAGCAAATAAACAGTACCACAATGACGAAAAAATGACAAATGAGCGATGACAAACCAGCAACCTTAAAAGGCACTGAAAAAGCTTTGTTCTCATTGAAGCTGAAACACAAAGCAAACAAGTACTATAATAATAGAAGATATGCTGTAAAAGCTCTTGTATTCGGACTTCACGAGACAAAAATGTTCCGAATTAACAAATTTTGTATTATCAAAAATACCAAGAAAACAATAAACACGCGTCCAGTAAGTCAATACACTTTCATTTTCTTTATTGATACGTAAATCATGTGCTTAATTTGAAAAAGAACACTTTAAATACCGCAATTTTCGCCACTCACCACTTTGTTCACAATGTAGCCGCGGCTCAAAACTTGCCGGTCTTAACTAACCCGAAATGTGCTTACTCGAAATAAACCACAAACGTCGTTATGGCCATTAACATGCGGCACGCGCTGATGCTAATGACAATGTAGAATGCACCGTCTCATTTCGGCCTTATTTTAACTGTCATCGAACGCCGTTTTCATTCCGTTGCGTCACACATGCAGCACTTCACGCTTGGCGCGATTCGCGAATCGTCCGAATCGTCCGGGTTGCGGCTAATAAATGGTCGTACTAACGAGATTTTGATGCCGTTAAATCATACATATGCTTGTCGGGACCAGATAACACGTCCGAATTATCCGAGTTTTCAAATTAACGGGCGTCACATTAACAAGCTTTCACTGTACAACGTAGGAATCTGCAATAAATATGAAAAAAGTTTTAAAAATTATTTAATAAAGGAGCAACCGGTATGGAGCAAAAAAAAATATGGTGCGACAAGGCATTCATCTGCGTCATGTGCTTTCTTAAAAGTGTTGACTGTAAGAAGTCTTTTTTTTTTATTTTCTCTGTAGATTGCAGAATGGAGTGACTCATCTGGTTTACATCCACATCCACCAAAGTACAAACGAGTGAAGCAAGACAGTGAACTAGAAAATAAAACATACATTGTGACTAGCATTTTGGTAAGTAACGTCTTTTATAGTATAGCTTTATCTGCTAATTTATATTTTGTCCTATTGGGTTGCAGAAAACGATGTCATTTAGAAACGCTTTCTAAAAACTTCCAAGATGCAGTGTACTGAGTGACATGAGCAGTTCTGTGGGCAAAATGTACGTGCAACGCCACGGTCCAAGACCTCAGTTTACGTGACTTCAAATTCTCTTTAGGCGTGACAACAGACTACAAATGAAAGACAACGAAAATTGATATGTTCCGAAATAATATTACAGTATAACTAAAACAATGGACTATGTGATGAGATGGAGGCCGACACGTCTCGTGGTGTCTTTTCACTGCAAGTCTACTGTAATGAATTTCCAGCAAGCCCAAGCCTTCATCATTGTTAAAAACAGTGTGTTGCTGAAAATATCGACAACGAATCTGTCCAAACCGGCCGAAAAATCTTTGGTGTGCACAAGAAGGTGCCGTACAAAAAAACTGTCGTCATGAACGACAGTATTTACAAAACTTGCGCGAAGGTGACTACTCACCTACAGTTCGCTAAAAAGGCAACAGAGGGGCAGCAACCCTACTTATTATTTCTAGGCACACGCAACCGGTTATTGCCAGAAGATTTATAGAACCGTCCAAATGAACCCACTGATAGACATCATGGCCGCACGCTTGAGCTTTGCTGATGCATTTGCTCGTAGCGCTTCAGCGCTGTATACTTATATACAACAGAAGAATCCTAGAAAACGTCGATGGCGACGGCGGCAGTGAAAATACGATAGAAGACCTCGTATAATGACGTGCCCGTAGATCTACGGAAGGTGCGAATGCCCGATTGCAAAGCGAGTCTTTTTTTTTTCTGGACTTTGGACACCCGTGTCGTGTCTGTGACTGTGTGTGGTTCAATTCTAACCTCTTTGCGCCGAGTAGAGACCAAAAAAAAACCAGTACCACCTCGATAAAGGCTTCCAACGACCTAGAAGAAATCCGTTTACGCTATAAAATTGTCCAGCTAACATAGGTTGCCGATAATTGTAGAGCTCACTCAGACTCACTCAGAAAACATACTTCGAGCTTTGGACTCCATCAGACTCACACTCACGAAACTTTTTTTTTCACCCAGACTCGCTCAGAGTCACGACTCGATCTGAGTCTGAGTGTGTCCGAGTGAGACGACTGACGAGTCCGTCAACCTAGAATTAGCTTCTTAGACTGTGGTGTCAATGCTCTTTAACACCGATATCTCGCCTAATCGTAACTCTTCCTGACGTCGTTTGGCACAGCATCTTCGAAAACAAGTTGAGAGTGCCTTCAAACCAGTACCTTTTTCTGGAAGAGATGGCAGCATAATATACATTAATCAAGCAATTCCCTGGAAGAGTTGGTAAGAGGAGGTCAAGGCTCCCGCTACGCATATCATGCCTCTAATTGATAAATAATGACACTGCTTTGGAATACTTGTGAGGAGGCGTGAGTATAAACCTGAATCCAGGTAAAGCTGCTAGTAATGCTGAAAATGACTAGTTGCATGCGCGTAGCCAGAAATTTTATTCTGGGGGGGGGGGGGGCACTTTTCTTATTTGATTTCTGGAAGGGCACCCCCTTGAAATGGCCATCTTTAGCTCTGTAAGTAGTGGCGAAAAAACTTTCTGAGAAGGGGGGGGGGGCGCACTTCCCCGGCGTGCCACCCCCTGGCAAGGACCCTGATTAGTTATGACCTTAGGCCACCGAAAGAAAGCGGATCTCACTTAGACTCACTTAGAAAATATATCTTGTGCTTTGAATTCAATCGGACTCAAACCCACGAAAATTTTCTTGAGCCGAACTCACTCGTACCAACCCTCACAAATTTTTTTCTCAAATCAAACTAACCTCTAACTTACAAAAATACAAATTATTCGGATTTACTCAGACTCAGACCAGTGGCTAGATTTGAGCCTGAGTGAGTCTTATTCAATCAACTGATGAGTTAGTTTGCTCACCTGTGACTGCTTAGATGGCGTGCAAGCTTCATTATCTTTTTTTTTGTTTTTGCAATTTGTTCCTATTTTCAACTGACACTAGCAGCTCAATTGCGAAGACAACCTTTCACCTAAGCACCAAATGAAGTGGTGCAAACTCTTGAGCGTTTTAAATATTTAATGCCAGTGCCGATGCACTATTGAAGCAGCTGCATAGTGTTCGTGCCTTTAAAATGCAGTGATGATAATTAACGCTATGTACGCAAAGTAACGAAGATATCTATAAACTGCAAGTGAAAACCACCGCTAGAAAAAAAACTTCAACTATGGATATCGAAGGCATCCCACTTTTTTTATAACGTTTTACTTGTGCCCCGCTCATAGCGAGGTCCTTCAAAAATACTTTCAACTTAATTTACTATTATGAGCCTATCATATATTTACAGCTCTCCTTATGAAGACTTAAAATTATATTCGTTGTTTTCCTCCGTTTGCCCCCGCCGAGGTGGTCTAGTGGCTGAGGTAGTCGGCTGCTGACCCGCAGGTCGCAGGATCAAATCCTGGCTGCAGCGGCTGCATTTTCAATGAAGACGAAAATACTGTAGGCCCGTGTGCTCACATTCGGGTGCACGTTAAAGAACCCCACGTGGTCGAACTTTCCGGAGGCCTTCACTACTGCGTCTCTCATAGTCATATGGTGGGTTTGGGACGTTAAACCTCACATATGAATCAAATCATTTTTCTTTCTTCTTTCAGTCTCACAAACGCTTTTGCACAAGTGCAAAATTCTCAAAATCAAAGCGTTTATTTAACCTTCGTGTTTTCTTGCACACGATAGGAGGAGCCATATTTGATGTTCAAAAAGCCCGAACCAGGGCAAGTCCTGGTCGGGAACGACCAGTTTGAAGGGTACTGCAAGGACTTGGCCGACCTGATCGCCGACCAAGTGAAAGTTAACTACATCCTGAAGCTTGTCAACGACTCCAAGTACGGGGGTCGCGATGTCAACTCTCCTGCCGGATGGAATGGGATGGTCGGCGAACTTATCCGCCAGGTGAGATGTGTGGCTTACTTCACAGTGATACCAAATCAAAGAAGCAAACAAGTATCTTTGTCTGCGTTGTAATAAAATTAACACCTCAGCGCCACTTTCCTAGCCCTGCAGTAGTTGCCCTGTGATAGTTGGTAAGACACACTGCTCTCATGATTAAAACTTTATAAAGATCAGTTAACCGTTCGAGCTATGTCAAAGAAAGCGCATGCCACATTTCTGTGCGTATACGTACATCTTTATGTGTCCGTTTCGTGGTTCTTATTGATGCACGCTCCGACGATCTAGCATGCGTCATCTCGCTTTCAAGCACGCCTAAACACATAAGCCTGTTATTCAGCTATCTTTTATGAACACAAATGTTGCGAATGTTTTCTAACTCATTGGCTACGTTGCGCGCAATGCGACCTAAGCCAGCACCAAATTGGCGAACGTATGCGACGATGAGCTATAGCGGCTCTCGGGAAGGTTGGGTACACATATCTACCGTTTATATCCCTCACTCATCATAATATTAACCTATAAAGGTTAATAATGGTGTTAGGACCACTTTGAGTTGCAGGTTTCTGATACTTACAAAAACATGATACGAACAAAAGCAGCAAACAAAGAAGCGCGGAAGATGCGAATAGAAATATGTTGTGTCGACATACCTTCGAAGTTTACATAAGTAACTTACATTAAGAGAGCTGCCATAATAAGCACCGTCTGCAACCGTACACATGTTGGTTAAGTAGCCCCACACTGAAGCTTTACACACGTAATTACCGTAAAGGAAACCCAAAGAACATGATCCCAAAGCTGCGTGTAGCAATTAGCAATTCATCTTGATTTCGGTCGCATCGATTCGATAATTAGCTGTTCCAAAGAAAGCAGTCCTAATAGCACCAAAACATTAGGTCGCTTGTCGATTGCCTTAATCACGAATGCAATCTATTCTATAGAGTACAGAGTTGTTTTAAAACTTAACAAAGATTAAGAAAGGGGAAACTAACGAGTTATCATCGGCAGATGTTTTCTCGCGCCACTTTTAATTAGGGAGAAACGTGTCGCGTGGTGGAGGAAAAAAAGTGCGAGTATTTCTGTTCCTACTTGAAGGTGTATTCACATGAGTGCGTAAACGAAAACGCTTCGGAGATGATGAATCAGGCTAAAAAAATTTAGGTGATTAAAGTTTCTCACTAACAACCAAGCTTTCGATTCGAATGTGCATCTTCTTAAGCTCGCACAAACATTTGTTTGTTGCCGAAAATTAAAAGTATGAACAAAAAAAGGCGATTGATTGAGGGGTCCTTTCTTTGGTTGACATAACCTAAGAAAATTAACGGACAATGAACGTAAGAAAGGTATGGCGTGTACTTGCATTAACTTCAGTGTAGGGATTACTACATAAATTAAAATTAACTAGATTTAATAAAAGATCAAGTCGCCGCACGTAGGTATCGAACATACATTTTTCTGATAACGCATTCTATAGATGTTCTGCGAATTGTGCGACAGCAGCAGTCGCTTTCCGATCTTCTTTACTGGGCATTCATTTTTGTGCAATGCTAAAGATTCTAGCCAGCGTCGCTCACCACCAAGACGGCGAGAGTGTAAGGCTGTTTCGTTGTCAGCTGGCATCTCTCAGCAAGTGATGGTATGGTGAGCTTGAAGCTGACCAATAAGCTGTCGTACACCAGCAGAGGCATCAAGCCTGTTGGAACGAGGCCCTCAATATAAATTGATCAGGAGGATAGATCGATGGCTCGTGTCTTTTGTAAGACACAACCTAATGAAACCCCAAACAGTGAAGCTAAGACAGGCATAAAGGACATTCAAGCACGTTTTAACTGCATCATAGTAATTATTATACAACTTCAAATGAATTAAAGTGAATTAAAGCGGGTGTCACTGTAGCTTTGTCACTAGAGCATCAGGCGTGTATACAAAAGATGTAGGTTCGGTCCATACCTGGGTCATGTCACTTTTTCATCCTCTTTTATTTCTCTTCATTCATGTCATAATTACTATACCACAGATAAAGCACAAAATAATTGTCCTCTATATCTACTTTAGCTTGACTGTATGCTGGTTTCATTGGATTGTGTCTAACTTGAAAGTACGAAACTCAGTTAATATAGCCAAAATAGTTGTGTTTTAATGTTGCCGAGAAGAATAGTACGCCACTTTATTTTTGCATAAATGCTTACGCATGTATCGCTGTAATTGGGCAGGAGTAACATTTTGGTTATTTTGTTGATAAGAAATGTCTTGCGCCCATCTTTGGCAATAATGTTAACCGAATGTTCTAACAATACCAACATATAGGCCATTTTAAGCTTCAATGATGCTGCACAGTGATATCAGGCCGGAGACATGAACATGGATGTTATATGACTTTGTAAATTAAGACTTTGTATAACCATCGTATAGTTTTGAAACTTGCATAGTCACTGGAGATCAAAATTCATATCTCTGAACTCCGTTTAAGGTTTAATGTACACTTAAACATGCGGATACTCAGAACTCTGCTCGTTTTATGTTCAAGTGTTTATTCAATTGTTCTAACATAATAAACTTTACTTCCCGACCCTGATATGCTACCTTGTGTCAATTTCACAGCACGTGGGCGATTGACTGCGGCTTGGTGGCTAGCCGAATTGTTTCGTTCGCACAAACAACAATTTCGTCATTTTGTGAAGTCGACCTACTCGGTCGTTAACATATTACAATTGTTGCACTGGCATGCTCAGTGAAGTCAATGTTCAAGTGTTCACAAGTGTCTAAGTTCAAGTGTTCACCGCTAGAATGAAGCTTAAATTCAGTTCATTCACTACTTCTGTGTCAATATAAGTCTCTAAAACGAAATACACGTGTACAAAGATACACGAAGCATTAGCAGAAACCAAGGAAATCATGAGGTGCCATATAGTCATATAGCAACACGCTGTCTTCTTCACTAGTTTCTTATTAACAAATAAATGATACATTTGACGCAGTAAACTTTGTCTCATTTAGCGATTGCATGAACGCGTTCCATCAAAACATGTCAGCCGACATTTCTTTTGGGAAAACCATAAGAAAAAACCAGTGCAGAATAACCCTTTGAACTGACGTTTGTTTTCGGAAAGCGGCCACGTATAGTCGTACACCAAAAGGCATAAGCAACTGTGATATGCATGCGTGCCAGATAAATGCCCATTAGCTCAAATATAAAGGCTGTGACAAAACAAAATAAAAAACGAAAGCCACCTTTGGTCCCTGTAGGTCACAAAACTAAGGTGAAAAAAGCTGTGGTGAAGAAACAACCAGGTCATGCCAAGCCTGCATGCCTGGTCATGCCAAGCGTGCATACGAGTACAAACTCGCCGAAATATGTGTTCTAGCTCCAAACTCTATTTTCATTTTGCTGAGCATAGGATCTATAGGTCATGCGTAACCGCTCCTGTTTAATGTGATTAATTTCGTTGCAGGAGGCGGACATTGCTATCGCACCCCTGACTATCACGTCAGCCCGGGAGCGGGTGATCGACTTCACTAAGCCTTTTATGTCGTTGGGAATCAGCATCATGATCAAGAAGCCCATGAAGATGAAGCCCGGAGTGTTCTCCTTCATGAACCCGCTGTCGCGAGAGATCTGGATGTGCATCATATTCGCCTACGTGGGCGTCTCTGTGGTGCTCTTCCTCGTCAGCCGGTTCTCGCCACACGAGTGGCGCTACGAGGAGACCTTCGTGGGGCCCTCGGTGTCCAACGACTTCTCGCTCTACAACAGTCTCTGGTTCTCCCTGGGAGCCTTCATGCAACAGGGGTGCGACATCTGCCCCAGGTAGGCCTGCCCGGGGAGCCCGCCTCCGTTTCGCGGCACCATTTGCAAACCATGTCGTGGGCTGCTGCCTTACACCTGCTGCATTGGCGTGTAGCTGCGTTCGACGAAAGCAATATGCCAGAACAGTATTGGTTAGATAGCACTTCCGGTACTAGCTAGCGTCGCTCTGCAGGCTCAAGACCAATGTCACTACGCCAGTGACTACAGTGCCTAAGCAGCCATCCAATGTGGCCTTTGGAAGCAATACATCCAATTGGGCCATGGTGTAGCATCTACATGTTTACACATGCTCCAGTGAGTAGTATCGCTACTGTGATGACATAATATAGGTGTTGTTTACAAAAGAAACCCAAACGGATATCGGGACCACTGTTTGAAGAACAAGGCTCTCATGTTTACACAGGCAATAATAAGCAGACGTGGATCAGATAGGCTAAACAAAAGACGTCAAGAGGTGGGCCACAGCGAAAAACAAGACCAGTCGTAACGGTGTTTGCTTTTTGTGTAATTGTGATTCCGTATATTCTGGGTCCTGCGTCACAGTCTCAAATCCAATACAGTACCAACGTTTTGAGCGAAGATGTCAGCTGAATAGTTTTTTACACTTTGCCAGCATACCACGACAACAGCTGGTTTACAGAAACGTGCAGCTAGCCTTCGCTTCTTGGAATTCATAGTTCACAAAATAAAGTGTTTCATTGAAGCATATGTAGGCCCGTGTGCTCCGATTTGGGTGCACGTTAAAGAACCCCAGGTGGTCGAAATTCCCGGAGCATTCAACTACGGCGTCTCTCATAATCATAAGGTGGTTTTGGCGTTAAACCCCACAAATCGATCAATCAATCATTTAAGCATATATTGATTAATTAGCCTTAGCCTGCAGCACATGACATGACTTGCAAAGGAGCCGATTTGCAGGGTAGTAAAAACGCACCCTGTTTCGAGAAGCTCCCTCTGATTCTCAGTGTGGGCACCGTTTCCACCGCTCGGCCTGCTTATTCTTTTGGTTTTGCCTTATCTTTTGAACTATTTGTTTTGTTGCCTGATTAGTCCGAATGACGCACGCCCTAAGAAAGAGCATGTACACACAGGCACAGAAGTGCACTTGGTCACGAGTGAAGAAAAAAGTTTGATACTGGTGAGAAAGTTACAACTGAATAGCACAAACTTCACCAGCTGTGAGGATCTTCTTGCACGATGAATGTCACTTCCCATGCCCCTTATTAAGCGCACATCTTGGTATTGCACAGTTCAAGGAACGTTAGCATCTCAACTGTCGCCGACGTCGTTGTATTTTCGCATGTGTGCGATGATGTAAGTCACCATCAAAGCATTGTAACTCGTTATGTGTTGATTTAACTATACCTTTCCGCCATTGCAGCCCCGCAGCTATAGAAGCAAATTCGCATAATATATTTCACGTACCACTTTTCTTTCTCTTTCTGACAACAAAAGCATATCCATTTTCCTCCTCAGTTTAACCACTGTGGCATATCAGAACTTGTTTGGCATTGATAGATACTCCACTGTCAGCTTGTTTCTCAGGTTACATTTATTTTGCACTTAATCATGAACGCAAACAAGCTGGAGGAGAAAGATGCTGTTAACTGCAAGTGAATTAAGCTTTATCAGAAAGACTGATACTACCTTGCCCGGGTCAATTCTTTCAGTAAACTTGAGTGATATAATTGCACAGAAGTAAACATGCGGTCTCTTAAGAGACAAGAAGAGAGCAGAGTGGATTAGAACAAAACGGGGGTTAAAGATATCATAGCTGAAATCAAGAAGAAGAAATGGACATGGGCAGGGCATGTAGCGCGTAGACAGGATAACCGCTGGTCATTAAGGGTAACTGACTGGATTCCCAGAGAAGGGAAGCGGGTTAGGGGGAGACAGAAGGTTAGGTGGGCAGATTGCGGGTATAAATTGGCAGCAGCAAGCACAGGACCGGGTTAACTGGCGGAACATGGGAGAGGCCTTTGTCCTGCAGTGGACGTAGTCAGGCTGATCCTGAAACATGCGGTACGTTGTACTAGCTGAGAAATAATGACAAGAGTAACGCTCGCTCACGTTAGAAGTAAGTTTAATTCCCAGAAGTCTACAAAACTTGTGGAAGTCATTCATACTCACTATAGTGCTTTGGACTCACTCGGACTCACACTCACCAGTTTTCTTCAACCGAGCTGACTTGGACTCAATCTCCACTCAACATTACTCAGCCGGACTCACTCAGACTCACAGCTTGATCTGAGTGTGAGTGAATCCGAGTGAGTCGACTCATGAGACCATCAGCCTTGAATGAACTTTTTAAAACCTGGTGTCAATGCTCTTTAACACTAATATCCCACGTATTCGGTGCTCTTATTGACGGCGTTTGGTACAGTACCTTCGAATACGAGTTATGAGTTATTAGTAAAGTCCTTTTTCTTGGAAGAGACAACACAAGATATATTTATGAAGAACTTCCCCGGAAGAGTTGGCGAGAGAAAAATCGAGGCACCCCCCCCCCTACTTAGCTCGCACCTCTGATCAATTAATATTGAAATTGTTTATGACGGACGAGGAAGTAGTCGTGAATACAGTTTAGACTGATAGTACGAGGGAGTAGTCGTGAATACAGTTTAGACTGATAGCAAAGCTGAAGAATGTATAGATAGGTCCATAATTTATCAGCACTCACTCAATAAATGTGTCGCGTTTAGGACTCACTCGGACTCACACTCACCAAAATTTCCATAGGCCGAACTCACTCAAACTCAGACACGTAACTCGATCTGAGTCTGAGTGAATTCGAGTGAGTCGACTTATGAGTGAGTTTTCTGACCTATGGTAATCACTGCGTACAAGTTGTACTTTGAAAAACTATTTATTTGACAGCAACAAACAATTCGTCTTCGGGTCCTGATGGGGCTTGCATATCTTAAAAATATAGGCAGTCACCGATATCGATTACGTGTCATTCATATCGTGATATATATGTATCTAATTTTCTTATTTTTTATAATACCAATTATGTTCATCTTCTACTGCATTTGCAACAAGCAATAAAAAGATCACAAATTACCTTCTAAACGAATCTAGAAGGACAAGTGTGCGCTGAAAATAGCAGGCTATGAACGAGGAAGAATGTGCCATATTCTTTCTAAGGTATATTTGCCACTCCTTGTTTCTAAAGCACCGAAGTATCTTTTTGCCAACACTCTCCTTTGAAACATCGTCCCAACGACGTTACTTGTAACAAAGAATTTATTGGTTTTATATATAGTCGACTTATTTGAAGGCCAAAGTCCCGACGGATAGGATGTCTAGTTGATGACTCAAGCCAGCGTTACCATCGTACCAATCTTGTCGTCGTCGCTATGCCCTCCCAACTCCCAATTTCTCCGTTCCTCCCCGATGCCAAGTAATCCTCTTAGTCTCCTCTATCAGCCGCCTCATACCGTTTTGTGCTTTTCGCCGATGCCTGGTGTTAAGTTGATGGAAACCTTACCCACACTGACGACGGGCAGATGTCGTAACCTTATCGGTGGACGGCGCCCAGGACTACGGGGCCCGGAGACGAATTGGCCCTGACGGGCAAATAACCCCAGAGCGAGGCGTTGTGTTGGGCCGTTCAGGGTCGATCGAGATAAGCCTATGTTTTGTTTCTACCAGCATGTGTAACTTTGCTGAACCCTGCCAGCTACATGAGCTTAGGTCAATGGCAGCTAGTTTGTACATCTCGTATGAGTGTTTCATGTCCAGAGACAGACAGCTTTAGGCTTGTTTTCTTTCTTCCTTACAGATCGTTTTAGAATACTATCTTGAGTGCAGTGTTTTTTATGCATATGAGTACAATATATAAACACAGAGGATATGCACCACACCTTTGATCTTGCATTGGCTGATTGCAAGCTGCAGTGTACGTTAGTTACCTAGTGAGAAAATGAAGCGAATCATGCCTGCTGTGATTGCTTACGCAGTTTTGAAAATTGCACGGAATTTCAGAAGGCGGCCAATCCAGCTGCCTTTTTGACGGTACACGCTTATTGGTTGGAACGTTAAGCGACACATCTTTAAGTGCTTGTTTTCATTTTTGTTGTTTAGCAGAGCATATTAAATTTGACAGATTAGGACAAAGCGGTTTCATAGCCGAAGCTTAAGAACAACACTTGAAGCAAGTACCGAAAAAAAGCACAACGTAGTTTTGACTTGACCTCTACTGTTATGCTGATGGGTCAGACTATGAATTGAGAAGAATGAATTGACGAATATACTAATAGTGTACAATTTACTGGCAGGTCGGTGTGCGATACATAGTTCACAAATAAAACCGCACAAAAAAGACACCTCACGGAGACCAGTTGCAGTCATGCCTCTGTGCTGATGTTTTCTTTGTATTTTACTACGTTGTGCTGTTTTATGTTTCAACTAATAGCGAAAGCGTGCCCGATTTCTTGATATAACCACGAGGAAGGCATTATCAGATTCTGGCGTTCGCCTCTACCCGAATACAGAAATCTCGGCAATGAATGGCTTCAATTTATTGGGCATTTTCTTCTACAAGCAATGAAAGTTCATCGTTCTAAAACAGCCCGCCCTGAAGTCTGGGCTTTTTCTTGCAGATCGGTGGCCGGTCGAATCGTTGGCAGTGTGTGGTGGTTCTTCACGCTCATAATCATATCGAGCTACACTGCCAACCTGGCCGCCTTCTTGACCGTCGAGAGAATGGTCACGCCCATCAATTCAGCCGACGACCTTGCCAAACAAACGGAGGTCGAGTACGGCACGCTCTCATTCTCCTCTACTCAAGAGTTCTTCCGGGTAAGCACACGGATCACACACAACAGAAATAAGTTAGCATTTTGAATCAGGAGAGGAACGACGCCTACGCATCTCTATTGAAAGCGCTTTCTATGCTAGTTCATGGTTTTCGCTAAAACAGCTGTCTATCAAATGAGTATCAGTAGGTTTTTTTTACATTACTATATTTACAACTATTTTTCAGCGTTTATGTAATTTTATTGTTCTGGTCACTTTCCTTGACATGCATATTCAACCTATTTTCCTTTCTATGAAACAAGAGGGCTAACATTACTCATAAAAAGATTGCTTCAGCGAAAAACTAAAAATTTTTCAATGACCAATGTCCTGCACCTTATTTATACTTTACCGATGATAGTTTGAGAACGCTATAACTTGGTAATTTACATTATTCATACGGCACAGTGTGGAGCATTAAACGTAGTGTTTGTTTGATGAAGTAAATGAAATAATTACCTGTATTTCGTCGTTTCAGCGTCACCCTTTGAAATAATATTTTTGTAGAAAATTTGCAAATCAATATGCTTAAAGACACTTTTTGTTAGTTTACGATGATATCATAAATAAATCTGAGAAGCATCTGTGAGTAACAGTTATATTATCGTGTAAATAGTCTGAAAAATATCCACTATTTTATGGTTTAACTAGACTATATTTTATGGTTTAACTATGTCATATAGTGGGTCTAACACCTAAAATAACTGCTTTATAGCACTAAATGAAACAAACTGTCTCGTGAACTCATTATTATAACTGCAACACTTGTTATATGTTTTGGCAATAGGCGGTCAGCCTTTCCTGCTCTTTACATATTATTTAGCTGTCTTCTTAGACTCGCTGGTAAAATGCGCGATGAATCTAATGTCCTGGTATAACACATGCACCGGCTTCATTACAGCGCTCCAAAATCGCCGTGTACGCACGGATGTGGGAGTTCATGAACACCCGCAAGCACGTATTCACGTCCACGTACGAAGAAGGGATTCGGCGCGTGCGCGAGTCCAAGGGCAAGTACGCCTTCCTCATGGAGTCCACCAAGAACGACTACATCAACGAGAGACACCCCTGCGACACCATGAAAGTGGGAAGAAACCTCGACGCCAAGGGATACGGCGTCGCTACGCCGCTTGGTTCGAATCTAAGGTACGGAGAGAAAGAGAAATAGTTGAAAAGAAAAACAAGAGGAAGTTGACCTGGTAGAAGTAACTGGTTTGCTAGTGCGCGTAGGGATGGAGAAATAAGGGTTGTACCAACCAGAGAGACAAAACATAAAAAACGAAAAAAAACACACATATATGTACACGCACGCTGGGCGTTCAAATCAAAAGCCCTTCTGAGAGCCCGCTTGAACGCAGAAAGCACAGTAGCGCTTGCACAGCTTTCGTTCAACATGTTAGGTCAGGGGCTCTCATTTATGAATCGCTTTTTTCTCGTAGGCAACAACTTGTGTTACAATGTTAAATTAATATGTGGGGTTTTACGCCCCAAAACCATCATAATGGAGGATTCCGTTAATTTTGACCACATGATGTTTTTAACGTGCACTGATAGCGCGCAGTACACGGGCTTGTACCGTTTCGCCTCCATCAAAATGTCACCGACGAAGCCGGAATCGAACCCGCGACCTTTAGGTGAGCAGTCAAGCACCATAACCACAGTTGCACTGAGGCAGATTTCTTTTACAAGGTTAATCGAGTAGTAAATGGGGAAGAGGACGCATAGCAGACATAAACAAATTATAAACTCGCAGTAACTACTTAGGTTAACCCTCTCTGTGTCTACTCTGCATTTGGGTGGGACTATTCACAAAATTATCAACACTTGACGTCACAAAGATGACAATTCACAAATGAAAAAGCAAAAGGTAAATATTCGGCCCCCTTGAGATTTCTCGTAAAAAAATAGAACAATGAGGGTTTCTTAGTGAATGGAGAGTACCTTGACATGCCGCATATTCTATCGCTGATAATGCACTTGCAGAGTTTCTTAATTATTGGCAATATTACCTGACCATGCAGTAAAAAAGAAGCTTTCTAAAATTTCCAAAGATATATCTTCTATGAGATAAACACAACTTTTAAGGGCTAAGGTGGAATTGGGTCTCCATATGATTAAGGCATAAGCAGTTTCAGTGGCATTAAAAACGTGGACAGTGTTCGATCAAAATGGCCAACCGTGCGTCATTCGTTTGACCTTAACCACAGTTGCATCTGCCGCCTTAAAGTTTTCTACGCTACTATAAAGGAGATTTCTTTCTGAAAGAACTATTTTGAACGCCTTCTAATCTAACACAGAACGTGTGAGTGCGCTCATGAAGGAATCAGGCATTTGCTGTTTCCTTATAGGTTCAACTCTTCTGCAAGACTAAATAATTGCTGCCACTAGCATAATGGCAATAAAAACATCCCCACACAAAAAGTGCCATTGCAAAGTTTGCTACGCATAGTGTGAGACCATGCGGTGAGACCGATCGCAACGAGTAGCCGCTTTATGGATGATATCTGGAATACTCCAAGGCAGACTTTAAAAGGAAGCCAAACTGCATTCTGCTTCCAATGGTATTCACTGTGTTACATAAATATTGTACTTTATATCTAGCGAAAATGCCTAGAATATAGCTTTTATAAAACGTACACATAAAGCTCTCTGATTTATTTACTTCAGCTAATTATTGATGAGCAGGGCAACCTGCCTGTGACGTAACTGTGCGCGAACGATAGCCGTATAGTTCCTAGTACGAACACTTTAGAGCCACAATATATGACTGTACCAATGAAAGAATGTTACATATTCAAAGGTCGGCAAACTCGCCCATGAGTCGACTCAACCACACTCACGCAGACTGAAATCGTGCCATGAGCCAGTGTCTCAGTGAGTCTGGCTGATAAAAAAGTTCACGAATCTGAGTACGAGTGAGCCACGAGGGCAAAATCTCTATCATAAAGCAAGCCCACATTTTCTTCCAAGCTATGTACCTAGCTATTGCACGGTAGGTAAGTAACGGTTCTTACGAGATGAGACCATGTAACGACAAAAATAAATTTTATCATTGCAAGCCTTCGAAAGAGCCCAGTAGAGGTATGCTTGAGTGATTGTAATGTTACGTGTAGCGATAAAAACATGGTACTTTACACCACGCCTGGGGTGGTCTCCAAATATCTATAACCAGTTGACGCTAATGCAGTGCCGCAAACAAATGCAAACGCGCATTCAAACTTGGTGTGAACCACGCCTGCAGAAATGGTTATATCGATCTGATTTCTTTGTCTCGCCAGTCTAACCATGTCAGAACCAGAAGAAATATGTGTTTACACAGAATATGTAAAACTGCGTTATTGGTAATATCACGCACGTGTTTTCTGTACCACAATCATTTCTGTAGTTGTTGTGTTTATTTTTATCTCCTTCATTTTGCAACTGCTGCAGTACACTGCAAACAGCGTGGAAATAAATGAACGTGCAAGAAACTTCAAATCTATCAGTATAAATCAGTTTTTATAATTTTAACGTTTTTTCTCTCTAACAATTGTTCATGATCCCAAAAGCATTTGCGAAGCCCATTCGTTGTGTGTCGCGTATTTTATGCTGAGAATTATTCTCTTGTATTGTATTCTATCCTGCACGATCTTGTTTACGCATTTTAGCATTGTAGATCCACCCACGCATAACAATGCGCCTAGAAGGTGCTGTAGGTACAGGCAGAAGTATATCTAAAAAACAACCTACACGCTTGTTTTCTGTCTGCAGGGACCGGCTGAATCTCGCCGTTCTCAGCATGAAAGAAAACGGAGACCTTGCTCGTTTAGAAAACAAATGGTGGTATGATCGCAGTGAATGCCGAAGCGGCGACAGCAAGGTGAGTTTTATAACCAGTGGTAATCTTTCAGCTGTTTGATTAGACATCACGACAGTTTTTCATTTGATAAGGAAATTGCAGTGAAGTACTCACGTCCGTTGCTTTCGCTCACTGGCATTCATTTAAACAAGCCCCCCCCCCCTCCCCTACTAAAAAAAAAATTCTACGCTTCTGCACAAGTATTCAAATTTTTTGGGGCTGTTTACTCACGGTTTCAGTTTTCATAATCACGAAGCATATTCCAGGCAACTGTTGGCTGTAGGAGACCATTTCTCAGAGCATCATTCAAATTCACTGTGCAGCAGAACTCATGTATTAAATTTGAAATAATTCAGTGTGAACACGGGGACGTCTAGTATAAATAAAAGGGAATATTCTTATATATATGCTTATAGTTGACATGTGAAAAATACCAATAGTGTTTGCAAAATAAAATTATGGAGTTTTACGCTCCAGAACAACCATCTCCTTACAAAGCAAACGTCAATGGGAAACTCCATAATACTTTGGACAACTTCAACGGGCATTGAGCGCATGAGGGCGATTTTAGTTTTGCCTACGTCGACTTCCAGTCGCCACACCCAGGATTCGACTCACAAGCGAAACTGTGATAACTAAGCTACCACTGGTAGTCATGCAGAACTTTATATGTTACTATCATACTTCTGGTGATAGTAACTGGATATTACTGGATAGTCTGGATAGTAACTGGATAGAACTGGATATTACTAGATACATCTCCCACGGTTTTTTTTTTTTCATTAATGACCTTATACATAATTGTTTCACAGCCCTTCCCAAATACTGTCTTGCTACAGAGGCTAGTAAGTGCAACGCCGCTGACAGATTCTTCACAAACACTTCTAAATTTCGCAAAAGTTCTAGCCTCCGTAAATGGCCTATGCACAAACGTAAACACTAGAGGTAATCATTTGGCAAACATTAACTTTGCATGCCATTTCTTTCAATCTGCAATGCTTCTAATATGTCTACAGCTTCGATTCCTGTCACAGAGAAAACTAATAGCCAAATGGATCGTCATAGTTGTTTTTGTCAATGCAGCTGCACATTGTACTGCAGCAAAAAAAAAACTACAGAGTTCCTGTAAGATTCCTGCCAGTACTACTATATGCATTGTCTCAGTTTTAACTGTCAGCTAATGAAAGCTGTGTCCGAAACAAACCGTGTGCTGTGGGGCAGTAAGTCCTATGGAGGGGAGTGGCCGAAACTTGACAAAGTGTCCAGCGTCCTTAGCAACCTACCTAGAGACTGTAGCTGTGATGTAGCATACCATTAAATATGCAGAAGTAATTACAGGCACAACTCTTCTTCTTCTTCTTCAATACAGCGTTTTCCTCCAAAAAATTAATTGCTTAGTTCTGCACATACGTATTTGTTCTCGCACATTCCAGTGCCTGTGCTGTAAAATTTTGAGCCAATAATCCCCGCAAACCACCAGTTCGAGCACTGTTGAAATGTTCTGATAGGTGACTTTGATATGTTTCATCGTGTGTTATCGCAGGAGTCCACTCAAAACGAGCTCACACTAAGCAACGTCGCTGGTTGCTTTTACATCCTTATCGGGGGACTCGTGCTGGCCATGGTAGTGGCCTTGCTAGAGTTCTGCTACAAATCTCGCATGGAAGCGGCACGGTCGAAGGTAAGCAATCAAGTTATTCGCAATGTCAATAGGGGGAGAGTCGAGAGTATTGGGACACTTTTTACAGCTGTATACTTAGTTTTGTTGAACTTGAATGTAGAAAGATATAAAACATGAAGCAGAGCTGCACTAATGTTGCTGCACCGATAGTTTTTTTTTTTAAGTGGCACGTGTACATCACAGTTTTCGTAATAACTAAGGTTTCCATATCTTTCCATAGAGGAAGGTAGAACCGAGAGGGCTCTTTTTTGTTTCACAGGAACTGCGTACTGACGCTGACATCATGTTACTGCACGCTACTATAACCATAACATGAATGCAAAGTAAAAAAAAATAAAACTGAAAAAGAAACTTCGAATCTTGTCACTTGAAAGAGAAAAACGAGAAAAAGAAAGACAGGGAGGTGAACTCATTAAGCCAATTGATTTCCCGAATGTCATACTACTCATTATGAAAACCAGACACATCGTTGTCAAACTCGTCAAAGGCAACGGCCAGTGGGTCCCCTTCGCTTGAAGAACATCAAATCACCCAGCAGAAGCCTTTTTTTAAAGCACTGTGGCGGCAGTCTTGGCTGCACTGTACTACTTCTATAGGGCTGTGGGACCAACCTCTGTGAACTCTTCATTGGTATGCTTCCCAAATATACGCTAAGTACTTTCATCTTAAATTTTAGGGGTGAAGCTCCTTATGACATGGCTTGTGCGTTTCCCGTTGTCGTAGTGCGTAACCCGTGGCACAAACACGCATACCATTGGCACATACCCGCCTCCGGGCACATATCCACATGTCGACATGTTACTAAAAAAGTAGCACGGCGTCCTTATCACGCTCTCGGTGTTAACAGAGCGCCGACAGCATAAATGGGATGCATACTCTCGTTTAGTCCTTAGATTGTCCGAAGGATGGTGGTACTTGCATATGATGAATATATGATAAAAGGAAGCGAGGCGGCGGTACTTGAAGTGTTCTCTTGATGGACGGACGAACGCACAGATGGAAGCACAGACAGACAGACAGACAGACAGACAGACAGACAGACAGACAGACAGACAGACAGACAGACAGACAGACAGACAGACAGACAGACAGACAGACAGACAGACGGACGGACGGACGCACGCACAGACGGACGCACGAACGGGCGCACGTAAGGAGGCGCTCATGGACGTACGCACGGACGGACACACGAACAGACGCATGAACGGGCGCAAGTACGAACGGGCGGACGCGCGGACGGAAGCGCGGTCAGATTGACGGACGCTTCGCCCCACTCATCATCATTCATTTCATGAATATGCTGTGATTTTTTTTAGTTTTGCACAGTGTAACGCGGTGTGGTAGTAAGACAGAGAGGAATGAGGCAATGTACCATTTCTCCCTCAACTCAACTCTCCCAAATTACGTTTCCCAAGGTGAACTAAGTAGGGCGGGTAAGATTCAGTCGTAATGCCGAAACTTTTTTTTTTTTAGGTACGACGCTTATGTGTGTTATTGGAAAGAAAAATTTACATAAGCGTTCAGAAAGAGGTTTATATCTGACATAATTACAGTTTAGACAGCAAAAACTTACATTGGGCACGCTAAAACTACAATTTGCAGTTGCAGAAAGCTCCATTTGCCGTTGACGCCAGTCATTACAGTCAAGCAATCAGTATGCTAGCCCCATCTAATGAATAGGTGGCTAACGTCTTTGAGGTAACCGCAGGAGATAAAGGCACACTGTACCACTCCTCCAACAGTCGCAAACCTCCCAACTCTCCCTGATGATCAATTAGTAATTCATACATAAATGATGTAAAGCACCAAGTTACACGTGTTTAGTAGTAGCGAACGGCACAGACAATCCAAGCAAATAAGGGAGTCACATATAGTAAATAGCAAAATATTTTCATATCACTAATTGGTGCGAATAATATATGCCTCAACAGGAAACCAGCGGTTTTCCTGTAGTGATTTGTGATAACAAGGACAAGCCCATGGTCGAAACGCTTCGTTCATCTTATCATATCAGTGCTGTTCGGCCAATATTGTTCAAATTACTACAGCAAAAGCTTAAAGATATTTGACAAAGCTATGAGGTTGGGCGTGTTGGTAATACGTAAATAAAGATAATGTGGCACGTACAAAAATGACAACATATCCACGGTAGTGAATGATGGAGAGTGGGGCGAAGCATCCGTCCATCCATTCGTTCTTGCTTCCGTCCCTCCATGCGTCCATGCGTCCATTCGCCCGTCCGTGCGTACATCTGTTCGTATGTCCGCACGTCCATCTGTGCATCCATCCCTGCGTTCGTCCCTGCGTTCGTCCCTGCGTTCGTCCCTGCGTTCGTCCATGCATCCGCCCCTGCGACCGTCCATGCGTCCATCCGTCGGTGCAGCCATCCGTGAGTCCGTCCATACATCTGTCTGTGTGCCTGTTCGTTCATCTATTCAACACTCCAAGTACCACCATCTCACATTTTTTCATTGTATATTCCCGATATAGAAGCCCCGCCATCCAGCGGACATTCCAAGGACTAAGCGAGAGGTGGCACACGCACATTTTCTTACGGCTTGCGCTTCGTGTCTACTTTCCACCTTTAACCACCTCGAATTCATGGTATATACTAGTTCACTGTATTCATGGCACCGCGGCTCAACGCTCACTAAACCTTTCTAAAACCAAGGAGGTTACGCCCAGCGAGTATAATGTAGCACCCATTTCTTGTCAGATAGTGCTCAATGTACATGCCAATGGCTGCTAATGGGGAATGAGAGACAGGTGAATTCAGCTTTTAGTTAATGCGCACGCTACGAATTTTTTATTGTTCTACAACGCACAAGAGAAATCTCCCGCCGGCACCACCTTGCAGGTCAAAACGTAAGACTGGCTACACACTACGACTACGACTACGACTACGAGGGACGAACAGGTGCCGCTATAAGGAGCTTCGCCCCTAAAACTGAAACACAGGTAAAAACTGAGACACAGATAAGGGAAGGGCAAATATGAGCGCTCCTCTTTGCCCCTCCCCTTGACCTGTGTCTCAGTCTTTACACGTTACGTCATTATTAGTTCAAATATGTTTGTTTTGTTAACACTGTTGTTTTTATCGTATCATATATCGACACAATGTACAATATAGTAAACCGAAACATAGGAACATAGGGGTGCGCCAAGATGGGTGTCCCGCTCCACTTATCGTCTGAGGGATGCTCCCCACCTGCCTTTTACCTTTACACAATCGTACCTCTCTCGTCGTAGTTAAAAGTGTAGGGATATAGCCGTGAAAGTCTGACAAAATGGCGACCGAGAACAACTGAATTGTTGAATTCTAAGAATTGTATAGTCCAAAATTTACCCCCAGAATACAAGGTTCAAAAATGCAGCACATTATCCCTTCATTTGTTTTATTCATGCGTCCATTGCGCAGCTAGGTAACTTTGAGAGATGGGGTATAAAGGCAGGGAGTCCCCCCCCCCTTCTTTCATGGAGAGATCTGCATATGCTTGTGAACACAAGCTCAAGCGGCATCTAATAATATTTTCGTGTATATTGCCGAAGATAATTTAAGTTAGTCCGATAATTTCTTTTTGTAAGTGTTTTCTACGGCTTTCTTCCTTTGCAGTTTTTTTTCTATAGTTCGCAGAATGTCATGATAGGATGACTCAGACTCTGGTGTTTTGTTCCCGTAAACACAGATTTTCGTTTCAAAGCGTTTTTGCGCGCATTTTGGTTGTAGCGTTCAGTTCACAAATAACATTTACTGCAGGTCAACTCACTCAACGTATCTCAAAGGGTATGGACTGACTTAAGACGTGGCCGTTCACCACCACCGCTGGTCTAAGTGGCCACCTCATGAAATTTGTCGACGACCAGCTGCAAAAGCACGCTGAAAGCGATTGTGTAAGCCAGTGGCTCTCAACCATGAATGTTTCAGGGACACTTTGCGAAGCGGTAGAAGTGATTGAGCACCCCGTGCAGCGAAATAAAATGGCCGTAGTAAATTAATGCTACATGCAGTGTAAAATAGGTGCCTTTCATTGCTGCATGGTAATTGATCGTCAAACTAAAGCACCAGGCTGATTTTATCTCAACAACTTGTAGATTAGCTCTACGGTATGCACCCAAATTCAACCTGTTTCCAGCTATTTTTGCTTTTCAAGCAGTCAAGGCTGGAAAAAACGCTGGGCTTACGCGGAACGCGCAGCACTTTCACACGAAAGCTGAAAGAGCGGCCTTTAAGAGCCTTGTTTTCTAAGCACTTTTTGAGTAACTGCGACAAGCACATTTTCATGGTACCCTCAACGCCATAAATAATCACAATTTTCATGTAGTAGGCCAGCATTCGCTACGCTATCCTTCGTGTATCTTCAGAGAAGCGTGGTACCCGCTACACACTTACAAGGAGTTTTGTGGGTATTGTTTATGCAGTGGCTGATGACGATGAAGAATTATGCCTCAAGTGGGTATGCGCCAATGTTAATAGGTGAACAAGAACAAGCTTCTGTAATGGGTTGGAGCATTAGACAGCCCACTCGTTACGCAATTCGCATTCTGTGACGCCTGGTTGTTCCTTTGCTGTTCTAAAGTGCTTTATTACTCACACAAAACGCGATTCCTTTCCCGAGACCAAGCCTGCCTGAGGCAAGTCTGCAACGGAGTTCCATGCACCGGCGTGGCTCTGCGGTACTGGACTGGCAAGCAGGGGACGCGAGTTTGAATTCCACTGTGTCTTTGGTGTTTTATTTACTGAGTAGTTATGGACACTCGCGGCGGTGGCGGACAACTACAGCGTATGCGACCCTTGTTGCGATCCTTGAACAGGTTTCGCTGTAAAATCATGCTAGGCATCTATCGTTGTCAAGTGCAACGAAACTTTTACAGCCATTTGATGAAAGCACAAGGGCCATTTGATGAAAAGCAAAAGAAGCCTCTGTCAAGGGCATAGTGTGGCTTCAAAAAACTGCCCAAGCATGGTTTTCGCGGACCCCCCAAGAGAACTTCGAGGGCCCTTTAGCGTCCACGGGCTCCAATTTGAGAAACTCTGCTGAAAACCAAAGTTCTACGCTTGGTACTTATATACAAACAATATACCATCAAATGAAACGGAATTTTTCGAATAATAGCCCCTATCGAGCAGGTGACTTTCAGCGTATTTTTTCCTATATGCTCTGCTCTTGAGAAGTATGTTCTCTGAGTTTCAATCTTGCATTCTTTCTCACTCACGTGTTTCTGTTTCATTGCAGATGACGATGTATGAAGCTATGAAGGCTAAAGTACGAATGTCCATCACAGGGACACAACATGGCGATCGTGGAAGGGTACGGCAAGGCTCTCTCTAGTTGGGTACTTAACCTTATTCTGAGCTCTTGACATCGTCTTGAAACCCTATAGTTCCCTCACTTTCCCAACACACGCTTGTCTGCTTGAGAGCACACTCGTATCTCACACACAGAACAACACTCGCTTGTTGCTTGCTTTATTATTAGCAGTTCTTCGCACCCGCCATCGTGGATAGACTTCGGTGGCTTGTACTGCATCAATTTTACTAGACTCGGTGTCATATGTTAAAAAAAAGTAGTTTATAGAAATTTAGGTTCGTCTAGTGCTTTGCGAGTGTGAAAAGTAGCTAATTAATAATGAATGGTTTCATGTTCTTAGCAATAGTTTCTTTAAGTGTCGCCCTTCTCTATTAAGCTCGGTCTGCCACTGCTGCTGATTTAAGCGGCTATCATTCAGTACAACCGACAACCTCACGTACCTCATCTACTACACTCATGCTACTTTTAAATGCATAAGTGCACAATATTTAAGGTACCCCTATATACAGCTGTTTCATTAAAAATGACACAACTTATAAAATACTGTGCCATGCACATGACTGCAAGATAGCATGACCAATCATTTTCGCTTCTTTTACTCGAAGTGGTGTCATTCTGACAAAGTAAGAATAAATATCAACTGCTGTTTTCCGCAGTTCAGCGACAGTGCTATAGGAGTCGCGAAACTAGTTACTGCCGTAGTCTCGCCATCTTACAGAACTACCGCCTGAAAGTACTGCAATAAACAAACAAAAAGGTTCGAAGAACGCAGAAATATTTTAATTCTATTTTCTTAATTCGTTCTGCAAAGTACAACATCTAAAATGCCAAGTACCATACTCACACGTGACGACAATGGTGGGTGCTATTACTCTGACTGTATTGTAAACGTGCTGTGTATGCTGAGAACCAATTTCAAAGCAGAAAAATATTGAGATGGTTTGGCGAGCTGAAACTATCGCAAGTGCTGTAATCCCACAATATGACGCATGCCACTTTCTGAGCAAGCGGATAGCGTGGCGGTTTGGGCTAGTTGGTAGAACATTACGGTTGTTATACCACGAGCTGAGCTCAGAACGACGACAATGAGACGAGAAGACGAGTGATCACCTTCTTGTCCCTTTGTCGTCATTCTGAGCAAGCTGGGCTTTGTACACGGCTTGTTCAAAGTTAATTTCTTCAAGGCGATTTAAACGCTGATATCACTTCGCATCACCTCCATTTCTTTTGTCAGGTGCAACAGATGTACAGCCCCACATCAAATATGGTCGGACCTGATCACGGTATCCTAGAACACCATGCTCTCGCCGGAGACAACACCCACACCCAAGTCTGACCACAGTTATGCCTCACGCTCACAGCCCCGTGAAAAAAGACTCCCAAGCACAGAAGACCAGACATTCGCGTGAACTCTGTGTGACAAACATTTCTGAACGAGGCCCGCGAGGTGGGACAGAGATCGGTACGTCGGAGCTGGGCTCCGAGAAAGTATCAGCTGTGTTTGTGCGTTCGTGGGCCGACTCCAATGATTCTGAAGACGTGTGGAAGTTTACAGAGTATCTATCAAGGTTTTTATCAAGCTTCTCTTCACGCTGAGCCAATCGACACATTCCCGTGCTTCTGTGCAATGCTATGTCGCTTCAGTTCGCCTATGGGCACAATTATTGCCAGCAAGATCCTTGTTTCTGATATTCATCTAGTGTTTGAAGCGGCGCTGACTAGAAAAAAAAGGAAAGTTAGAAAAGTACTAATCAGTCACGTATTTCGAGTTGACGATGACGGACGAGAGTTTTGTCGCTTCGATTGTAAATTTGAACGCTTTTCCGCATATAATAACTTGCGACATACGTTCCGCCATTTTGTGAAGCTCGAACACTGTTTTACTGAGCTTACCAAAAGCTGCTGTTAAATCAGACTGAAAGAATGCCCAGTCACATTACGTTACCGGTGATTTCGCGCCGCACGTTTGCTTCTGTACGAACGCGAGCTCGTTAATAATTTTTCAAATAAAGCCCCCATAATATTTCTCGAGGGGCGAGTGAGTGACCTAACGTGTTCTTCGAGACAACTTCCTCCGCAACTGCCTGCAAACTTCGATAGGTGTGAAAAACAGGCCTCACTCTTCTAGCACGGATACATCATTTCAAAGCACAGAAATGACGACTGGCCTGTACCACCTCTTTGTACGAGGACAAATTTTAGACAAATTTTTCTTCGAAGACCTCAACGAGTTCAAAGCACAGCTCTTTCGAAGACCGTATAGAAAGATGATAGGTGTTCGTCATTACCCAAACTTCAATATTTCTTCGTTATTTCTTCCTGGTTAGTCCTTACCCAAACGTAGGAAAAAAAGAAAGGCACCTGAATCAAAACAAATAACGTTATCGTTAAAGCGCGTCGCACTAACTAAACAAGGGAAGAGCATCAATAAACGCGACTCATACATTTTTACAGGGACTCGTTTTAGCCTAGACGAATGATACAGAGTCTTCGTTTTAAATCACACGGACTTATAGAAAAAAAGCTGTTGACGTATTGTAGATATATCCTTCCCCCTCTCCCCTCCTGATTTCTCGGGAACTCTTAGTAGAAAGCTAGTTTTATCACTTTGATTTCTGACCATTTTACCCTGTTTAGAGTGCAATAAGCAAACCTCTTGATATTATTTGGTGGAATAGCAACTTAAGACATTGTTGTTACATCACGATATCGCAGAGCTTGTTCGCCTGCGTTTCCTCATGAAAGCACAAATACTTTCGTCAGTTAGACCGTGCGTTTGTACAGTTAATACGCTTGCGTACCTTTCAAGACAGACACGGTGCTAGTTAAGTTTAGAACCACCTGTTTTATGTATGGTGGCTTAAGTCACCCTTTATGATGTCCACAGTTAGGTGCTCACAATGTGTAGCTGATACTTTAAAAAAACGACAGCTCATTAAGCTACAATAATTACTGCTGATATCATTTAGAGCTGATGAACACTTGTTCATCTCTACCATGAAATTAGTAGCCATGACAGACCCACTAAGACTATCACGTTCTTTTAAATTGAGACTATTGGTACTATGGCTCGTAAGGCATTCATGGTTCAAACGGAAAATGAACCAACGAATTTGTGAAGCACTTGTGCCTGTTTTAACCTTCGTAATATTTGTCCCGAAAAGAGTGGAGTGAGTGCAACGCAATTTATATTTAAGCATATATTAGGTGTTTTTGCGAGAAGGTTTTCGCGCTTGTATAGTATTTGCTGTTAAGTGCTTTCGGTGAGCTCTTTCGTTCTTAAATAGGCTGCGTGTCTCTTATGGAGGTTAAACATCGTTTTAAACACATTCCCATAAAATTCACATCTAATGAGAAAGATATCTAGGAAAATATTGCTGTGTACAATAAAGTTTCTTTGTTCCTGTTTCGTAGCTGCTGTCTGTACATATGTGCACGCACAACACGTTCACGGCAACGCATGCACTGCCTAGTTGTGTTGGCTTATGAAGCAGATCGTATGCTGTGAAAATCGTGGACGTATTTTTCCCTGCGGAAACAAGTTTTTAATATTAAGAGTGACGACACGTTTCTGATAAACTGTTTTAGTAGCTAGTTTCTTACATGTTATTCTTTGGTATAGAATATGACCCATGCATGAAGACGAAATACATTGAATTATAAAGAAAATACAGGAACACTAGACAAGACCACAAGTGATTTTGCATTTGTTACGTCAGCCGTTTACGTGCACCAAGATCCATTATACCACGTCTATTCATATTTATCACCAATGATTGACGCTTTGGATCGTCAATTTCGACATGTCGAATTTGTTTCTCATACACCTAGCACTTTACAGTAGTTCATCTAGCCACTCTGCTTTTAGAATTATTTTGAATTTGCCCATTTTGGCAATATAATGATTTTAACAGGCCTTTGCGCGAACCAGTGTGCGTGTGTTGGGGGCAGAATGCACATAATTGACTGGCGAACTTGACAGAGCTGCATGCTCCTTGTTGCTATACTACATGAAAGCCTAAGTTATGTAATTAAAGAACCTTTGCAAGTAAAATATTATATTAAGCTGTCATTTTCAAAATCTGACGTTGTTTAGTAATAATAATTACCAGTCATTTATGTCAGCTATTCAACAGAGAGCTGTTGCTAGAGGTCAGGGAATATTTATTCTACATAAGAATATTTTCAAAAGTCCACCGCATGTATAAAGTGTGGAGGTGCCCTTCTCAGACTGTTTTCAGCAGCTTTCGTTACGATTGTATCCTTATATCAGACACAGGGCTGAAATGTGTTGCTAGTCGCTCCTACGGCTTCGTTGCAACGCGCAAATTGGTGTGTACCATCGCTGCAAAACACACGCGCTGCTCAAAACAGTCTTGCAACCCTACCTGAATTGAGTGAGGAAGAGCTTCGAATCTGGGGATGAAAGCACCTGAGCTTCAAGGATTATGGCGACGATGTTTCGCGTCAGCCTGGAGCATCCCAAGCCGTTCATTGGTTTGTTTCGTTTACGGCAAGTTGCCTCCACCACCGCCGTGCGTAGCTGCCAGCCCATGTGCACAATCTCATAGCTACTCCTCTTACGCACGAGGCCCACATGTTGCTGGGGCGCGGTGTGCTGTTGCCGACTTTTGAGCGTCTCCTCGCGACAAGAAGGTCACCGGAGCACATTTTGGAACTGACTACGGAGCGGCCCAAAACGTTTTATAACTGCGCGCCATGTTGTTCACGTCTTTTATTGCGATGTGCAAAAATGTAAAGAAATATGCTTGGATGCGTATACTAGAAAGCCAACCTCTACGGGGTGAGATAGTTCATGGAAAGAGGTTTCACTAGATAAAATAGCGAAGTTCATTGGACATACGATTTATAGAGGGATTATTCCCATCACGGGCATCCATCTATACTGAAACGCGTGCAGGCTCTTATCGCAAAACAACAAATATTTACTCAACAAAGTGTACGAGCTCACTTGTGTTTCACAAAAACCAAGCAATGCTTCGGCGCATGGCACGAGCAAGAAAGCAACACCTCGGTCTGAATTTCTGTGTGAGTAGAAACATATTTTACAAGATTTTTTTTTACATTTTATACTGTTCTTGGATCATTTATCTAGAAAATTTTTATACTGAACTTTATTTAATGTGGATATTCAGTATATATAGTGTTTTATTTCACTGTTACTAGCAGGCAACAAAAAATTACACACTTTTCACATTTTATTCCTTTCAAAATATTCTTGTTGCTCTACAACATATATTTTGGAAATAGCGTTTCGCTTGGTATGCCGCAATGCAAGCTGGAGTATTTTTCAATCTAGCAAAAACTATCTTCAAGAGCCATGATTGATATATGGAGTTTAACGTCCTGAAACCACCACATGATTATGAGAGATGCCGTAGAGAAGAGCTTCGCAAATTTCGACCTCCTGGGGTTCTTTACCACGCACCCAAGTCTGAGCACACGGGCCTGCAGCATTTTCGCCTCCATCAAAAATGCACCCGCCATAGTCGGGATCCGATCCCGCGACCTAAGGGTCAGCATCCGAGTACCTTAGCCACTAGACCACCGTGGCGGGGCTTCCACGCGGTAATGAAAAAAAAGAAGGAAAGAAGAACAACAAGAGAGAAACATTCCCTGTTGGCTACCTTACGCTGGGGGAATGAAAAAGGGAAGTATAAAGATGAGAGAGAGAAGAAAGAATAGAGGAGTTAACTAATCATCATGCACCTAAAAGGCCTCCGTGGAACTATTGAGCTACCATTAAAAAAACAAAATCGACGCATCAGTTCAACGCGTACATTGTGTTCCTCTTAACCATGTCAATGATGAATGGGAGTCGAAAATTCCTGCCCAGAATTTCAGTCCATAAGTGGTGGTCCCAACGAGTACCGTAATGCGCTCATATTGTGCAGTCACTGCAGGTGAACAATCATCTTCCTTCTGATAGGTTTTCCACAAGTTCATCTGCAAACGTCTGGAAATGATTCCTACGAAAAAACCTCAAGAATTTGATGTAGGAAGCGTGTCAGAGGTTGAGAGCACCGGGAAAATCCAAAAAGCGGAACACGCTACATTACGTTGGGTACAAACAAACCTTTACGTCGACGTAGAAGAATGAGATCACAATGCTTTAGTTTAGTTAAAGTTGATTCATGTTTCGCTAATCAATTTTGCCGCCGTTTTAGAAGTATTCCTTCACACTCAGCACTCTCTTCTCTCTGTGAAAGTGGCAACATGGGCTCATAGTTGCCCACGACACCGATATGTAAATTATGATTGTAGACATCGGCACAGAGCTGTCGCATCGATAGGCTGAAACTTTGCTCAATGTTATTTTGCGTAACTATCCAAAGGTATTTTGAAATTGCAAAATAGTGCACCTCACATATGTGTGACAACATTTGCAAGTATATCAGGGCTCAAGTTGTAACAAGAGGTGACATCTTTAACACGCGGTCACACGTGAAGACCAGCGTGAAGACCAGGCGCAGAAAGTACATCGACAATTTGAATAAAGTCTTACGTAAATCGGTGTGAGTCCCCATTTTTTACGAAGAACAGATATGAATACTGTTTCTAGGTTCAAGTCCACCCTATTCAAGTAAGTAATAACGTTTTCTGCCATCGGTGTACACACTTTAAACTTTCATCATTGCATATAGGGTCCATGTCGTCCACTTCAGCAACAGGCCTAGAAAACGGCCTTGACGTGTAGGAAAAAAACTGAGGCACAGACAGTGCTATGTTGTAGACAGAGAGAATGTATAATGATGTCATTATTTATTAAGTTGTGTCACTAGACAGAATCAATGTGGTATTATGAGCGGGCTTCAAAATTAGCTGCATAAACTGGAGTAGTGGTATTCGGAGACAAAAACAGCTGTTTGCGTCCGTGATGGAATTCTTGTAAATCGCTTGTAATATGAAATTCATAGTTTCATGAAGCATTGAAAATGGCATCGTCAAGCAAGAACACCTCTACAATTTTCCAGACTTCCTTTGAAATTAATAGAGTGAGACCACTTTATTACGAAAGTATAATGAAATATCGCATGTCATACCATCAGCTTACTGTATATGTAGGACTGTTTCATTGGGTTCACAGGCAACACAAAAGAAAATGACTAAAATCAATGTGCGGTGAAAATATTTAGGAGCTTGCTTTAAAACGTGCCCTTAGCAATGAAGTTTCCCCATCACCGTCACCACAACACTATCACGTTTTGCTTAATACCAAATTTCAACGAATTTTCAGAAAGGCATTAGCTCTCCCCCTGGCCAACAAAGTACGCATGCATCTCGTATTTTCCTGCTTTTTTTTCACAGCTCAAACTGCTATTTGATAAATGTCATCATGTGGTTTTCTTATAAAGTTATTTTATTTTCTTCTGAGTATACTGGAAGTGCTTGCATTGTCTTTCATCGTGAGTTTGCTCACGGGTCATTTATATGGCGTAAAGTAACGTTTTACAGATACGCAGTTTTTTTTAAGTATTAGTGTAACAGAATTTCAAAGACATATCTAGGTGCGCATGCAATTCAGTTAACGCACTTAACAACAAAAAATATTGTTTTGAAGTATCATATACATTTCGGGATGCACTGTTCGAATTATTAAAACCGCTTTCACCAAATACTTTGTTGACAAATGTCCTTTGACGCAACAAAAACGCACGTCCACTGCCGCAGTGTAAGTGGCATGCGGACAAATGTTTTTAAAGTTTTTTACCACAAGAGCATACTCGTTGCCGAAGAACATTTTATGTACATCTAGATCATAATTTAACATCATCTTACATGTGTTTCATTAGACTTTTTATCACCAGTACCGGGAGAAACATCCTCAGAGAGCTTCGAGTTCACCCGACAGAAATCGATGCCGGATACTGCAGCATTTCTCGAGTGCCAAGAGGCCGTATTAACGTGGCACCCATACCTCACAATGTTCACCCTGAATACCATCTCGAAAAAAGCCTTGCAGATCTTGCGAAATAAGGAAGTACAACAACCCACAATCGTCTGGTTACCAGCTCACATGGGACATAATGAGGGCGTTCCATCCAACATCAACGAGACGGCCCACATAGCTGCTCGAGGAGTCGTCGACCGCCTAGCTACTGAATGGCGTGGTGATGAGGTCCTGGACAACAAAGATCCCCAACGACGTGCAATGAACTTGCTAAGAATTTTTATCTGAGGAAACGAGAGTATCCGCCACCGCCAAGTAAAGTGAACAGGACTCAGGCACTGACGCTGGTCGGGGCATATCCAAGTTCCACACACTTGCACGAAATTCATCTAGAAATTCAGACGTCAAACGCATGCATGCTTTGATCAGACTTTTTCAGCTTAGATCATATGCCCTGACGGTTCCCTGCGTTACAGGTTGAAAACGTGGCTTCGCGGAAATGGGATGCTTTGCGACGCAAGGAAAAGCTATGGGCAGTCTAACGGGCTCGCAATGTGACGGAAAGGTTTGGCCTATCTGTCCCGACGCTGAAGCGGCCCGCTACGTGCTAGTGGTGGACCTAAATGAAGTTTTTTTTTTTTCGTACCATATCATGCGTGCGCTTTCTGTAGTCTTTACAAAGAGAATGTTCCTTGGTGTTTTCCCCTGCAAGCTCATTCATAAAATTTGGCTTTACGCTGGTAATTTGCTCTTACATTGTAACGTGGCAATTGGTGTATGGTTAACCTAAACAATTTGTGCTTCACAACATTTTTCTGGCGGCGGAAGTGGGTAACTATAGAATAGTAGAAAAAATACGCCATGAATATTCACTGCTACATACGCTTTTGGTTATTTTGGATTAACTGGCCACACAATCATGCTTGTTTTCATAAATAAATTGCTTACTAACGCTCGTAACACCCGTTTCAGTTCATCCACAACGTTAAGAAATGCACGGCTCTGAGCTGAACGCAACGACATACACTTGCTGAGAGACCGTACTCATAGTCGTTATCGAATAAAAAAGCAAAACGTTTTCACAAAAATACCGAGATGAAGGCCAGCCGTTACAGCATGTTGTTTTTCTGAGTATCACCACTAATAAATAAACCAAACAGGAGGTCCAAGCATGTTTGCAATGTTCTGTGGTAATCTCACAAATATTTCTCAACTGATCTTGTTCCTTAACTCACCGACTAACGCTGATATAGCCCAAAACGTTATTTGCCCACGATAGTCCCGTATAAACCTTCGCAAACTTCTAGTAGATGGCGCCCCACTCCTGTGTGCACAAAGCACTTGCTTTCAAAAATCGATTTACTTTTAGGCCCATTCGATAGTTCAGCGAGCGGTTCGTATAGAAGACGCAGAGAGTATAGGAACGTATTTAATCAAACGCACAGGCTTTAAAAATGCTTATACGACTTTAAACATCTACGAAGTCGTAGTGGTCGTGGACAAAACAAGCTCCAGCACAACAACATCGGAGAACGATAAATTCATATGTATGGTACTTTCATGCAAGCAATAAATGAATCTGCAAGTAATCGTAGTTTACCACTACTATGTGACTACAACAACTAATTACGTTCCTTCTAAGATTAAGCCAGGGTACATAGAAATATCAGTTTAATATTGAAATGTAATGTAGGAGAGAAGATTTTCAAGAACAGTGATAGATCAGTCGCAATAAAACACGGTGTCACAGCGTACACCGCATATTACCTCTACGAACAACAAAACGTGAATTATGTTTGTCGACCTTTATCTCAGACCATAGAAATCAACCGATCCTGTCGCTATTAACTCTGATTTTAGGTGTAAATGAGACCTTCAGTTCTCAAGACGTTTCTATACACTCGAGGAACACTTAAGCACCGGAATTATTTACAGAAACCGCTTTTATTCCCAATTCAGCGTGATACATCGTCGACACCTTCGTGTGGCAGTGACGACAAAATGTTCACCATCTGTTGCTCGACTAGCCCAATCACATCACGCATATGCAGTGAATTGAACAGGGACGCCACTCACCGGTCTCAGAGCGTACGTTATCAGTGGCAGAAATATTATTAGGCCTATTGTCATTGTTTTTTAAGACTAATATGAGTCAAGTGGACTACATCAAAAATTAGCACCGGGGTTGTACTTGAGCCCTATTAAGAAAATAACAAACGATAACTATAAGACCTGTGTAAATATGCAAGTATGTATGTACGTGTGTGTGTGTGCTTTTTTCGCCCCCTATCTGTGAAAAACGGGCTGAAGCCAATCTAACATAAATGAAGAGCAGAAATTCTCAAGTTCTTTTTTTTTTGAGAAAGCCAATTATTTCAAAAAAACAATGACAAAGGTAAAACCTAATGGTGCGGCATGAAAGTGCAATAAATAAACCAGTTAGCTCCTCAGGAATGAGAATGTCGACATGTCGCCGCCGTGTATTTCCCAAATTTCAGTGATCGGGGTTCGCGTGTGTGTGTGTGTGTGTGTGTGTGTGTGTGTGTGTGTGTGTGTGTGTCTGTGTGTGTGTCTGTGTGTGTGTGTGTGGGTGTGTGTGTGCGTGCGTGTGTGTGTGTGGGTGTGTGTGCGAGCGTGTGTGTGCGTGTGTGTGTGCGCGCGCACGTGCGTGAGTGTGTGTGTGTGTGCGCGCGTGCGTGCGTGTGTGTGTGTGTGTATGTGCGTGCGTGTGTGTGTGTGTGTGTGTGTGTGTGCGTGCGTGCGTGTGTGTGTGTGGGTGTGTGTGCGAGCGTGTGTGTGCGTGTGTGTGTGTTTGTGTGTGCGCACGTGCGTGAGTGTGTGTGTGTGTGCTCGCGTGCGTGCGTGTGTGTGTGTGTGTGCGTGCGTGCGTGTGTGTGTGTGTGTGTGTGTGTGTGTGTGTGTGTGTGTGTGTGTGTGTGTGTGTGTGTGTGTGTGTGTCTCGATTCATAATACTAGGCACATATGTAGCGCCATCATCACCATCATCATTTCTTAATCACCGCACCGCGCCTCTCGCGCAGCTGACGCTAGCTCGAGCTGCGCGAGGATTAGAACAAGCTTCTGGCCTGGCGGTTTGGACGCTGGTAGCCGACGTGGCTCCGCTTCAGGCAGGGAATAAAGTGGCGAGATCGGCACGGCCCCATCGGCCGCCTTCGACGTCATCTCACGTCTCTCTTCTCTCGTCGCTACATTGGTGACCCGGAGAACACGCCCTTCGCCGAGCGGCCCGCTGCCAAGTTCCCGCAACTCTACCCGTCACTGCCGCCGTTCCAATCGACCTACCCCAAGGTATGTTTCATGCAGCTCGATGCCGTTCTTGCGCTGAATGGCGTCACGGACCAGCTGCTGATGCACGCCATTCTTCTCGACGCCCTTCCGGTAGAGTTGCGCCATCTCGCTGCCACTTCAAGCACCAGCCCGCAGCCTTACGATGCCCTCTGCACTGCGGTGCTCGCCCGCAGCGGCAACACATACCGTCCGCTTCCGTTTACCCGCACCAGGCAGGTTTCCCAGGCGTCGCAGAGCAAGGTACGAACCGGTCCGCAGCCCTCCATTGACCGCTACCTCGGTACCCCGGCTTCGACTACTTCTACACCTGATCCGGTCGCAGAAACATCCACTCCTGCAGCTGATCACGACCGCGAGGTAGAAAACTTTCCCACTGCGACTGACCTTCCCTCTGAGAGGTACCTTCCCTCAGAGCCCCCGTGCGGAGCTTCATCACACGTACCTGCCACCTGCACGTTTTCCACGAAAGCGACGGCACGCGACACCGTGGCCCCACCAGACTCCATGACGACCTCGGCTGGGCCAGCTGACCTTCCTGCAGACTCCCCGCCTGTCCCGGCGCCTGTGGAGGCCCGCGGCACCACTCGCACCGTGCACCCAGAGCCCGCTGTGACACTCCACGCCATCAGTTTCCCCTGCACACCGGTGCCTGCTGCTCAGGGCCTCGTGGACTGCCGGCGCCTACTGACATCATCCTCGATGTGTCCTGCGGGGGTCCGGGCCCCTGGGCATGCACGGCTGGACGTGCGTGATGCTGTGGCGATGTCAGGGGGTCCCGAGGACCGCACTCCCTGTCGTCGTTCCCACCAGCTCGAACGTGGAGGTAACGCTGGACCCTCTGGACTGGCCGTGCTGCGCTCACGCTGCAGTTCATTTTTTGAGCATCAGTGTGCGAGTGCGCGCGACAATCGGCCGCGCCGGGGCGGCCCGTGTGTGTTCTCGGCCCTTGGCCATTTTTCACCTTGTTGTTGGTGCTCGCTGTCGACAAGGGTGTCCCTTCATCACGACCCTCGCCCGCTCCTTCCAACAGCGCGCCTGCCTGGCCACCCTCGTCCGCTGCGCCATTTCCAGTGTCGCCCGCCAGAGACCGCTGTTTACCGATGGCCCATCAACATTGACAACCTGGACTTTCCAAATTGAACACTTTATGGATTGTCGTTCATGTATATAGCATTTGTCACTCTCTTTCTTTTTCATATGCCTTCAAATCGCGCAAAGCGCTAGGGGGGAAGCCCTGTAGCGCCATCATCATCATCATCATTTCTTAATCACCGCGCCGCGCCTCTCGTGCAGCTGACGCTAGCTCGAGCTGCGCGAGGATTAGAACAAGCTTCTGGCCTGGCGGTTTGGACGCTGGTAGCCAACGTGGCTCCGCTTCAGGCAGGGAATAAAGTGGCGAGATCGGCACGGCCCCATCGGCCGCCTTCGACGTCATCTCACGTCTCTCTTCTCTCGTCGCTACACATATATACCTAGTAATATGAATGTGCAAGCGAATAACATGTACGCTCATTCCTGATGAAGGCCAGACTCTGCTCGGAACTCGAAATAAGTAATCACGGAGGATCTTCTTCTCTCTCTTCTCTCTTGAATAGCCGGGCGGGAAGGTTAAGATGTTTCTATAGAGGTGGACTTCAGACTGATTTTGCGTGGTCTTCGTTATTATTGAAACAAATTCTGAAGTATTCATTTCAGAAACGCACTACCATGGCGGAAATGTCCGCCATTTTTGTCCGCATTTGAGAAATTCGAAATGCTCTTAAAATTTTCAACTTTTTATAAAGAAAATTTTGAATATTTTATAAAAACACTAAAGCGGAACTATATTACACTGATCGCATTATAGGGAGATCTTGCATTGACTGACCGGAAGCCATTGCTGAGCATTCTACGTTAACTGAAACAGGCGAAAATATTTATAATGTTGACTACTTTGAAGAAACATTAAATTTCGTTTTCAATGTATCTATCATGCTGCTGTTTGCAGCTTTGTTCTTGAAAAACTGGCCACTGTTCAGTTTACTTTATGGCGCAAGCAGTATTCGCAAAGCAGATAAAAAACTAAGCAAATCTATTTGAAATCACAATTTATGATGCTACCCGTCACCGCAATGATTGCATCGGGGAAAGATGGAGCGGCAAAAAACGTGTTTGCGGTTTATCCCAGTCAGAACGAGTCGGCCGCGAAAGTCAGTTCCACAGTCCAATCCACTCTTGCAAGAAACATAGCACGTACGTGATGTTCGGCAGAAACTTTGTGTGTACAACAGAGAATTCCCTACATTTCATGCATCCCCTGAGGAACCCGGAAAGAGCTTTCTCGGTGAATTGCACGAACCAGAGCCACACAATTCCGAAACATCTCTCTTGAGGCCAAGAAGAAAAACTCAGCATCGGCGACTCCTTTTAAGGGAAACTGGTGTTTAAGAAAGCCTCGTTTATGTGAGTTGCTTTTCTCAATAAACAAAACGTTTATAGGTGATAACGTCGGGTCGGAAACCGCATGATAAATCAACCACTACGTAGCCACAGCATGCGTTTCATAGCAGCCACTTGAATATAGTATTATTGCCATTTAGTTCTGTGCGAGCCAAACAATTATGTCCAGGCCTATAAAAACCAGCTGAAGTGTTCACAACCTCTACTATAATAAATGCCCCGAGCACTCTAACGAGATTAATATTATCTGGACTTCTACGGGCCAAACTTGCGATAAAATTCTTGGTTATGCAATGGTTGACAGCTATGGAAATCTTCATCGCCCAGTGCATCACGCAGTACACTGGCATCGTGCAGTACACGGGTCTCTTGCGTTTCGCCTCCATCAAAGTGTGACCACCACAGTGAGGATCGAGCATTCAAATTTCGGCTCAGAAGCAGGAAACTTTAAAGACTGCATCATAGGTGGACAGCCCTGTACTTATCAGCAAAAAAAAAAATAAAACACCCCCTTGCAGGTACGGATAAGTAGTCCCACCGGACACAATTCCAATAAGTGTGCTCTTTTGTTATGCGTTTACATGAAACAAAAAATCGTCAACACCAAACAGCGAATTTTCGAATCGAATCGAGAGAGATATTAGTGAATTTTCAATAGGTGCTGCCATTCATGAACTTTTGCATACTAGTAAACAAAAGGTCTCCAAGAGTTCTATTGCGATGAATTCTGACGACTTTGGAGATTTTTCGTACGAGCCCAACACTCACTTTATTGCACTGATATGTGTCGACTTTACTACCTATCTCGATGTGCTGTTCGCTTCCGAGGTTGTTGTATAATACTTTCGCTTTCCGAATAATAATTTTCAGACCTATACTTCTAATCCCCTTGCCAAATTCAATAATCATGAATTGCAATTCGTCCCCCCAGTCAGTTAGCAATACAATCTCATCGGCGATGCGCAGGTTCTAAAGCACTCTTCGTTAACCCTTATCCCGAACTGTTCCTATTCTAGGCCTCTAAAAACCTCCAGTAAGCACGTGGTAAATAGAATACCAGAGATTGTATTCCTTTGCTTTACACCTTTTATTGGTATTTTGTTGCTTTTTTTATGAAGCACTACGGTGGCAGTTGGTCCTTTGTAATTGTCTTCCATGATGTTTAGATACGCTTCGTCGACGTTTGATTCCTTAGTGTGTGCATGACTGCTGATTTCTCTACTGAATCTATGAAGGCTATGTATAATGGTTGGTTATATTGAAACCATTTATATACCAACTTATTTATAGTGTGAATGTGGTTGATTGTTGAATAGCCTATTCGAATCCCTGTTTTATCCATTGGTTGACTGAATTCTAATGTTGTCTTAATTCTGTTAGCAATTATTTGTAATAAGCTTGTATATGGCGGAGAGCAAGCTGATCAGCCTGTAATGCTTCAAGTGCTTGTTGTTCCCTTTCCTATAGATTAAGAAGACTTCAGCAGTATTCCAAGATTCTGGTGCACTGATCGTCAGAAGACACTTTGTAAACGGGGTGACCAGTTTATCTAACAAGATTTGTCCTCCTTCTTTCAGGAGATCTGACGTTATCTGATCGTAACCAGAAGTTTCCTTTTTTGCTTTCCCTCCAAGGCTTCCCTGACTACTTCTGTCATTTCTGGCAGGATATCACATTAGTTACAGCTAATTTTTATATTATAATTGTGGTTCCTCCAACTATACTGTACAGTTCTGCGTAAAACTCCACAGGTAGTTTGTTTATCCTATCCATACTGGTAGTTACTTTGCCTTCCACATTCACTGGAAGTTGTCACAAATTACCACTCAAAAAAGCGCGCCACTGATTTCTGACAACCAAGTGCCAGAGAGACGCCTCAAGGTCAACAATAAAGAAGGAAACAAGCATCCAAAGACTCCCCGGGCGCGCCGCCTCTCCCCCCTCGGAAGCGTAGTTTCGCCGACCAACCTCCTCACATCGGCGGCCGAGCAAGCCCTGGAAGGTTCTCGAAGGAAAGGGGCGTGGTGATGCAAAGTTGCGTCACGTCTCGCGGACGGCCCTCAAAACGTCTCGGTCTTCCCGCCTTGTCGGCGAAGGCTTCTATCCTCAGTGAAAAAGCAGGTAATGAACAGGATTTCCACCTGAAGGGTGAAGACTTGTGCTACAAGCAGAAGAGTGTCTACCGCCAGCGAGCAAAGATGCATTGCAGCAGCTTCACGTAGGAAGCCGACGTGCTACCGGCGAAGAAGTTGGTGCTTAGAGAGCGGTCAATTGAAGACGTGAGGTTTCCTGGAAGAGAAACTTCGGGGGCAGCGGATCGACAACAGCACTGGACTTTCAGTGAGTGATTCTTGGAAGAGTATCATTCAGACGTTGTCCCAAGGACTTTGGGCTGAATAAGTTTTCGAACTCTTTAGTCTTTAAGCGTCTTGGCTGTTCGATGCATGTGATTGCATTCTCGCGCGTATTGTTGTTTGTGTCCGTTGTTTCGAGTGTAGCAGATTATACTGTGTAGTAAGTTGTTTGATTGGTGACATATCGCATTTAACGATTGTCGAGTGTGCATATTTGTGTATCGTTTGATCTGCCATATTTGAAAATATAATTTCGTTTTGTTTATCAACTCTCGGTTCTGACTCGTTCTTTGGAACACAACCGGTGTCCGCTGGCGCGCCAAATAGGACCACATATAAATTGTACGCGCTTTTGTGGTGCAGTTCGGGAAATCGATACTTCGGCCCTTGGATTTATCCCGGCGATCACCTCCCTAATTAACAGGACTTGAGACATTTGTGAAAGAGTACGCTACTAAGGACAGGTAGTAACCACGGAGCCGAACCACGAGATTGAAGTAACTAGGAGAATAAAAAAGAGATGGAGCACTTTTGCAAACTTTCTCAAATCATGACTGGTAGATTCCCACTATCCCTCAATAGGAAGGTATAAAACAGCTGCATCTTACCAGTACGTACCTGCGAAGCAGAGCCCTGGAGGCTTACAAAGAGAGTTCAGCTTAAATTGAGGACGACGCAGCGAGCAATGGAAAGAAAAATGATAGGTGTAACCTTAAGAGACAAGAAGAGAGCAGAGTAGATTAGAGAACAAACGGGGGTTAATAGTATCGTAGTTGAAATCAAGAAGAGCAAATGGACATGGGCCGGGCACGTAGCGCGTAGACAGAATAACCGCTGGCCATTAAGGGTAACTAATTGGATTCCCAGAGAAGGCAAGCGAGTTAGGGGGACACAGAAAGCTAAGTGGGCAGATTAGATTAGGAAGTTAGGGGCGTAAAGTGGCAACAGCAAGTACAGGACCAAGATAACTGGTGGAACAATGGAGAGGCTTTTGTTCTTCAGTGGATGTAGTCAGGCTGATGATTATGATGTGTTTTTAAGCACCAAACATGCGACCTTTCTATCAAGAGTAGAGCACTGATATTTCGGAGAAATACTATATGTCGTAGAAAACAATACATCATCTCTAAACCAAAATAAAGTTTTCATCATCATCTTCCGCTAAAGGGAACCATGTGTAGATGCGAAGCAGCGGGCACTTGCACTTGCTCTGGCAGCGACGCTGGTTTGGTGCTCAACTTGGCATTGCGCAGAAGCAAAAGCTGCGGAGGTGCAAAGCACGCAGTGGTAGACCGATGTTTTCTACTGGAACATGCCAATCACTGCTAATGGCGAATAAGAGACAGAAGACTCCGATGGGCCACAGATACACGCAATTCGCTTTTAGTTAACGCACACGCTGCGAATATTCATTGTTCAACAACGCACAGCGAAACTCCCACTGGTACTACCTCGGGATTAATATGCCGTGTCTATATATACGGGTTGGCCAGTGAATGGTTCTTCAGCGCGAGCAGTCGGGTTTTCAATCCAAGAAACTCGCTAGCAGACGGCGTCGGCGCTACGAGGAGAGAGAGAGGAACAGTGGGAGAGGAAGAGATTACGCGCATGTGCATTGCGGGTGTAAACGCCGCTAGGACGAATGCCTATAGGAGAGAGAGGGGAGAGCAAGCGTAAATTATCAGACGCTCCCTGCGTCACTATTGTGAGTCCAGAGAGGGAGAAATAGGAGAGGCGAGAAGGGAGAGCGTACGCGCATGCGCAGTAAGGGTGGCCACCCCGTACACCGAATTTAGCTGGACTCTAAGCCGCTTCACACCTAAGACTCAGTAGGTCCATCTCCGTCAGGCCATTGCAAAAGAAACTGTTCGGATACATATGAATATAAGAAAAACGGAAGTTAGAAGTCGACGTTCAACGCAACAGTGTGAGAAACAAAGTCTGCATTTGTGTATAGAAAGTATACAAAAATTTCAAAGTAGATATAATGTGAAAGAACAGAGCACTCAGGCCACAGAACCCTGCAAAATGTTCTTCATACTCATCAATGTACAACCATTGATAATTGATAGTCGACGATGCCGATTAATTACTACCATTAAACCACGAAGGGTAATGCGAACCTCATCACATAAACGGAACAAAGAAAGATTTTGCCTAAACAGTTATCTCGAGTTTTTGCTATGCTAGAATGCGTAACTGCTTTAACAATTTTGTCAAGTTCATTGAATAGTTCTCGAAATCGATCCTCGATGTGTCATCAGTAACGGTGTGTACACGAAGTCTTAAAAAAATATGGTCTTCCTATTTGACTTTTTTTTAGTTTCTCAGGGGTTCTCTGACATTTTTTTCATAAGCTTCGTCTGGTGCCCAAAGTGTTGGTTTTGTAATATTTCTTCTCCCCCAATATTTCAGTGGCACTTGACTTCAAAGTTATGACATTTCAATTTTATGATCTGAGCATTTTAATATACACCTAAGCTCACCGGACAAGTCTTGTTCTCGTCATGTTTTTAAGAGGCGAGCCTAATTAACAGCTTTTGTACGTTTTTCAGAATCACTGGTTGTATCTTTCACATTAAAAACACGTTAGCTGTATCTTTCAGCCGCGGTTATAGAGATTTCTCGCCTTTTAAGTAGTCCTGCTCAGCAGCTTACAAATTATCACAATCTATTACCCAAGGTGCCGTTTTTTTTTCGCTTTTTTTGAACATAAAAGTGTTTTATGCAGGGGTCTTTTATGGCTACATTAACGCTTTCGGTAAAGAAACACGAAAAGCAAAGTTCGATCGCCGGGAGACGGGCCTACGCCCTTTCACTACGAAGTGGCTGTATCGAAACAACTCATTCACAAAGAAATTACAACTGTTACAGTTGTTAGTTCCCGCTTGTCGTGTGTATACTTGTGCGTTCGTTTCGTGCGTTTCCTTTAGTGTTTGAACAGTGCGTGTTAAGTGTAGAGCTGTGAAAGTTGTTTGTTCGCGTCATTCTACAAGATGCTTTGTGCACATGCTGTTTGTGTTTTTCCCATGGGTTCCTTCCGCTTGAGCAGCGCCTTGCATGTTTCGAGTGGTGGCTGTTCTTCGCGTGACATTACAATTTGCGGCAATGGCATTCTCTCCTCCGTCCTTGTGAAAACAATGCACAACATACGCTCAACTACAAGAATGAAGAGAAGATTCAGATTGCTGGTATACCGTTTCAAACAACAAATTATCAACTACGTTTTTTTTAGATGACCCTCTCACAACGTATAGTTTGTTTCGCCACATAACGGCAAGCCACCAAACAGAGCACGCTTTACAGAAAAAAAATGCGGGAACTTGATTGTGCGGCCAAATCATCAAGAATGTCAGAATATATGAAGGTTAACGTCACATAAAACCTTTTTCGCACACATAACCCCACAATAAAAGGCTTATAAAAATTTACCGCAATTTTTAAAAGAAATTGTGTACCGCTCGGAAAAAAATAATTATTGTGGCACAAATGAGAAAATCATGCATCCCATCGGTGGCAACAAGCATGTTTTTGTCACATAAAAAAGCAAATATAATTTTAACTTGCTGTTTCAATTCGACGAAATGACCACTAACGTCATTCAACAGCAATGTGGTCAACCTACTTGTGCGACAAAGCATTCTCGTAGGCAGACTTATTGTTCTAAAAAACAAACAAGCATAATTTGACATTGTATTTTACTCACCAGAGGCAGCTTTAGGTTGCGCCATAGGCAAATTTTTCGTTTTTTCTTTTCTCTCACGTTCAGAGAGGCGTCCGGTGGCTCTGCTGGCGGTGTGTTCGCTTGCCTGCATGCCTGCCCGCAAACGGCGGAGAAACGTGCGCCCGGCGTCCGCTGCCGCTCATAAGAACTACAAAAACGTGTTCGCGTGCCTTAAATGACCACTAATCTATTTGTCTTATTATTAAACAAAACTTGATAAAACCTACCGAATTCAAGCGTGGTTTCAGTTTTGGCTTCTAGTGGCAGCAATATTATCATCGCCTCCAACGACCAATGTTGTGGGCACGGATAGAAGGAGACCGAACTCGGATAGAAAATTCTGTTGTAAAAATCTTCACTCATTCTCAAAGAAACCGCAGCAAGGATAGACGCTTCATATGGTGCGTTTTTTATTGATACAAAACACAAAAGCACTGAAGGGCGGTCGAAAGTCCCTTTAACTTAGACAGTAGCATCACACATTTTTTTCATGACGTCTGGCAAAGTTGTGACGGTAAATTAACGCACAATATAAATCAAATAAAAGGGAATAAACATTCAAGTCAATGAAATCAAATTAAATATCTGTACTTAAGGCACACGATATATTTCATCACTGCTTATTATAACTACTAAATGGCATTGCAGCTATTTTGAAAAACACAGTCGAGCATGATTAGTGAAATGTAAATACGAATTTCCGGCCACTCTAAAGGTGTAAGTGTCCTGCTCTCACTTAATTTTATGCCTCAAAAGAGCCAAATATATTATTACATCGCCCTTTGTAAAACAAGATAAGGATTATCTTGCTTATCAGTTGTGGATGACACAACCTAATTACTGGTAGACCTCAGTGTCGAAAACAAGCTAAAACACCGTCAGTAAGAGTGAAGTCTTCATACTCTTGAAAATAACTTTTTTCTATCACGCTAATTAAATCTCTCATACGTTGAAACAAGAAGTAAGACAAGTATCAGATTTGAAGGAAACGGAAATAAAGAGAAATATTGTGTAAATCAGTCACCTGGCGAAACAAAAGTTAACTACGCGTTCAGGCTAAAACTGGCAAACGAGCAGCTTTAATGAAAGGCTCAAATTCAAATAAATACTACGAAGTACGTTATTCTTAACGATAGCTCAACTATCTAGACCGTCTTTTGAAGACAGAAAGTCTTACTTCGGTCGCTATTATCGATTCCTTAAGGACTCACTAATCAAACGAAGTTGGGGATAATGGGTTAACGACCGTTCATTCATTTATTTTTCTAGACGACTCAAAGAAGACATGAAAGGCGGGCTGCCAGACAGGCACCACTCTAGACAAACAAGAAAAGGGTCTGCAGTACTGAGAACCCTGCTTGGATGCCAAGACCAGTGCGTAGTCAGGCTACGGAAACACCTGCGGCTCATCAGAACCATTCAGTCCAGACGAGGCAAGAACTATCGTGCACCCGTAACTTGGCCACATCAGGCGCGCATTTATCGACCCGGCCGTAACGCGCGCGTGGCTCAGATGATGGCGAAGATAGCATTTCGTTTGCAGCTGGCGGCTTCGCCCGGTGGCGGGACCGCCAGCACGTCCGATGTGTTTACTGCCCTGCATCACCTCCATTCGTATACTGTTTCACGCCTTCCTTTCTGCTCATTGTGTACCTCTTCCGGCCTGTGGTAAACTGGATGGCAAAGGCTGTTGCACTGTTGATGCTGTTGCAGGAGCGACGTTTGTACTGGGAAGACGCACACGTTATTTATGTATGCCTCCACGAGGCCACACGAATTCGCGGTAGAACGAAGTATGAAAATAAAAGAAAATAACTTACGAGATGCGTATAGAGAGAAAGTCGGACCGAAAGTGAGGTAACGTGGGAAAGAGGCCTCTTCTGTCGCGCTGGCGCGTTGTTTCCGGTCGCCCATCAACATTGCAAGCGGTTCGGAAAAGGCGTGCTTCTCTCTTTACTCTGTATTTTTCTCTTCCCATCCTGTAGTACCTCCTTTGTGGTTTGCGGTTGAAATGTGTTGCGCGAAAAACCTGCTAGTGGGATGGAGGGTCTTTTGTGGTTGTTCGCCCACTGCAGAGTCTGGGCGGTACGGCGGTGCGAGTTGATGAATGGCCTCCATTCTGACGCTGCTCCCAGAGGTGCGCCGGAGGCGGTGCGGTGTCGGGCGAGACCACCAAAAACGGTGTGCCCGGAAGCACTCTACCTGCCTAAGGTCATCAGCCGGTTTCAATCTAAGGAAAAGCAGATACCCATCCGCCTCTCCTACAATTCACGCGTCTACTTTTTTTCCCCCGGAGCATCATTTGTTGCGCCTTTGCGGAGTCATGTTTCAAGCCGCGTTTCTGCCTAACCTTATATCATATTTTTTTTAAAAATTCGGATTTTTAGGTACAGTATAAAAAGTTTGTGAGGTTATGTGACGAAGACTTATTGATGCCTTGGCGTGTGTGGAGGATTTGCCCTCTCATTGGATAAAAATATTCAAAACCTGTACAAAGTACAGAGTTTATTACGCGGTGTCTTATCGATGAGCAGCTACGGGAGGGCCAGATGGCTTTTTTTATAAGTGAGTCTTACCCGGAAGAGAAGAAAATGCGTATGTGAGTCAATCTCGACTGTTCCTGATTTCGTTCTTTTTCACTCAAGAAATATTTGCTATGGTTTTTTCCAGCATTTACTTTATCGACATTGTGCTGCGGAACGTAAAGGGGAAAAAAACAGAATATCAAAGCATTCCTCGTTTTTTTTTTTTGACGCCACGGAAGAATAAACGACAGCGAGTGAAACTTTTGAAACCGTGTTTGATGTTTTTTTGTTTAAAGTTTTTCTACTGAATTCACTGTATTTTTATCTTTATTATTGCCGACGTTAGAAACTACTGCCATTCATCTTTTGTTAGAATATGTTAAGCAAAAGGATACGTGAAGATGTGCTACCTTATACTAAGTAATCAATCGCAAAGAAACGTGCCAGCTCAAAAGAGCGGTCTTCTTAAAAACGATAGTCTTTCTTGGGGACCTTCGACGCAAAAATTATTGTCTGTCTGTGCATTTGTCTGTTTGTCCACTCTTAACAGCGCCGAGTATTTGAAACGGCTGACCCCATCCGCAACACTCACCAATGTTTCTCAAGAATTAGCGTTCATACTTGTGCAATTGTCAATTAAAAAGCAATTATTGCGCATGTCTCGGACACTATAACAACACGCATATATTCTGCATGTGCGTCTTTTCCTAGAAAAGGCATACATAAGTAATTTTAAGGACCATAGCACTTATCACGCTGCATTCACCGTGTTTCTTGTAGTTGTCTTTTTTTTTATACGAGTGAATAAGTGTTCAAGAAATCTTCATAGGTAAGCAGACAGACTTTTTTTTTAGTTATTGTAGGGCGCCAACCCATAATACCAATACTCTACTAGTAATTCCGTGCCATTCTTCTCCATGATTTGATAAGGCAAAAAACACTTTGTGCGTTTCTACTAGCGTGATATTGTAATGTTATGTGCCGATGGAAATAAAACAGTGGAAGTATAAAACGGCAAACGTGCACCAACTAGGAAGTCTGTGCTGTCGTACTACCATATTATAAATTATTCAATAGAACGCAGAGAACGCACCATATGGAAGGCAATTCAAGATATTTTATGAGCCATTTTGCTTTGTGCTCAGAACATCGCCACATACATACATGCATGGTTCCGTCACAGCTCTTTATTGCTGTGTTGTTTCTAACGAAACATGTCGGAAAGTGAATGTTTCAGGAAATATGAAAGCGTTTGTATCTGTTTGTTTGTCATGTCATTGCGCTGTTAGTCGGTTCTTCTAGTATGCAGCAACCAGCATCAGCCAGCACGTCATCGCAGTAACATGATACTTCATGAGTGCTGTGGTTTATGACATCAAAATTGCAATACAGTTATGAGGACACTGCTATGGGGGACCTCGGGATAACTTCTATCACCTGAAGTTCATTAACATGCACCTAAATCTAGGCACACGAGTGTTCTCTTTCTATCTCGCTCCCATCGACACACGACTGGCATGACCAAGAATTAGACCTGAACCCCCGAGCTCAGAAGCGCTGAACGTGAAAGAGATACCAGCAGGCAGAAAACAGCATCAAGCGAAAAGTGTGCAGAATTATGTTAACAAACAACACCGCAAGGCGCTATATTAAGAATACCAACGAATACATGCCGCATATAAGTTCCCGAGTTAACCGACCCTATAGTTGATTCCCATTACCTGAAATCACAGTGCTGCAGTAAAAAAATGATTTGAATGATATGTGGGGTTTAACGTCCCGAAGCCACAGTAACAAATAGCCGGTCCACAGATGTTAGGCGGAGACGACCCGTTTATCCAGCATGGAGCCAAAGCTGTCCTCCACTAGAGCGTGCCTGTCTCCACTTCGTCCTCTTCGGCAGTCTGGCCCACTACAAGAGCCTATTTTGTGACAACCGCCACATGAATATGAGAAACGCCATAGCGAAGGGCTCCGGAAGTTTAGACCACTTGGGGTTCTTTAACGCGAACCCAAATCTGAGCACACGGACTTACAGCATTTTTGCTTTCATCGAAAATGCAGCGCCGAAGCCGGAATGGGATCCCGCGACTTGCGAGTCAGCAACCGAGTACCTTAGCCACTAGGCCACCGCGGTGGGGCCCACAGAAAGAAAATACACAGGTGAAAACTTTCAGTGAAAATATATTATCACCAGAACAATTGGACAAATTAGTATTGAGAAAACAGTCAACGTGTAAGAAGTTCACGATTTCTCTTCGCGTACTGTTCCCAACTACAGTTGTGCGCGACCATGACCCCTAAATAGTCATTCTTGATGTTAACGTAGCGTGGAGCAAGATCTGACCTGAGCAAATATGATTTATTTTTCGTTTCGTTCAGCTAAGTGTACTGGTCGCTGCAGCCAAAGACCGTCCTAAAGGTTAGTAAAACACCCGCACTGTTTAACCCTTTCGGCTCTGGCGGTGTCAATCGACACCACCGCACAACATTTCCTCTAGCATCTCGGCAACCTAACTAACAGTGCTCATTTTTGAGAAAATAGTTCTTCAAATACCCCCACTGCAATTTACATCAATATTGTAGCACGTTTGTGGACGTAGCAGCCACAAAGAAAAAGAAGCGCGAGCGAAGTCTTCGGTGAAGCCAAGGCGCGTAAGGTGACGCGGGTCAGCGTTATTTTCGGGACGTCGTACCGACGCTGTTTCAATGAGTATTAGGCTGGCAAGTAAGACGTTGGTTCTCATTTTGTGTGCACTAATGATTAGCAGGAATAAATCATCCCAATTTTTTCATTTTTTAGTCACTAAGCCCTAATGAACTAATTTGATACTACGTTAATTAATCAAGAAATGCTCGCACCACTGACTCAATTTTTTGTTTGTGGTCTTCTGAAGTCCCAAACACAAGAAAAACAACCACAAAATTGTATCCAACGAAAAAAGAAAATTGAGGGCTTAAAGGGTTAAGCTATCGATAACTTGCGCTCCGTCCAGCAGTACTGCCGAAGTGGGTGCGCTGTTCACCGAAAGCCCCTGGTGCGAGCGTCAAACGTAAACTCTGCTCGTCGAAGAAGAGCATGTGAAACATGTCAAATAGGGAAATAAAAACAGGAAAAGAGACAGAAAGAGAACAAAAAAGAGAAGGCGATAGAATGGAAGAAAAAAATTTGCAGGAATAAAGGGAATAATCCTATATAGACATTAAAAAATATTGACAAAAAAACTGATTCGAAAAGAGATATAAACAACAGAACAAGATGGAAAAGTTTGACAGGAATAAAGAGAAGCAAATAAAAATGGAGAATGAAAGATGGCAAGGCAGAGAAAGACAAAACAAAAAAAGGTATTGAAACAAACAGACGAAACAAAGAGCTGAAAGAAACAGAGAGCAAGACAGAAAGAACAAAAACTCACGCATATCCACGCAATGAACGATGATGAGTGGGTGAAGCTAGAGAAGGGGGAGATCATCGGTAAATTGTTACTCTACCGTGAGAAGTTAGCCCATTACATCATTAGAAAGACGTAAGACTGCGCGTATATTACGCAAATCAACATCTATTTTTTTCTTGTTCAATAGTTTTTTTTATTTTGTTGTTTTTTTCCATTTCTTCGTTCTCATGGTGGCTGGATTGCGAGGCCTCTTCATTATTGTAGCTTTATGGTGCGTGAAATGAGGCGACAGGAGTTCTTGTACTGGATGCACGAAGCTGTGCCTTACGTTAGCCAACCTTCCCTGGTGCTATCGTCAAGCGAAAAGGGGCTTGTTGAACATGGGTGACTATCAAGCTCACACGAGGCTGCATGTGCCTTACGGCTTGCCAAGAATATCATCTTTGAAAACGAGCATGCGCGCTCAGCTTTAAGAAACGTATAAGTTTTTCAAGAAAAAAAAATTGCAAGTTCAACGCTGTGTGTGTCCCCTGCTTGCTGCGTCCTGTGTGTAAACGTTGTTTATATTTTTAATACACAACCCTAGCAACTTGCCCAATTTAATTTTTTTCTTCTGTCTTTATCGCAGCCTTTAACGAAGTTATGCGATGTCTTTTATTTGTCTCGCTTATATAAAAAGTACTTTCTGGAGTAACCTATTGCGTTCGATGAGCCTGCCGCTGAACTCACAAAATGGTGCACATTTATGAAGGTGAACGGAGCGAAGTCAAAGGTTAAATAACTTACCATGCTACTCTAAATATACCAAGTACAAGATGCAATATTGAATAGTGAACATGCGAAACATAATACGTTGCTATGAACTATGAGATCAATTTTTTTTCACACTCGGCTGCTGACCCGCAGGGCGCGGGTTCGAATCCCGGCTGCGGCGGCTGCATTTCCGATGGAGGCGGAAATGTTGTAGGCCCGTGTGCTCAGATTTGGGTGCACGTTAAAGAACCCCAGGTGGTCGAAATTTCCGGAGCCCTCCACTACGGCGTCTCTCATAATCATATGGTGGTTTTGGGACGTTAAACCCCACAGATCAATCAATCAAGTTTTTTCACAGTAAAATAAAACAATAATGAACATAACAACAACAATTGTGTTTAAGTCGTCGCTAGCACAGATACATAGAAGATTTTTTTTTTCACTGACCTGTCACTAGCTCCAGCTTATCACAACTTTTGTCAGGTGCCTCCAAGCTGACAGTGGTCCCGACTGGAAAATATAGTGCAGGAGGATAGAATTGGTTGTGCTTAACTGTGGGGAAAAACTTGCGACGTGGTATTGTGTGAAATATTTTAGCACGATAGAGAACCAATATTCGAATGCCCCACCGCGGTGGTCTACTGGCTAAGTGTCACAGAACGAGCGCTAAAAAAGAGCGCGCCGCCAAATTCTTGCGACAACGGGCGGGAGAAACGCCGCGAGGTCAAAAGAAAAAAAAGAAAGCAAACGTCCAAGGCTCCCCGGGCGCGCGCTCTCCCCTTGGAAGCATGGCTTCGCCGACGAACCTCCTCACCCCACATCGGCAGCCCAGCAAGCCCGCGATATTTCTAGAACGAAGGAGGCGTGGCCACGCCGAGCTGAGTCATCCGACGCGGAGGGCCGACAAACCGTCTCGCCTCTCCCCAGCCTTCGCTGCGTATCGCGCCGACGAAATGACGAGAACCGTCTGGAATGTCGCGCGCAAGATATTTAACCGAGCAGCCGAGATGAGAGATCAGGAGGAGACGGAAGTGAGCGCCAGAGTGCGTAGGGATTCCGCCGTGTAGTAGGCGAAGGTTTTGGTCCGTAGGGACGAAGCCGGAGATGAAGAGGATTTCCACCTGAGGGGTGACGACTCGAGCTACAGGCAAGAGTGTGTGTTTACCGCTATCGAGCGAAGACGCGTTGCGACAGCTGCGTGTGTGGAGCCGACGTGTTCCGACGAAGAAGTTTGAAGCTTGGAAAGTGGCCATATGAAGACGGGAGGTTTCCTGGAAGAGAAACTTCGAGTACTGCGGAACGACAACAACGCTGGACTTTGAGTGAGTGATTCTCGGAAGAGTATCATCTAGACTTTGGTTCCAAGAACTTTGGACTGAATAGGTTTTCTATCTCTTTAGTCTTTAAGTGTCTTGGTTGTTCAATGCATGCGACTGCATTATAGTGCGTATTGTTGTCCGCGTCCGTTGTTTCAAGTGTGGCTGATTGTATTGTGTAGTACGTTGATTGATTGGTTTGATTGGTGACATATTGTATGCAACTATTGTGGAGTGTGCATTTTTATGTATTGTTTTTGATCTGCCATTATTGAGAATATAATTTGTTTGTTTATCAACTCTCGGCTCTGACTTGTTCTTTAGGCCACAGCCGGCGTCCGCTGGCGCACCAAAAAGGACCACTTCTAAATTGTCCACGCTTTCGTGGTGCGGTTCGGGGGGCCGATACTTCGGCTCTTGGAATTAGCCCGGCGATCGCCTCCCTAATAAACGGGACATGTGTGACACTAAGCTACACGGCCGCCGACCCACAGCTCACGGGATCAAATTCCTGTAGAGGCGAAAATGCTGCAGGCCCGTGATCTCAGATTGGGGTGCACGTTAAAGCATCCTAGATAGTCAAAATTTCCTGAGCCCTCCACTGCGACGTCTCTCATAATCCTATGGTGGTTTTGGGTAGTTCAACTTACATATAATCAACTGGTATGCGAATGTTAAGTAATACACTGCACGCTGTTGGAAGCAACCCTTCTCCTGGCACAACCTGTGATGAAGACGACAGTTATTTGGCTAAACTAACCTCGATGCCAACACTTGTGCTTTTGACGATGTATTAAAATCGCAGGCCACTGTAGACAATTTAAATTAATGCGCCATTTTGGCAACAATGGTAATACAACTTGAAGCAATGTTCGATTATCCGGGTACTTCAACCGATAGGGTATATTACGTTATGATACAATGCTGTAGCTTCAACGACAATGTACCTCAATCGTAATGGCTCTATAATAGTCAAGCACAAAGACAATTTAGCAGTGCACTGGAAGACGCAACGTAATGGCGTTTTATTGCGTGGAAGAGATAAAACAGTTTCCGCGTCGACACACTTAGGGCGCTAGAGGCATTAACAATCTTATCTTAAGAAGCTATCTTAAGAGACTACCCAATACAAGTAGCATCCTTTCGAATAGATGTCGTTACAAATAAACTGAGCACAAAATATTACAATTCCTGCCCCAAATCAAATATTCGAGCTGACTTTAGACCAGGCTGGTGCTGGCGCAGTCCTCCATAGTCCAAAATACTAAAGCACAAAGTAGGCTCGACGTTTTTAGTTAGGTTGTGGTAGTTTTACCCCCGAACAAAGCAAAAGTCAAATTAAAACAAATATTTCGCATAATGTTGCAACATTAGCGTACGCCTTGACCATTATTCTTATGTTATTTTTTACATCAATATACGACCCTTGTGGTGGCCGTATAGTTGCCACATAAGTTAATCAGAAGCAACGGTTGTTGCTGTTTTATCTAGAGGTGGAGAGAATTAATTGTTTCACGGGAACTCAGATTGACGTTTGAGATGAAAGAAAAAAAAAACATTCGGCAGATCTCTTGTACTTGGCAATCGACGTTATGCAAAGCATGCGCAGGGAAGGTGACCGTGTTTAATTTTTTTATTGAGCGACATGCCGTGAAATGACGCTAAATATATGTACAAATGTTGCACACACAGACATATGTTGAAGAGTTGCAGATGTTCATATAACCTCCCAAATATGCCAACTGGAACATGCGCATTAGAAACACCAGAAGCTGATATGAAGCGCTGATGCTCGCGAGGATGCTGGCCCTGGACGCTGCTAAATAAATCAACCTCAGCGCATGGCAACTAATCACAATTGACGTTAACCTGACGTGACGGCTGTATCAAAAAAAGAGTACATATGTAATGTTTATAAAATTTGCTAGGCAGCACTGCAACAACTATTGACGTTTCACGAAAATCAGCGTCAATTTGAAAAGAAGATCTCAGACCTGGCGTAGCTCTGTGGTAAAATGCTTCATTGCCACGCAGAATGCTTGGGTTCAATTCCAGCTGGGAACCTGACAATTATTCTTTGCATTCATCAGGTCGACGTTACCAATGTCGGGCATTTCTTAACGATCGCAAGTTAAAATTGCCCATGTGTGTTTTCGTCGTTCCTGGGTAGATATTAAGTGTCAATCACCAGTGGCACATACCCGCATACCAGCAGAACATACGCACCCGTTCGTATGTGCCACTGTCTGGCGTGAAGTATTTGACAGCGTATGCAACGGGATTGTGACATTATTCATGTCTTGACCAGCGCGTCATATTTGTCAAACCTTCTTACCCTCCCACGGTAATTTTTGTTCACGCCATGTTAAGGGGGCGACCACGGGAGCACCCAAATGTAGACGGTTGATAGACGGAATAGATAGATACGCTCAAGGTCGCCGAAGTTCGCTAAGAAATTTTTCGCACTTAAAAACGCCAGGCATGCGCGGAAGGCGCAGCACATTCACATGGAAAGCTAGAATAACGGCCTTTTAGAGCGTTTTCTGAACACTTAGTGGGTAACAACTGCAAGCACACTTGTTTGATACCCACTACGACATTAATGAAATTTTTGGGGTAGTAGGCCGGCGATTGTAATGCTATTTTTGTCATTGTTCTGAGAAGAGGTATTCGCTAAACACTTGCTAGGAATTTCGTCCCAATTGTTCATGCAATGGCTGGCGACGATCAGGAATTATGGCTGAAGTGGGTATGCGCCAAGGTTAATTGGCGAACAAGAACAAGTTTTTCTAATGGGTTTAAGAGTTGGATGACCCACTCGTTACGCTATTCTCCTTCTGCGACGACTGGGTGTTCTTTCGCTGTATTAAAATGCTTTATAGGTCGTATTAACGCGATTGCTTTCTCGACATCAAGCTTGCCTAAGGTAAGTTTTCCAACAAGCCCAGGCAACGATGTGGCTCAGTGGTATCGAAATGGGCTGGCATCCAGCGGACTGAGGTACGAGCCCCCCTGTGTCATTGGTGCTAGCTTTCTTTTTATTTCTAATTTCGTGCGATGCCGTTACAGGCACCAGCAGCGGCGGCGGTGGCTGACAACTGCACACGACCAGAGTTGTGTGTGGTATTGTATATTGTCAAAAAAGCAAAAGCAAAGTTACCGTTCGTTCTATTTCAAATCATACTTATCATCCAGCATACGAAGAAGTGTCATCGCTGCCTTGTGAGGCTGGTTCTGCTCGTACAAACTGACACAATGTAGACTTCAATATTCTTATTGTAGCACTGGGCATCGGCGGACCACTTTTAAGGGTAAAAAAAAAGAATTCCGTTTCCTTCAGCTTGCAGAGGTCCTTACGGGGGCTTCAAACAACTCACTCCAACAGCAATGGCGACTTGATAAAAAATGCCCGTTGCCGTTTCGCCTGGCGGAAAGAAGCCTAGGCCATTTAGACGCAATTGTAGGAAGTCACGTCTCGGGGCTAAGCTTCCTGCCACTGTTCGGAAATCTCGGCAGCTGTCCGGCTGGCTGAAGCGCTACTCCTAACGCGGTAAGATAAAGCCTGCCTCCATGTCCTTTGCGGAGGCTTGAATTATTTACACGTTTACTTTGGGTCCGCTCTCAGCTCAGGGAGTTGGCGCCTTCCCCCACACCATGGCATATAGAAAGACAGCGGCCAAGGCCAGAGACATGACGCTAGCTCCAAATCCAAGAAGGACCGTTATTCTTTCTCTATTTCGAAAGGCTCGCAACAAGCCCCATCGCAAATCAATGTTGTATGTTACTGCGTCTGCACCCAAAGCGCGAAGAAGCCAAGTGGGACAGAGAAAGAAGAGGCAGCACGAGGGCGTCTTTTCTTCCCTTGTCCCAGATGGTTGCTTTGCGCTGCTAGTAGATATTCAGATTTACCGACTCTCCAACAAGGAAACGTGCTTCAGGATGTAACTGCACACTTCGTTCACCACTTTCATATCGTTCCTAAACAAATCAGTGCGATAGGGATGAAAGACGCCGTGATTTAGGTGGCCTACAAGTTCCCGTTTCGATTTGGAACTTGTATATGCGCTCATATTTTCGGGCACTCATCCCCGAACACACCACGGCAGGGATAGTCATCGACACTGACGTGACACGTCACCATTCATTTCCTCATTCTGAGCCAATGAATATTGTGGACCGACATTGAGAAGGAAGGCGAACAATAAACATAAGATACTTTATGAGTGCACTGGGTAAATCGCAAGCACTCGAACTCAAGGGGAGCCCTCGATCGAAGGCAGTGGCCTCAATCCAGGGCCCCGTAAGAAATATTAGCCTGACGAGCTTAAAGGTGCTGTTATGGACACATACACGGAGGCGAATCCAACGTTAAGACAGGCGTAGACACGTAGCAATATCATGCATTCGTTTAACGCGTCTTTACGGTTGTGTTCTTCAACACGTTCCGCAAATTCTGCACGCGCGTTAGAGGCAAGTCGGTCGGTAAAATTGACAGTGCTACCCACTATTCTTTCGCTCTTCTTTCACCCCTGGTGCCCCGCGGGAGTGTAGCGGTTATGGTGCTCTGCTCCTGAGCCGAAGGTTATGTGTTCGAATCCGGCCACGGCGTTTTCATTTGATAGAGGTGAAATGATAAGAGGCCCGTGTAGCGTGTGATGTCAGTAAACCTTAAATATTACCAGATGGCCGAAATTTTTGAAGCCGTTTCTCTACGACGTGCCTTATAATAATACGGTCGTTTTGGCACGTAAAACCTCCTCCTCTTCTCCCTCTGTCCAGCGAGCACGAGCGTTGCAGTATTTATTTTTTAATTTAAAAGACTGCCCCTTGGTGTAACAAATGTACTTAAGAACAATAGGGGCTCATCACACATAAACAAACAAGTTACACTCGTGCATAGAATCTTTCATAATCATATGGTGGTTTTGGGACGTTAAACCCCACATATAATTACACTCGTGCATAAAGTTTAACAAGCATCGGTGGAACGGTCCTTCTATCCACCCTTTCAACCGGTTTTTATGAGATAGTGAGCGTTGCGGTTAAACTGGGTGAATCAACCATAACCTCTATCGGGAAGACCTATATAAAACAGCTTTTTTTCGCGGTCGTCCCACGTTTCGTAACGCACGAAGCTTTCTGCCTTCTGCGCTCATTTCTCTGACGGTTAATTAATTTGTCGTCAAAGCCACCAAACTCCCTGCAAAAGAAAGCCAACACACGCAATTGAAGAGCAAGAGACAGTTCCCGATCTCACGAAGGCGAACAGAAGAGAGAAAGGGTGTGCGATGGGCCCGCTGTTATACGGCCTTGGTCTCCGAGCAACGCGAAGCGAGCCCCCCTTGCTTGCTTGCTCGGCTGCCGTTGTGCCGTGGCTACGTGACCAAGAGGGACGCAGCGAGCCGAACAAGACATCGTTCGCGGCTCCCTCCCGCCATGTTTACCCCGCCGAGATCGCGGCGCCGGGGCCGAGAAATGTTTTCCTTCCTTGGCAAAGCTCGTCCCTGGCATGGTCCGGCTTTTGCTGCGGCGGTGGCACACAAGACGAAGAGGACACAGTAAGGGAACTCGGACGCCACGGGCCGTGCTCAGGTGCCTTCACTGTGTATTCAATGCTAACACTGTCCGCTTCGAAGGAAATGGCTTGGCCGGCGGCCCTCTAATGTCTTTCGGAAGGGGAATCTGTTTTTTTTTTCTTTTGGTTTTTTTTCTCCGTATCAATGGTGTCCTCTAAGCAAACATACATTTTCTGCGAATGGCTGGCTGGACCGGTGAATATCTGGTCGCCTGGCAATAATGCTGGATGACATCACAGGCATTAACTCTCCCCCCCCCCCTCTCCGTCACTCTTGCGGAAATATTTATCAGCGTTATCATCAGTACAACGGCATCTCATCTGCTTCGTGCTCTTTATTATTACTGTCATTATGGTGGTTATTACCTTAACTCTACCTTAATTATTACGTATATAATTTTGGCATTCGTTTGTATGACCTCCCTTAATCTCCCTCCTTTTTTTCTCGCTGCATACTTGCATTAATAGGGCGATTACTTTATCTGGTATTTCCGATTGCTGGAGCGCTTCGTTAATCAAGGCTACCGTATAAAATTGTTATTACGTAACGTGCAGTAATCTACCACGCTCAACTGCGCTTCTAATCGTTTCATATTTGCTTTTTTTACCCTAATTTACCCCCACCAGCTGTTCTCGAAACTTCTTCTCTTGAAAACTTTGTTTTCGGTTGCTAAGAACTTCTTTCATTATTTGCAGTGCTGAGGCCCATAAAGAAGCGCGAGTTTTCTCAATATTTCAATGCAAATTGTGCACCAGCGATTCAATACTTAAAGCCTGCGGTTCATAGGCGACGGAGGGCTCTGGCTAAACTGAGCCAAACGACCACATTTGCTGCCTTCCTGTCCTATAATCACCTAGTTGTCATTGTTGGTTTGCTCTCAAACGTTACGTCGTCCAACCCCCTTGCATTGGTCAAGCCACAAAGACCGGCTACGTCTACTTGCTCCGAACGTGCTCACAGGAACAATAACTTTAGGCCCGTGTTTATAAAATATATTATATTCAACTTGTTCTTAATGAAAGGGCTCGGCCCATACTGATGCTAAACACGTTATTAGTGAAGTCAGCTAGCCAACGGTGAAGAGCACGTATAAGGGCCATCAAAAATTAACAGGCCACGCGGCCATGAAATACATGGGATTGTGGTCTGAGAACATATGACGTCCCCTCTACGTAGTTAGTGCCGAGACCAGCCTTCTTGTTGACAAAGACACTGGCACAACAGGTCGTAAGTCACAACAAAGCAGTATTATATTCGTAATTCATAGCGCATCACCATTTGAAATGCTCCTATGTATGGTGGAATGTATATTATATTATGCGGAGCACTCGGGGCGCCCAGCTCATTATCCCTTCATGCATCTGCCATGATGCGCGTGAGTGGAGCGGTGACTGTTCTTAGAAGAATACTAAAATGACACTCTGCACCTGCTGTACGAGGAACGGGAAAGACTCGACCGATGAACATCATCCACGGTATTGCGGAAGAGAAATTCAAAGAAGAACGGAGTGGCAGGGCAGACTTGTCCCGGAGAAGACGGTGCTAAGGACGCGGCAGTAGCGGTCAGCTGTGTAACTGGCTCAAAGTCACTGCAGGCTCCCACCTGGCTTCACGTCAAGCTCCTTCCTGGTGCCTGACATCTCGGTTTCACCATAATGACGAGCGGTTCAAGCCCTGAATATAAACATTCGACAGAAGCCTGTCTGGTTGGGTGTGAAGCTTGGAGATGAGTCAAACTCTAACCAAAAGTTTTGAAGAAATCCGACGTCTCGAAACCGACTTGGTTCCTTCCTCAGGGGTGACTGCGCTATGAATTACGAATATAATACTGCTTTGTTGCAACTTATGACCTATTGTGCCAGTGACTTTGTCAACAAGAAAGCCGGTCTCAGCCCTAAGTACGTAGAGGGGACGTCAATAGTTCCCAGGCCACAATCCCGTGTATTTCATGACCGCGTGGCCTGTTAATTTTTGATGGCCCCTATACGTGCTCAGCTGGCTTCACTAATAACGTGTTTAGCATCAGGACGGGCCGAGCCTTTTTTTAAGAACAAGTTGAATATAATATATCTTTCTGAACATGGGCCTAAATTTATTGTTCTTGTGAGCACGTTCAGAGCAAGTAGACGTAGCCTGTCTTTGTGGCTTGACCTATGAACGTGGGTTGGACGATGCAACGTTTGAGAGCAAACGAACAATGACAACTAGGCAATTTATATACAGGCAGGCACCAAATGTGGTCGTTTGGCTCAGTTTAGCCAGAGCCCTCCGTCGCTTGTGAACGAAACGAGAGAGAGAAAGGTAGGGGGTCATTATCCGCCCCGCGAGTGCCTAGAAAACGCCGCTGCTACGTAGCCCCGCAGTCACCCCTGAGGAAGGAACCAAGTCGGTTTCGAAACGTCGGGTTTTTTCAAAGCTTTTGGTTGGAGTCTAAATCATCTCCCAGGTTCAAGCCCCGCTGGGACTCCATCTAGGACGACGAGCGAGTGTTGGCTGGCCAACGCCGAAAGGGCGTCCCACCATAATAATCCACCGGGTCCGGCGTCTAGCACTGCGTCTACTATCGTCTTTAGGGCAGTGTGCACCGACCTTGCGCCATCGCCTTCCACACGTGAAACAACGGTGTCCGTGACTTATCACGTCAAATTGTGACTCTTTTCCTGAAAGCGTGTCGCAATTTAATATGTATTATTTTGTTTTGTTTGTTTTTGTGCTATCTGTCTTGTATGTGTACTCTTCAAGACAATGCGTTGGTGGGCTAGCTGTTGTAAATTTATAATGATTGTTTTTTAATCGTGAAACGACACCCCATGAGAGAACGACAGGAGAAAGTGCTCTGTCGTTCACTGTCGTTCTTTCTTGTGGTGTCGTCTTACAATAAACACACTATCATTATTTTCTGTAAATAGAAGTTTCCCTCTCGTTCGCAAAAAAACAGCCTCGTTTATTTCGATGACCTTACGTCATCGCGTTCTTTCGCTGAAACGAAGCGCCTTAGCTAATTGGCAGCATTTCGTGTGGCGTGATCACGCTCGCCGTAAAGCGCTCAATTCAGACCATGCCAAAGCTAGCAATGCTCAAACCGGGATAAAATGAACCAAACCAAATTAGAAAAAAATGTAATTAACAGAAACAACTTAACAGTAATCGCTACATTTGACTAAAGATATCTAAAACATCTCAGGAACCTGCGGCTATGATGATGATGATGATGATGATGATGATGATGGTGGTGGTGGTGATGGTGGTGATGATGATGATGATGATGGTGATGATGATGATGATGATGATGATGATGATGATGATGGTGGTGGTGGTGGTGGTGGTGGTGGTGGTGGTGGTGGTGGTGGTGGTGGTGGTGGTGGTGGTGGTGGTGGTGGTGGTGGTGGTGGTGGTGGTGGTGGTGGGTGGATGTTCTTGAAGCGGGTGGCCACAGTTACTGTGGCTGAGCCGGGTAATGAAAAAATCACAGCATATCCACGGAGTGTATAATGATGAATGGGGTGAAGCGTCCAACCGTCCGTTCGTTCTTGCTTCCGTCCGTCCGTCTATGCGACCGTCCGTGCATTCATCTGTCCGTCCGTGCGTCCGTTCGTCTGTGCGTCCATCCATAGGTCCGTCCCTGCGTTTGTCCATGCGTCTGTCCCAACGTCCGTCCGTCCATCCTTGTGTCCCGTGCGTCCGCTTGTCTGTCCGTTCGTCCATCTAATCAACACTCCAAGTACCCCCATCTCGCATATTTTCATCATATATTCCACATATAGAAGCACTGCCATCCAGCGGACATTCCGAGGACTAAATGAGAGGTGGCACACGCACACTTTCTTACGGCTTGCACTTCGTGTCTACTTCCCACCTTTCACCACCTCTAGTATCACTATATACTAGTTCACTATATTTATGGCACTGCGGCCCAATCCTCACTAAACCTTGCTAAAACCAAGGAAGTTACGCCCAGCAAATTTAACGTTGCAACCCTTTCTGGTTAGATAGTGCTGAAAGTGCGTCCTTCTGCTACTAGTTTTTTTTTAATGAGCATAAAATGCAAGGCAAATTTTATTGGCGGTCAGGCAAGGTCTTGACGTCCCCACACGGGAGACCTAATAAGGCCCGGTCAGCGAAAACTCTACCGGACTTTTAATAAAGTCGTTACCAACCAACCAATTGGAAAAGAAGTCATCAATACTCGTCTCTGAAAATTTTTTTCTTCAGAAACAACTATATTTTTATTTATGATTAACGTGCGCGAGTCTCTTCTTCAAATGAAAACGAGGCGCGCGTTCCGCTCCTCTAGACTGGCCATGGAGGTGACTAACTACTGCTACTACTGCTACTTACATCGCGGACGCACGACCCACGGCATTGGGAGCTTCGCCCCCAAAACAAAAAAGGGTAAAAGGGGGAGGGGAGGAAGGCTCTCCGCCGGCGCTGCACTACAGTTGGTGGATGAAGCAATCTGGCGTGCCTCCCTGCAGACGACGTGAATCTCAACAGACATAACAACCAAGGAGTCGGTAAATGCCTGCCCCGCCGCGGTGGTCTAGTGGCTAAGGTACTCGGCTGCTGACCCGCAGGGCGCGGGTTCGAATCCCGGCTGCGGCGGCTGCATTTCCGATGGAGGCGGAAATGTTGTAGGCCCGTGTGCTCAGATTTGGGTGCACGTTAAAGAACCCCAGGTGGTCGAAATTTCCGGAGCCCTCCACTACGGCGTCTCTCATAATCATATAGTGGTTTTGGGACGTTAAACCCCACATATCAATCAATCAATCGGTAAATGCCCGAAAAGCAGCCCAGTTTGCAAATATCCCTCATAAGATCACACTCGAGCTTGTTTGATGAAGAATACCCTACATGCTTACATCAAACATTGCTGTCATTTACGTCTTAGTAAACCAAGCGTGGAAACTCTGCAATCGAGATAGACTGGGTGTCTGGGGCTAGGGGAGTCGCAAGAGTGGCCCTCTGGGCCCGTGCTCCCCTCCCCATTCCGGAAATTTTATTTCGCGATGGCACAGAGAGCGAAAAATGACCATTTCATGGGGGCGCTCCTTCCGAAATTAAAAAAGTGCCTTCCCCCCACCCCGCCTCAAAAACAAATTTCCAGCTACGCCCCTGTCTGTGTTATACACTTCCTAAGGCTTCAAAGTATTCAAAATGACACACATTTTTTTGTTATTTTTTTCAGTGTGAAAGCGCGTAAAGTTACTCGCTAACAATGTTTTTTTTCTTTAGGTTGTCATGTCAACGTTATGCTGACGTATGTCGCTGGTGTTACACCGAAGTGAATTAGAGCTGCGAGCTTTCGTACGCTTACAAACTTTGCCGCTATGCACCTCTACTAGACAAAGTGTTTAGCAGGAACAATATGCGCCCGGTTTCTTTTTTCCGTGAAAAAATGAAAAAAGCAAATAAAGTCCACCCTCAAGAAAGAACTTTATTGGGGCTTCAAGATGTGAGCCACCGGACGATAAGCCCGTCTGAGTGGAAGAGAACTACCAAGCTTTGCCGAGTTTTGTAAATAACGCAAGTAGACTGGTAAGCCGCTTAAGCGAGTTTATCTTCCAGCAGAAGAAGACTCCTAGACGTATGAATAAAAGAGAACAGGATTTTGAAAAAAAAAACTAAAATTTTCTGACCTGAATTCCTTCTATTGTAGTGAAAGGAAGGCACGTGCCCCATTCTTTACGCCGGAGGAAAACTTCATCTCTGAGGTGACAACAGAAGAAAAAAAGTGATGGCGTGTTCCGAGATATTGGCTCCCGTTTTTATATTGAAGATTGAAGTGGGCGCACGAGGGGACAAACGCGGCACTTTTAAAAACTTTTCCAGACCACGAAAGGAGAGAAAAGCAGCTTTTCCGACTCGGAATCGATAATAGATAATCTTCGCCAGAGACGAGCCTGCAGGTGGCGCTAAGTTAGCTTATTCTCATGCGGGCAAATGTGTTTTTTTTTTTAGATAAAGCGCTATGCGATGTCTGACCATGTATACGGAGACAACGCTGACCTCGAAGTGTTATTCAGTCAGATATGGCGTGCTACTAAAGACAAACCCATTGCACCTCCCTGAAGCGCAATGAAATGGCAAATATTTATTTACACCCCAGGCTCGGGCCTGAGAAGATGAGGAAGGTTTAAGCGTGAAATGCCTCGACATCACTTTTATGAAGCCAAACGCTGTGCCCACCGAAATATTTATTCAAATACTGACGCATTGTTGGTTGCTAACAACGTATTGATAATTGCATTCTGACGCACATACAGTCGAGCCCGTAGACATCTAACTCGGAATAAAATAGGTATTGGTTCAATATATTGTATAACTCAATATGAACTTTCGAATGAAGTTCTTGTATTTTTATGGCAAATTTCGAAGCCCAAGTTTGCTTCACGGCACTACTTTGTAGTAATGTAAAAAACATTTTCCGGGCCAGAGTCAGGATTATATTTATTTTGTATTTTTTTTGCTTTGTGGTTGGGCATACGGGCTAATATTCAACGGCGGCCTATGCACGAGAACATAGTGTAAACAACGCCTCGATTTCTGTATACTTGTTTCTCTACAGAATGCAGTGGAAGAAAAAGCCAAACATTTCAGTGTAAAAGCCAGCTTGTGTGGACGTTCCACGTTGCCCAATAATCGATATATTATGTCTCGGGCATTTTTTCCCAACTTTATTGGAAAACACTGTTTTAGTGTTACGCTGTATACGCCAAGGCGAAACATCTTTCCGTACAAGAAACTGTTCTGTGCACCAAAAACAGGTCTGTGCCCCCGAAATTAGGATAGCCCTACTGCCCCGACTGTTTCCCTGAAAATACAGGTGTGGCCACTAGCAAAACTGTATAAGCCACAGAAAATTGGCAAACCACACTACTCGTTACAGCTACACTACATCGTCACGGATCGGACAATACCGCGAAAAAGATACACGATACTCATGTCACTTCTGAAGATCGCACATGAAACCTCCGTATTCCTTTTCCTCTGTTTGAAAGGAGCATTCGCCAAGTTCAAAAGAGACTTTCAGCGCCTCTCTGCACTTTACATGAAAACTTTCAGACTTACTGCGCCTATCATGAAAATTCAGTGGCACCGTTGTGCCGTGGGCTACACAGCTTCGATGATCATCAACCTTGACAAAGTAGAATGGCTCATAATTTTCAGGGTCAAAACTCCTCTAGGCCGCGCCACGTCCATCGTCCGTCGTGATACTTCACTTTATTTCCTTAAAGTCCTCGTTCAGGGGTATTACATAAGGGGTGGTGTTTAATAAAATCATACACTTATGTTTTCAATGGCTTCGGAAAACATAGATAGGTCAATCATGGCAGAAATGGCGTGAAGAAGGCCGTTCCAGTTTTTTGCTGCTCGTATAAAAAAGGAGGCTTCGAATTTTGCGGTCCGAGTATGTAGTAGTGCGACTTGAAGCGGATAACCAGTGTGATGAGATATGTGTAGAGAGGGCATTATGTACGGTGGATGATTCAGTGAACAGAAATATGATATATGAAAAAGGGAGAGGGCGGCAATCTGTCAGCAAGAAGCAAGTGTTTCCAATCCTGATTCTGCCATCAAAAATGAGAGGCTGATATTATATGAATATGCAGAGAGAATTAACCTGGCAACCCAATTTTGAATTGATTCAAGTTCATTTATAATATATAATTGGGGGGGGTCTACAGATGTAAGATGCATATTCGAGCTTCGATCTGACGAATTATTTATAAGCAAGCATTTTTACATGTGGTGGAGTATAGCGTAAGTATCGTCTAAGAAATCGTAGTGAATTATTAGAAGCTGACATGACGTTAGTGGTGTAATACGCCAAGAAAAGTCACGAGATAAGGTGACACTAAAGTATTTGAATGACTAAACTGATTCTAATAGAATATTAGCGATTGAATAGGTGGAAATAAGGGGGTTCTGGCGGCGAGAAAAAGGAACAAGCTTACATTTGTTAGAATTTATAGTTCATTTGGCCAATTATTACACCATGTTTGTATGTTGTTAAGGTCATGCTGAATTAATGTTTGGTCAGGAGTGTTGGATACTGAACCGTAAACAACACAGTTATCTGCAAACATGCAAATGTTAAACGATATATGCGTTGGTAGATCGTTAATATAAATGAGGAAAAGCAGAGGTCCTAGGACAGACCCCTGCGGGACACCCGACGTTAAAGGCAGTCGGTTAGAACAATGTCAATAAGAACTAACTGGGAGCAGTTAGTCAGGACAGATGTGAACCATGCAAGTACGCTTGGGTCTAGATTTAGGAGAAATAATTTTACAATTATGAGTTTGTGAGGTGCAGTATTGAATGCTTTTGCAAAATCTAGGGAAATGGCATGAGTCTGAATGTCATAGTCAAGGTTAGAATGTAGGTCATGAAGAAAAATGGCGAGGTGTGTTTCGCAAGAATGACCTTTTCGGAATCCATGTTGACAGGGACGAAAGAAGTGTACTGAACCTTAGAAGTTGATAATATGGGAGTATATGACATGTTCCATGATTTTAGAGGGGACACTAGTTAAAGATATAGGACGGTAATTCAGTGGAGAGTCTATCTTACCTGATTTAGAGACTGGAACAACCTTCCCCACTTTCCAGTCTAATGGCAGAATGCTTGATTATAATGACTGCGCAAATAAGGAGCAAAGTAGTGTTCAGTCGTATACAATGTTTGTTGGTCCCAAATGGTATGTTGTGTTGAGCTGTGAATTTCGTTTTGCCTTCAGTATGACTGCTTTGCTGTATCATATCTAGTCTGAAGTTGGCAAAGACGAGGCCTGTGCATGTTCGGAAACCCTGGTGGTTGTTGGTTGTGTCCAGTCATACGAAATACATCGTAGTGCATACACCAACGCAAATGACGCCATGACGATGACGCTGATGCCATCATGGTACAGCACATGCAAAGCACCCACGATAGGCGATGATGATGATGACGATCACCGACAACGACTGGCTTGTGCAGTTTATGTCGTCTGCGAAGGCCTGTCTCAGACGAAGTCCGGTCCCACGGCCAAAACGTCGGACTAAATTGTGCTGAAACATTTATTGTGTGTGAATTACGCTTCTGTCTACACTGTCAGAACCTGCGTGATACTTCCTATAGCCCTTACACACACACACACACACACACACACACATATATATATATATATATATATATATATATATATATATATATATATGTGTGTGTGTGTGTGTGTGTGTGTGTGTGTGTGTGTGTGTGTGTGTGTGTGTGTGTGTGTGTGTGTGTGTGTGTGTGTGTGTGTGTGCGTTTCATGGTCCTGCAGCAATTGCGATGGTTTCGCTCACAAGGCATGTTGCAAAACTGGTATGATATGACTTGATTGCATGGGGAACACAAGCGACAGACTCTAACATGAAAATCATGAAATGCGTGTCATGTGACAACACGACTACATGCCACGCTAATGATGCGCTCGCGGCCATTTCGCTAGCGTCCCATATACCAAATTTGGTATTTCGGTACGTGAATGAATGATGGGGGTATGTGACTGGTGCAAACAAGAAAATCATGAAATGCGTGTCATGTGACAACATGGCTACATGCCACGCTAATGATGCGCTCGCTGCCATTTCGCTAGCGTCACATATACCAAATTTGGTATTTCGGTACGTGAATGAATGATGGAGGTATAATACTGGTGCAAACATGATAAAGATGAGATGCGTGTCATGTAACAAAATGACTACATGCTACGCTCATGATGCGCTCGCGGCCGTTTCGCTAGCTTCACATGAATCAAACTCAGTATTATGCGACGTGAACGGACGACATAGGTGAATTACATATCCAACCATGATAATCACGACATGCGTTTCATGTAACAACATGACTTCATGCCACTCTCATGATGTGCTCCCATGTGCTCCCGGCCGCTTCGCTAGCTTCACATATGCCAAATTTGGCATTGCGCCACGCCAATGGATGACGAAGGTATGTGGCTGGTGCAAACATGATAATGATGAGATGTGTGTCATGTGAGAACATGACTACATGGCGCAGTCAAGGCACCAATACATTTCGACGTGACGCGGTGCGCGTGCTTGCCGGCCTTCATTTCGTCGCGTCGTGCCGACGTAGCCACGCCATATACCATATACTCGCACCATATACCATATACCATATACTATATACCATATTCCATACACCATATAGGACCATATAATGCGAGTATATGGTCCTCCCATATACTCGCAGGCGCGCGCCGCACTGCGTTGCTTTGACGCATGCGCGTTTCAGCGCATCCGGCGTTCCTCCGTCACAAAAAGAGGGAGTCGCAGTGTTGTCTGGGTAACGAATCGGCGCGAAATGCAGCATGTCGCATTTTGCGCCGGTTGCCGTCGGGCAGCGCCGACGGACGGTGGTCAAGCCTGGCGTTAGACTATAGGGTGCTCGCATTTTGCTAACTTAGCGTCGCCGTGCCCAGCGTGCGCGCGCATCGACACTACATTGGAGTATATTAGGCCCTTCTTGATCCACTCGTGGCCGTTTTGCTAGCTCCACATATACTAAATTTGATATCTGATCACGTGAATAAAGGATGAATGTAAACGACACATCCAGACATGATAATCATGACACTAAAGTCATGTGCGGCATCGTTTACCTCCACCTCGTAACGTAGTGTTGATTTTAAAGTAACATATCAACAATTCTAACTAGTGCTCTGCATATCATCGATTCCTAGAGTACGCGGGATCTGCCAATTTTTTTTATTTACAAAATCTATAAACAAAAGAAAAATTCACCCGCTCCTGATATTTTCTTGCATCTGTGCACACTTCTTTTCTAATTATTACTATAGAATAAGGTCGTCAGATTTTAAGAGTATAATTCTGAGAGGACAAAGATTCAAAGGGGGCATAAAGAGAGATTTTAGAAGGGCATAGTAAAATTTGTGTCAAATTGTACGCCTGTCCTCCTATGATTCCGCCAAGATCGAGCATGTCAGTGTCTCCACAAATGAATAAGCTACAACAAACGTAACAAGTACAGACACGTGCCTTCGTATTACTTTCTTTAGAGCGGTCCGTACTCAAGGCCTCGAAGTCTGTGCTAGAGCAGGTTATTTCGCGATTCCGGTGTAAAATAAATCCAAGCGACAGTACTAAAAAAGCATGAAGGAAAAAAGAAAAAAAGAAGAGAAAATGTCCACAGAAGGTGCACAGTTGCAGAGTAAAACGTTAAACCAGGTGACAGAGCTGTCATGACTAATGAACGGCCTCTCTGAAAGCACTCCCTATGGCATCACGAGCTGGACACGGCTAGCTCTGCGACCCTGTGTTGAAAAGCATTACTCAACGCCAGCGAGCGGGCCCCTGGAGAAAAGACCATGACTGTAAGCGTGAGAGAGACAGCTCTGAAGGGTTCACACGAACCTGCATCTCTCTCTTTCTCTCTCTCTCTCTCTCTCTCTCTCTCTCTCTCTATCTCTCTCTCTCTTATACACACACAAACACACATATACGCATGAACACACCTGCACAAACATGATTGTTGCGCGAAAAACTACAGCACTGGAGGACCTCTGGTGACGAACAGCGACACAGGGTCACGAGATTCACGAAACAGCAACAGATAGCAAAGTAGTGAACAACTCTTGTTTTTCTTCTCTTTCATAGTTTAGTATTTTTCGTGTATCCTTCTTGATGCATCTCCCTCGAGCTTCGCTGGCATCGAAACTCGTTTCGAAGCATCGCAAATGCTCTTGCGAGCTTTATGAAGTTTTATTGTGCTCCTTAGATCCGGCTTTCTACTGAAGCGTAGCCAACATCAGGTTGGCACACCTTTTTGCCCACGATCACCCGTCCACCGAATTTCGTATTAGAGCTTTCAAGCGCTATCCACTTTATTATCTCTTTTTTTTCAATGGCAAAGCTCTCAATAATTTCAACGCAAACGTTCAAAAAGCAAAGTTGACGTTCTTAAACAGTAACGAAAGCATTAAGGAGGTAATGGCTGTTTTACTCGTGCTTCCTTTTTTTATTCAAGTTGCTCGTTTCCTGAAACTACGTGCCTGTCTTTACACGGGAATTGGAATGTATAGCGTAAATAACACACATCGTTGATGTCAAAGTTTGTGAACTGTAGGAGCAGGAAATTTCCAAACGTTCGCCTGTCAAAATTGTTCTGGGTTCTGCGTTGCAATGTGCGCATTATCTCCCAAGGCACAAATTTGGGTGCACATTAAAGAACCTCACGTGGTCGAAATTCCCGGAGCCGTTCACTGCGGCGTCTCTCATAATCATATAGTGGTTTTGGGATGTTACACCCCGCATATCAATAAATCAATCAATCAATCAATCACGAGGCACACTACTCGTGTAGGTCCTCCCTTCCGCTTAAGCATTAGCAGATATCTTACAGTTTCTCGAAAGCTTTTTCCGGACATTTTGTGCATTTCGGTCCTTTCTACTAAAATAAGCGAAGAGGCAAACATTTTCGTAAAACTGCAATCTAGAATTATCGGAATGATAATCTTGGGTTTAAAAAACCAAACTATTATTTTATTCCATTATGTGGACATTCTACTTGGGCTAGTGTCATCACCGTTACCGTCATCGTCATGTTCCGTGTATGTTTTTCTGTGCAATATTGGCATCGAATGAAACCCGAAACAGCAAACATTTTCGAAAATATGGTGCGCGCCGTCCAATCACTATCATGGACATGCACGCTTGCGCGCTGGGCTGCTGAACTGGATGTACGCGATTGTCTATGGTGATGACTGAACAGCGCACACTGCACTGTTTCAAATGGCAGCCGCTGTTTGCATTTTATTTGACAGTGACCGTTCTGTTGAATAAACTTGATTTGCTCAACAGTTGTTACTGTCCCTGGGCAAGGGTGCCAGGGCTCCCGCGTTCGGGAAAAAAGTTCCGAGGTCAATAGGAGAAACATACATACATACAAATAGGAGTACATTTGTTTTATATTACGAGTATATTGTTCTCAGAGAACTAAACAGCGCATTGTCGGCCGGACATTGGCCCGCTACGTCATGGACGCCATGTTTACTTTGAAAAACGGCGTGCTGAATAGGTGCTCTGGTTAAGAAATGAAAAAAAAAGGAAATCATTCTTGCAACGCTAACAGTAACTATGTATTACGTATGACATCGCGCGAATGTTTTAGTTTGCTAATAAAGCAAGCAGCATTTATTTCATAAAGGTGAAAAGAAAAAAAATATCAGCTGACTTGAGTACTATTTTTTTCATGGTAGAGGCATCCGCTTCGGTTCTGTAGCTTCCACAGTGCTGTCAAGAAACGTTTTCATCATGTATAATAATGACTGTACATATTTATATGAAAAATTTACTTCTGAACTCCGCAGAGCGTAGAAGCGTTTCAGTGGGTTCTCTTCATTACCAGCGTGATGGCGCGCGCCAATGGCGTGTTTTAAATATCATCACCACGGCCGGGTTTGGTGATAATTCCGATGCGCACGCACCTCCTACCTATACCACCGGTACTTTGCCATATGGGGAGTACTCACCAGAGGGCGCGCGAGCTTATGTCATTAGGGGGTTGTTTGTCCATGCGTCCAGTGTTTTCCCCGCAAAGCTTTTCTTGAAGATACACAGCGCAAGAAGGGTACTTCGCTTGTTGCAGTGGCTGCGTATGCGGAAGCAATGCGCTGCTAGCTAGAAAAGTCAACGTAGGGGCTAGTTTGGGGTGCGTAGTCGACACTTCCATTTTACTGCTGAAACGCAAAAAATTAACGACTGTGGCAGCTTTTCGCGCTTGTCCAGTGCATACCTGTGCGCTATTTTTGTGTGTCCGTCATTTCCGAGCAGCGCGCTTCAAATGTCGAGTGTTCACAGTTGTCTAGCTGTGACACTTCTCAATCATCTTGTGTGTGTTCTTCTCATTTGTGTTTTAGTTGTGTGTCATTTATGTTTGAACAGTGCGATGCAAGTTTTGAGCTGCTTGCCGTTCTTCGTGCGACATTCAAGTTTGTTGCTATCGCATTCATTTATTCACCCTTGTGGAGTAACTGTGACTTTTCTCAGATGCGAAATGGTTTAGGGTCGAGAACGATCCGGTATGCGACGTGACCACCCTTACCGCGCATGCGCACCCCTCCCACTGTCGCTCCTCTCTTATGCTACCCTCGCCCTCTCTTACACGAGTTGCCGACGAAGGCAACGAAACACCTTCTCAGCAGCGCCGCGTCCACACCTCCACTGCGCATGCGCACAGCCCCGCTCGTCTCACTCCTCTCTTAAGCTACCTCCTCCGATGCTCCCCGTGAAAACGCATTCTACGTTTCCGTGAGACGGGGCACGTCTTCGTTTGTTCGTAGCCGTTAAGGTCCCTGGATGAAACTTGTTTCATCTAGGGACCTTAGTAGCCGTTGCTCGTCCGTACCCTCTCGCGTGAGCACGAGAAGGTGGAAGGACAATATCCTCGCGTGAGCAGCGCGGTCCTCCCATGCGCTTTCCCATTTTGTTATGGTTCCCTTGAGAGGGAGATGGCCTGTCTTATTGAGATAGCAAGGATATGAGCACTCTGCTAGATTTTGCCATCGGTGTCGACGTCATTCACCGTATATGTATCTATATATATTAAAACGCAAGCAAGAAAGATAATCCAGAACAAGACTCCGGTGCGCGGGATCACACGTCCGCGACCTTTTGCTTGTGAGTGCGAGTCGTTAGCCACTAAGCCACGAAGGAGCACCTCCTTCGAAACTGAAGCGGCAAGCTATTTATACCTCCCACTTACCACAGACGACGTCCATATTGAATTATCTATCGTGTTTTCAGCATAACCAGCCAGTTGCTGCAATGAGCGCGCGTCGCCTGATCGTCACAGTGCGACATGCGTGCTCTAATCTTTAATGCGTACTTTGGCCAGCGAAGAGGGGTGGTGGGGAGGGGTGGACGCTCACGCGTGCGTGCGCTTATCTCGTGGTGGTGAGAATCGTACGCCTTCGGCTTTCATCGGAACAATATTGTACACAGTCTCTGCGAAAATGGCACACTTTTCAGAAACAGCGATGTAACAACTGAGACCCTCATTCGCGTTCATCTATAACTGTGAGTACGTTTCGTGCGTCATTTGTGCGTCCGCAACGTGGTGCACGTTTCGATCTGCTAGCCCCTCCTTGCGTGACATTCCAGTTTGTTGCTATCGCATTCAGTGCTTCGCCTTTGTGTCAACGCTGTGACTGTTTAGCAATCCTGCGTTTAATATATATAAATACTGATATATATCATTGAAATTAGTGTTAGATTTGGCAGGTGTATCCACTCTAAATAAGAATATTTCAAGGTAATGTTCAATAATATGTCAACGTAACGTACGTTAGAAGCTTCATTTGGTTTTTGTTTTCAAAATGTCCCACGTTTCTTTGAAACGATTCACATTTGCCATGAAGCCTTACGCTTCACACCGACAAACATTGTGATATATGTCGCTATCACATTGTCGTGAGATTTTGCAGACATAGCTTACAAGCCTGTTCAACGTCCCGCTCGCACACGCACGCTAACAGACACCTAAGCGCGCAGGTACACACATGCGTACACAAACATAAACACGCCCCCGCAAACACATACACACAAAAACACCCACACGTACACCCACACACGCGAAAGCGGAAAAATGTCAATAACTGGATCAGTAAGTAGTCTACTATGAAACTATTTGGACAAACACGCCACAAGCGGAACGACAGAGCCAGGTGCGTAGAATTCCTATTCTCCGCTAGCGTTTCGTAGCTTCGCCTTTTATGTCGAGATTTCCAAGAAAGTCGGCGCTTAAAGATTCGTTTCCACAGATCTCGCCACCGTCCCTTGCTCGCCTCTCAACCTGTTTTCGGCTATAACACCAAGCAGAACTTCGAGAAGAACACTGCACACCTTAGCTCAGCGCGTTTGCCTTGGTTCAATATTCCCTCCTGGCCCGCGTCTACGTCCGTTCCCCCTCCCCTCTGATGTTTCGACTGAAAACACGCGCATATGCTGTATTCTTTGGATTCCCGTTGTACTTTTTATCGCAGAAAAACGCTGCCGGTGCTGCGCGTCTGTCGCTTATGCAGAACGGAAGGAGCCAGGGCCTCGCGGACTTTACAGCACTTCTGTTTGCAGTCGTAAAGCGTTCCTCGGATCCCCGTTTATTATCCTATAAAGCCACCGGCAGGGACCGGCCATCCCCGAGAGAGATGCCATCGGGCCTTCGGTGAAACCCACCCGGTGCATAACGAATACACAACATCAGAAGCCGAGTTATACATCGCTTAGCGTTCGCGTGGATCAAGCTGATGCAGGAATTACGGTTCCTCACGGGAACGGTCATGAATTCTGACGATTCCGTTACCTGCCACTTTCTCCGCAACAGCCCCCCGCCCCACACCCCCAACAGTCGCGTTCAAGGTAGTTGCAACAGTTACGCATACAGTGCTGCTTACATACACTACACGTGCGTGCGAATACGCCAGATGTCGGCCCGTTCACGCGAGGCTTACGCAAGGTGAAGCGCTGTTATTGGATTACAATCGAAGAGAAAAAGTTCACACACGGGCGTACTTATTGCCTCCAGTGCCTCGCCTGCAGTGAGCAGTTTCTATGCTATTACGATCGCCCTGCTAGCCATTGCAAAAAAAACAAAGCTTTTCGAATATCGTCAGCTTGCGCACTTTCTTTCTTTCCTTTTGTATGCTACGAACGCAAAAACAACGCCAGTAACTACATGAAACTATATACGAAAAACTAGAATGGTCATCATGACTAACTCAAGTAGTCATGTAGTCAGTAAATTGCTTCAAGTGTTAGTGTGGAAATATATTAGCGCACACGTTAGAAGGAACAATCACTTGACAGGAAAGATGCTCATATTTCCACATTATGTTGTACTAACTGGCCCAGCATTCCACTTTATTGTCCATGAAGTGTTCTTGTAGCGTCCTCGTGCAGATAAATTATGACCAGAGCATGTCTATGTTTAATACATGTTTTTTGCTGTTGGACCGTCAGCCCCGTTATCCAATGATCTAGCCATAATTTTCTGCTCCCTTCATTTTTTTTTCAACTCTGGCACTCTAACGTCTTTGTTAGCTTACTGTTTCGTATAAAACTACGCAAGGTAACGTTAAAATGTGTCTTATAAGCATACGTTCAGTGCTGTGACATTTTTCAAAGAGAATTTACAGCAAAAGATCCAACTTAAATTTGATTCATAAAAAATAAAAATGTGCTCTGCCTCATATGCACTTTTTCATTGTTCACTCTTGCATGCTACCAGTGTCAAGAAATATGAGGTTTCAAAAGTTTAAGGAAGTCGCAGAGCCTTATTGTGGTAACATACGAAAGAATAACATTGCCCGTCAAGTAATGAGGTCGGTTTCCCATGTAGTCATAAAACCTATGTCTGCTTCTTTTGTTCTTTAAATCATATATGGTGCTGAGCGATATTTTAAGCTCTAATGATTTCTGGAAACTATCATATTTTCATGCGGGAAAATGAAGAAGAAAAAAAACAACGCCTGGCTTAGGACACTACCACATCTTTTTTTTTTTAATATCAGTTTCCCCACCTCTCTCTTTTTGCGCGTTCTCTCTAAATAAAATGTATTTACGACACCGTTCTGGTTGCTCATTCGTTGATGCGTACAAGTTCAAAGCCTGTGGTAGTGCGATTTCGACTCCAGGCCACATGTTGATCATCTGATATGGTACACGGTGACCTGACTTCTTATGTCATGCCTTCCCTTTCATTCCCAGCATTTTATGCATGCATGCCTCCAAAACCAGCTGCAACGACTGTCAATGGACGATACCGCAATGTTACAGCAATCACTCTAATATATACGTGCGGCTTAAGACCATGCGGCTGGTTTGCTACGACAACCAAAACAAGTGCCAGAAAGTTGACAGCAGCGATATCCGACAGCGCCGCCAAGATCAAAGGGTGCGAAGCGTAGGTTTAGCGTACACATTTTTCGTTTCGGTGTACACTATAACCGCTATTCGTACATAATTTTGCATCAATTTTATGGCAACAGTTCATCATGATAGTAATATAATAAGATTACAAGTCCATGCTGCGGAAACACAAAGCGAAACGTCATTACTGTAAAGCAGTAACAGCCATGTGCTGTGCATTGGTCGTCAATGAATAATCAATCTATCACGAAATGTTCAAAAAAGAACGGATCCCGACTCATGTTATTATAAAATTGCGACAGTACTTGTTGCAATTAAATAAAACCGAATAAAAATAAATCGACCTACCCTGGTACCTAACACAGTCTACGATTGTTACATTGTTCCGTTGTTATTTTTCGTATTATTTCATGCAGAATGCCTTGTCTACGCAGAACTCTTTCGTATTATTTCATGCAGAATGCCTTGCCTGCGCAGAACTCAACGAGACACGAATGAAAGTTCCTGTGTACATTATGAAAGAGGCTCCCTCGTTATTAGGATAAGTTACCAGAACGTACCAGAACGTATCACGCCGCTTAATTTTTCAAGAACGCCTGAGGTACTCCTTGCAACGAAGAGGAATTGCTGGCGGAGGGCTTAATTGGTTCTCGCTGAATCGCTTCTGTTCTGCTGTACCTGCAATTACGCATTCCAGTCTGAGCTAATAAATTATCACCGTACCTGCGCTAAATTGTCTCAGAGTGCCTACTTCGTTTCCTTTTTTATTCGCGAGCTATTCAATCTAGGGCCGATGGGGGAGAGCTACGGAAATCAGCTCCAATGTTCAAAATTTTGAAGAAAGCAATTGTGCAAGTGGCAGAGTACCGGTAGTTACAAAAACTGTTTCCGTTTAAACAAGAAGCATACATAATCAGCCCAATAAGTATAAGCAATTAAGCATCAACAACACAGGAGATGATTACCTCATTGTTCTGTCATATTATAATGCATGTTTCGGTGCGTTTTAGGGGCCATCGCTATTGTTCCCAGTGTTTTCTTCAATAAAAATCTATAAATATTCACAAGCGTAATTGAAGAACTAAGTGTCTTTAAAAAAGCGTTTTATAGCTAAGTTGCTAGAAAATCTAAAGTTTGGCTTCACCTGGTTGTGTCGTTGTAATAAGAAACATCTGTTACTGAGCAGCTCTTGGCGTAGCACTTTTATTCTTCATTAGTATTCTGCGACGTGGAGTGCAGGATCTGCTATAAAGCACAAAAAACGACGCCATCAATTACGTTTTAAGTAAAGTAATGAAAAATCCAAGCACATTCTTAATAAAAGAAATAGCCATCTCTTCCTATTCTTACATCAAAGTCACTAGGGTGATTAAAAAAAATTTATGCGTATTGTCAAGCACGTTTCAAATACGTTTCAGCTTTTCCTCCAGTCATTGTTTAAGTCAACTTCAACGGAGTCACGCTCGTAAAGTAAATGTCACCATTGTCTCAGTAACAACCCTATCTCTTTCCTAAAGTAGGGTATAGCATACCAGTTTTGCTGGACCGGATACAATACCTATTTTTCTTTTCTCTCCTGTTCCACGAAACGCCTGTGCGAAAGCAGAAAAGGGTCCGATAACCAGACAAACCTTCGGGATTCGAAGCAATGCCGCCCACATTGTCACAGCTAACCAGACTGCTTCCGACCAAAGTTTCTTTCTATTCTGCTAGTGACATCGCGTAACACAACAGTCATCTAATATGTGATGAGCAGGTGAGGGCGTCGATGAGGCAGGTCGTGAATGACGCATCAGATGTCTTTGGGCCATCCTAGTGAATTTCTGTAGCGGAGACAGCTGAATGCCTTACCTGAAAGCGACAGAGATAAAAGAGAACAAAAATGGTTGACGGAGGAGTTGAAACTCTGGGGAGCCTAACGTAGCCTTAATGCGTGATTGGCACTACAATATTGATAATCAGGGTGAAGAAACGAATACGGACGGTGAGATTGCAGAGGCAAGTTCACGGAAGCGAACCCTCGCATGCGAGAGGGACGCCGGCACCGACTATACGGAAGGCGTCAGCGGCCCCAGACAATGTACTACACTTCTTCGCACTGTGCATGTACCTTTCTCCCGCCACCACCGCAGCCACCGCGCGAATACAGTGCGGATCGATAGCCGTGATGGCTTTCGAGTCGGCCGCGAATTCAACCCTCGTTGGTTTCTCCCACCGCAGCTTTCGCAAGCTGAGCGTGAGGCGCCGAATATCGCAGGTGCGCGGCCGCTTGGCTTCGCGCCGTTTGCCGTCTACGGATTCATTAAGGGCTCGTCAAGTCGTATACCTCTCCATCTCTACGTCTTGGCCTCCTTTCTCATCTTCATGGTCTTCGGTCTCCCGCGGGAACACATTCCTTCACCTTCCTTTTTCCTCAGGCTCCGAGAGTGCCACGTCTTGCGCAGCTGCTTCGCTCCGTAAAACCTAGCTCTAACACCGCTCTCCTTCTCTCTCTCTCTCTCTTTCTGTAGTTTCTTTTCACTCGAGCTGTTCCACCACCACTCGCCTCCAACGCACGGCGTACATTCGGGTGTCGGTGGCTGTAGTTGTTCACGTTTGCAGTTTCCGCTAAGTCTGATTAAACTGCGACGTTTATTGCGTACACCTGCCTCATTTTTTTCTTCCGTTATTTTCATACGCCATGTCCTCCGTTTACCCTGTCATAATGGTGCCGTCTTCTTTCTTTTCCCGAATGGAATGAAAAAGTTCGCAATAATATAGCCCCTCCTAAAGCACGTGCGCACGTGTCTGCGCAAGCTGGAGGTGGCCCTCGTCGCTAATTTGGGCAGCTTGTCTTTTTACAGCAAGAGCTGTATATGGCAAGGAGAAACGAAAATCCGTTCGGCAGTGGTGCCATGAGTGATCTCCATTGTCTGTGTTATCAGTTGCGTCGTTTACAACCACTGCGTCATCGGCTGCGTTGTGAGTGACGTCGTGTCGTCGAGGCCATGGCGCCGAGCCCGCGCGCAACAGTTTCTCCTGAGATCTTCCCGTCGAGTCGGCTCGCGATGTCAGACGCTTAAAACAACGTGGTGTTGTGGCATAAATGCGATGATTGCGGGGGCGCGTTCCTCGTGGCGAATTTCGCTTGCGGTGTAACTTTCTCCAGTGGCACATTGCGTTCGGCTGGAACGTCTGTTCCCACCTGCGGTTCGAAAAGAACCACTGTGATGAACGCATTATGGAACACATTTAACCCCTCATTACATTCCTCCGTGACCATGATCATGCGAGACACAAGGTAAGACGTGTGCAATGAATACTGCGCTAAACACGAGCGAAAGGTGCGTGTGTGTAAAAAAATGTCCCCACTTCCTTAAAGGGAATCGATAGTGAGGAAGTGCGAATGCATTTCTTGCACCAAGAGAGGGTACCGTTGACGTCAGACATTCGCGTTCACCGACTTCTCCTATCACCTTGAGAAGAACCCAGCCAACGAACGGTTGAGAGTAAGGAGCGAGTGGACGGGGCAGTGGGGCGGCAGCTTTCTCAGCTCGGCGTAAACATTTCGCAGCGGCGTCTCGAGCACACGTTCCCGATGTTCTTGGTAGGCACCCAGCCAACGAGCGGTCAAGAGTGAGGCGTGAGTGGACGGGAGAGTGGGGTGCAGGGAGAAGAGAGAGCAAACGGCTAGAGAAGGAGCGGCGAATCACTGCACCTAACCTCCCCTACACACTCTCGCCACACATGCTCCGGTCACTCCGGTTGCTAGAGGCGAGGATAAGCGCGTGCGCCAGCAGCGGTTGGTAAGGGTGAGTGAGTGAGACGAAAGATAACACCTACCGGTGCGCGGACACTGCCGCGGACAACGCCGTATGCCTGACATAGCCAGAATAAGAAATGCATTCCTATTTAAAACATGTTTTCGGGAAGAATTTGCAGGTCCATAAGAGTCTTTTACACAGGGGAAGTCCTTACTTCGAGACACCGCTGGACAAGGCCGCTACCCGCGTTCGTTGGACTAGAGCTCTTTCATTCTCTAGACCTGAGCAACTGAGTATGGCTGTCTCCTGTGCCTCTCTAGTAGGAGACGGGTTAGGGGGAAGGGAAAGATTCATCTACATGACCAAACCATGTGAAAGTTATCGGAGACTTCCCCACAGTGAGGGCATGACCCATCGACTTTCGGGTCGAAATGCTTTACTATTGCACGACACAGCAAGGTGTTGGGCTGCAGGCGCCTTAGGGTTCATTCATCGGCCTTACTCAGGCTCTTAGCAGGCACCGGGAAAAGCCGATGTCATTAGTAATAGCACACCCGCATTTCTCTGAATAGCAGAAGTGGATTCGTAACTGAGCTGCAAAAGCCTGGGTAAGGTGCCCGGTGGTTAAGCACGCCGCCTCCGAAGCCTCGTATTCTCTAAGGCCCTGCTGGCTCGTAGTCCAAACGATGCGTTTGGGTGAGGGGCCTGAATTCCTGACGGCTTGCTTTAGAATATCGTAGGCTAAAGGTGACACCTCGACCACCAGATAATGTTCAAAGGCTCTTCATGAATCTGTTGTGAATACTCTATAGAGTCCGTTTGCAGGGCGGCAAGCGCTAATATACTACCCCCACCACGCGCGCGGAGTTGGAAGCCGGATAATAGAGCCCATTAACGCGTCTGTCCTGGTGAACTACGGCAGCCGCGTAGAATCCAGTGGGCGACGGCCGTGCCATATCAGCTTAGTAGCACCCGGCTTAGATCCGTATTGGTGTTTGAGGGCAAGAGCACGTGCCCCTCTTCTGGCTTCGTGTGCATGCGAGTGCATGTTGCGAGGAAGCGGAGGAACCCAGGATTTGTGGTGCCACATCTTAGGAAATCTGCGTGTCTCCTCTGCAATGCAGTCTCGTATATTAGTTGACGAGGCGGGCCTCTTTCGATTCCTGATAAAAGTTGAGCCCCACCAGAACCGGCAACTTGGCATCAGAGGTAGCTACCGGTAGGCCTAAACCTCGTTTTGTAGCCTTCTTAAAGATGGCGTCGGTTCGCTGGTCGTGTTTCTTCGTAGTGCAAAGGTAGCGTACGGAGCTGAGGATCCGACTAAGTACAAAGGCATGGACGAGTCGAAGCGCATCCCTGCCATTTAATCCGCCGCGTTTGTTGGAAAGACGGTTGATCATACGTCCGACCTGCTCGCCTATGTGTTTCAGTTTGGTAATGGTAGATTCAAGTCTGAGTTTCATGGATGAATATGTTTAGAATCAGCGTCTCCTAGACTTCTCCAATAAAAGCTCCCATCAAAAATATACGTAGTTTCGTGTTATCGTTGGGATTGGCTCTGACGTGCAGAAACAAAGGTGTGTCTAATCTTATTTTAAGCACGAACATTAAACCAGTAATTGTGACACTCTTCAGTGTCACAACGGGTTGAACCCACTGCTAAACGCCGGAGTCACAAGGTTCTGCTTTTGCTGGCAACACATTTGTACGGAGTGCTTGGGCGATGCCTTTTGTTTATATAAAATAAAACAAAAATAAAATGACTACAGAAGGCTCTGGTTTGATTTGGCGAGTTCAATTACTACTATCTTGCTTTTAAATATACTCAAGGCGATATATACTATTCGTAGAAGAATGAAATATTCAAAAATTCACTATAAAATTCTACTTCGACATTTTAACTGAAAATGAAAGGTTCATTTTGCGAAACAGTGTTAGTTATAACTTCACAAAACAAGTTGGGCATAGTTGGTTGGTTGGTTGGTCAAAGTTATTTATGACGCAATTTTTCTGTTTTGTTGTAGTAAAACCGGTGCAACTTTTTGTTTATTTACGAGTATGCAAGAAGACGCAGAAGTACAGGCGCCGGTGACGGGAAAACTGTAGCGGCCATCCTGTCATGTTAATTAGTGTCTTAGTGTTCAGCACGATGCTCAACCAATTAGATTATGAAATACTTCGTGACTGCAGAGACTCTCGAGGATCAGCATATGCTCGAAAGTTCATAGACTATCTTACGTAGTTTGCATAACTACGCAAAAAGAAGGCGCTTGATTGAAACGACCGTTTCCAGTCCGGAAGCTACGATCACAAATAAATACCCCACTGCCACTTTTGTTCATTCCCCTTTGCTAGCAGGGGCTACTATCTCCTTCTTATTAGCCTGAAGAACGCACCAGCAATGCTTGGAGCTCCGACTGATATACGCCACTTCTACGTCTCAAAGCAACGGCAACCCAGAGTAAACACGCGCCATAACGACATAGCTGCGCTTAGTATATGTGTACGCCATTTACTCTGGGCACACATAGCGACCCTTTATATATACTTCTACGTAGAAGCCGGTTCTCCGCGATATATAGCACCGTTAGGACAAACCTGCTTATATCCAGTGCCTACTTTGGCGGCCCGAAGTCCTTCCTACCTCGCCAACGACTTCTAGGATGCGCCGCCGCCGGGAGCAGCTCGGCTAATCAAATTGGGAGCAGTGCTCTTTGAAGCCATGAGGAGGACGAGGTAAACATCGCCCACGGGTGCACCACTTGCGTCTCCTACTCCCTTAACCGGCAACCGACGCGTAACTACAAACTAGCTGATGCGCCTGGTCGAGTGATAAGCTACAGCTCGGGCATTATGCTGAAGAATCGTTTTCGGCGTACCTTTCTAGAAAAGTAGTTGACACCAACAAACGAACAAAAAGTGATGTGTCAAGGTTGCAGTGTGGCAATAGGTGTAGCAATAAGGTTGATCTTTAAGGTTGGATTGTAGCAATAAGTAAAAAAAAATCATGGAGTGGGCATTCCTTTTTGACAGGCACGGGTGAAGACATGCGAAAAATGTATACATATAGAGGGCAGCAACATCGATGTAGTCAGTTCGAGTGAAGCAAATTCGATTTCCTCGCAGAGAAACGATTGAGAGGGGGAAAGGGACAGGTAAAGGCCGGGATGGCAGATGGAGATTTGTCTAGTTGTAACCAGTGTGTTACTCATTTCTCATTCATTCCCCATTCCAGAACGAGTTCCCGTTACAAATTCCTTTATTGCGAAAAGAACACAATAGAGTTAACTTTTGAATATTAGAACGTGTTGTTATATTGCCATTACACTTGGCTTTTTTGATACGGAAATACAGAGTAGGTTAATACTGGAGTGATATACACTAAGCAACTAAAAGCTAACATCGAGCAACATATGTTATACGAATTTGACATCGGCGGCTGCAGGTTATACGTATAGGTAAAGGAGTCCAAATAAACACTCCAAGTCGAATTTTCCAGAGACCAGCAATCATACTACAAGCATGTCCAAGTGCGTCTTGAGCATTTATCAATTTTAAGTCCCACACATGTGGCACTTTCTGAGTCGTTCTTCACAGGTGCTGTTAACATACCGCCCTTCAGAAAAGAAATAGAAATCTTCAACCATGCATCTGTAAAACCTAATTTCTTTCACAGGAAAGTGCATCAAAAGGAGCAATAGTTTGGCGTTTATTGAGCGCTGGTTCAATATGTTTGTGTCAGCAAAAAACAATGTCCAGTAAACACATTTGAAACTTATTGAAATGTCCTGCTCGCAGTCGACGAGCATATTTCTGAGCATTTTTCTCTCTGTTTCTCTGTCTTCTTATCCATTGCATCTCTATATTTATCGCTAGTTTTCTATTTCTCTTTTTTACATGTGCTTCTTTTTTCTCTTTCTATGTAGTTATTTTCTAGGCTTCTTTCTTTCTATTTATATACGTATCTTCTATGTATATGTATCTTCTATATATACGTGTCTATCTATATACGAAAACGCAAGAAAGAAAAATAATCCAGATTAAGACTCTGGCGCACGGAATCGAGCGTGCGACCTCTTGCTTGTGAGTGCGACGCGTTAGCCACTTCGCCACGAAACAGCAAACGTTGAAACAGCAAGCTATTTATATCTACCACTTACCGCTAGCGATGATTGATCGATTGATATGTGGGGTTTAACGTCCCAAAACCACTATATGATTATGAGAGACGCCGCAGTGGAGGGCTCCGGAAATTTAGACCACCTGGGGTTCTTTAACGTGCACCTAAATCTGAGCACACGGGCCTACAACATTTCCGCCTCCATCGGAAATGCAGCCGCAGCCGGGATTTGAAGCCGCGCCCTGCGGCGCTAGCGATGGGCAACTCGAGGGAATTATCGTGCTTTCAGCCTTACCAGCGAGATGGCGCACTGAGCGCGCATCGCCTAATCATCCCGACGCGGCGGCGCACCCTTTCATCTCCCACGCGTATTTTGCCCCGCGCAGAGGGGGGGGGGGACGCTCACACGTTCTTATCTTCCGGTGGGGAGAATCGCACACCTTGGGCTTTCAACAGCATGATTCTGCTGTAATTACCGGGCGCACAAAGGTTACTGCACTCATTCCGCAGTCTCCGTTAGTGAAAGAGGCGCGCTTTTCAGACACAGCGAAGTAACAGCTGAGACGCTTATTCGCGTTCATCTGTAACTGTGAATACGTTTCGTGCGTCATTTGTGCGTGAGAAACACGGGGCAAGATTCGGTCTCCATGCATTCAGACACCAACTGCACTAGATGAGAGAGAGACAGAAAAACAAAGACATAGAAGGAAAAGGGAAAGGGTAAACACAGAAAAACAAAGAAAAAAAATGGCAGCATATCCACGGAGTGAATGATGGAGAGTAGGGCGAAGCATTCGTCCGTCCATGCGTCCGTCTGTGTGACCGTCCATGCGTCTGTTTGTGCGCTCGTCCCTGCGTTCTTTCATGCATCCGCCCCTGCGTCCGTTCATGCGTCCATCCATGCATCTGTTTGTGTGTCCGTTCGTTCATCTATTCAACACTCCAAGTCCCACCATCTCGCATCTTTTTATCATATATTCCCCATATAGAAGCACCGCCATCCAGCGGACATTCCAAGGACTAAACGAGAGGTGGCACACGCACACTTTCTTACGGCCTGCGCTTTGGGTCCACTTCCCACCTTTAACCACCTCGAGTTCAATGTATATTCTAGTTCACTGTATTCATGGCACTGCGACCAAACGCTCGCTAAACCTTTCGAAAACCAAGGAGGTTACGCCCAGCGAGTATAACGTAGCAACCTTTCCCTGTCAGATAGGGCTCAATTTACATGCCAATGGCTGCTAATGAGAAATGAGAGACAGGAGAATTCGGCTTTTACTTTCTTACGGCTTGCGCTTCGTATCTACTTCTCATTTTTAACCACCTTGAGTTCATTCATGGTATATACAAGTTCATTGTATTCATGGCACTGCGGCTCAACGCTCGCTAAACCTTTCTAAAGCTAAGGAGGTTACACCTAGCGAGTATAATGTAGCATCCCTTTCTTGTCCGATAGTGCTCAATGTACATGCCAATGGCTGCTAATGGGGATCGCAGCGTGCGCGTTGACTAAAAGCTGAATGCTCATGTCTCTCATTCCTCATTAGCAGCCATTGGCATGTACATTGAGCACTATTTTTTATTGTTAAACAACGCACAGAAGAAATCTCTGACTGGCACCACCTTGGAGGTCAAGTGTTATACCTATTTCGGGTATGTGCCACTGGTGGTTACATACGAGGGACGCCCAAGCCACGCCATAAGGGGCTTCGCCCCTAAAAGGCACAAAGAAAACAACACAAAAAAGAAGAAAAAATAGTGCAGCCATGTACAGCAAGCTCAGTTTAGTGTCTGGTGTAAAAACAAAACTATCATCTTCCCGCGAGGTGGCAACAGGCTGAGCCTGTCTGCCACGACGAAGGAGTAAGCTGTGGGTCTGACATCATCGCATCCTGCTCGACCTAAGAAAAGCTGTTTTCAATCATTCATTCGTTCAATCAATCAATCAACCAATCAATCAATCAATCATTCATTCATTCATTATCATCTTCAAGAGCTAGCGGGCACACACATCAATATCCTCTTCACCTTCATCCTCTTTTTCCTCTCCAGTTTCTCCTCAGGAAACCATCGGGCTGATTTGCCCGTCGTGAGAGCAAGAACTGCAATGAAGGAGAGATGCTACTTTCAACTCGTCAGCTGCGTTTAACTAGTCAGGAGAGAGGCCACGTTTAACTCGACAGCGACGAGACTGGTGCCGTGCTGCGCCAGTCTTGTCACAGATATGATGTGTCGGAAACCTGAGAAAGTAAGCCAATGAACTGTACAAAGCGAACACCACCTACAAGTTCTGCTGCAACCCAGCCTTAAGCGCTAATTTTTTACGTGTCTGTTTATTTTTATCTCTTTCAGCCTGTCTCTGCTTTTATATCTTTTCATGCCTTCATTCTCTTCCTTTATCTTCATTTTCTTTATCTCCCTTGTTATCGCTTTGTTTCTCCTTTTCCTTTTCTCTCTGTTTTCTAGTTCCCTTTCTTCTCTATCTTTCCCATGTTTCACGGGCTCTACTTCTGCGAGCGAAGATTTCGGTTAACGCTCGCCCCTGTTGTGCTCGGCAGAGGTTCTCGCTCAATTTTTATGTCGAATACTCATCTGTGTTCTTTGGCATGGCGTAGCACAAGTTACTCATGGGTAACATAGCTTCGCTGTTGAAAATATTTTCATCCATGTTATCCTGCACCAAGCTGTGCTGTAGCGCTCGCTCTGTCTGTATGTGAGAACGTTTCTCCCTCCATCTCTCTCAGACACGCTGTATTAAAGTGCCCCGTGTCATTCTTTCGCTTTCTCACTTCTACCGCAGCTGAATTTCCGAGTTTCTGTGATTCGCGCTGCTCATCTTATCTATGGAGATGAAACTGGTTCTCCCTGCCATTTAATTTTTTTATTTACAGAATACTGCGGTCGAAAGACCAAGCAGGGGGGCATAATAATAAGTGATTCACAATGTAACCTAAATAAAAGAAAGTTCAAGCAATAAAAACATGTTAAGGCAGTAGAACACAGGATAACATTTGAACAAAGTTAAATGGCAGCAAGAAATTGCAAATTGCAACCGGAGAATGCAAATCAAATACAACGTGAGACAGTCCGAGATCTTGAGTTGTACGGTTAAAAACGGAAAGATACATAGTTATCGAAGTCAGGATTTTCATTATCACAGAATGCTTCAAAAGGTAACGCGTTCCAATCATTGATCGTCCGAGGAAAGAACGAGTTCATGAAAAGATTAGTACGTGCGAAGTAAGGTTCAAGAGTGTAGCTGTGAGTATGTCGAGCTTGTCTTGAGATTCCATTTCTTATATAAGTTTCTGGACAAATGTTAAATTTACGGAAATAAAGTGAGTGTAGAAATTTCAGCCGGGCAACAGCTCTTCGGTATTGTAAAGTAGGGATATCATTGATGGCCATGATCGTTGTTGGCGAGTCCTTTCGATAGGGATGCGCAAGCTTTCTGAACGACCACCCTCGAGTGCTCACCGGAGAACAACATGTACTCTTTCACTCATTAAAACCGAAATGAAAAGGTCATGCGTAACTACTCCACGTATTAGTCATGAAGCACGAGCACTCTCCGTTTTAGGACAAATTTACAGCCACCCGTTCATGGTATATGCGTGTAATACTCAAGTGTTCCTTGAAACTTCGATTTTGATGGCTGCATTCTTACTTGGCGAATGTACAGGGAGGATTGAAAGAAGTGCGAACGGCGTGACCTCAACATTCTCTGTTGTCTCGTTTTTTTTTTTTCAAGCCGTTGTGGCCTGGATGGCAATAGAAGGATTCCAGAATCATTCAAGATACAAAACAAAAGCTCTTGTGCCATCTTGTTATGCCACCAAGATGAGAGCGTGATGAAAAAAGCACGCTGCACTGTTTGCGTTTCTTTCCTTTGCCCCTATACACTCTAATTTAGTTGTTTAGCATCTCCTCCATCGAATGCACTTGCTGGGAGTCTATATTCGCAGCGACAAGTTCACAGTGCACGGAGAACCGTATACAGTATTTGCGATAACTCCACCATGACACATCTCTTTTTCGCTTCTTCATAAAGCAATATCTACAGCGAGCGAAGATATGCGGCGCCATAATGATAAGCTCGACCCACGACGTCCTACAGATACGTTTCCGCGCAGCTGCGCAGAAAGTTTGAGCGCACAGCGGTTTTGTTCAGTCGACATCAGCGCGAAAGAGTGGATTGCAAACGCCCATAAGCGCCAATGGGCGCGAAGAACAAAGGCTTCTCGAGAGAAGTAGAAGCGTGCCTAGGAAGACAGTATATAGCGACGGTATATAGAGAGTCGTGTCGCACGTGCTCAGAACGGCCAAAATCCACTCGCACATCTCCGTGTGCCGTGGCGGCGGCGACGGCGGCGGCGAGCGTTAGAAAAGCCCCGGCCTGTACAGAGGGCACGGGTGCAAGCCTCTTTGTTCTCGAAATTAGATTTTCAGGGAGTCTGCAGATGGTAAAGGGATGGCCAATGCGGGAAGGGAACCTAAAGAAGGGTGCCTAACAGAGAGAGAAAAGAAGCTCCGCCCTCTGCCTCCGCACCCCCATCAACACTCTTTCTCCTCACCCTCTCACCCACGCAGAGAAAGCATCCTCGTCACTGGCGGCGAGTGCGCACTGCCAAAAGAGCTGTCAGAAAGAAGAGCATTGCCAGCATTGCGCACATTGCGCGCCACCGCAACCAGTCCCCAGCATAGCCCCTCACGAATAAAAGTCCTGTTGCTGCGGCTGGCGCTAATGTATGGCGCCGGTGTCAGAAGACGCCGCCGTCAGCCGGCAACAACGCTTGTTGTAAGCCCACCTGCACTTTTGTGAGCGAATGCGAAAGCAACGCACCCGTATTTCTTTAGTATGGGTGCTGCATATTGAATTTAAAAGGCTCTACGTCTTCATTTGTGCGCCGCGTCGTTCATTGTTTGTGCCTCTTATTCCCACGGCAGTGTAAAAATGCTGAAAATCGCGGTGGTCGCCCGCAATCGACCGATGCATTATTCAACGAGTAATGCGCGCGTTTCGCCAGTGGTGGTGCTCAGACAGTGCGTGCAAGTGCCGTGTATACGAATGAGAATTTGTCGCCGTGAATCCCTTGTGAGATCAGCTAAGTTTTGATACGTGAAGTGGTGGATACAGACGCCAAACGCCCGTCTGGTCAAAGCTTCTGCCTTCGCACCTTTGCGAAACGGACCACTCTAACAAGGGATGCCCTTTGACGTTACGTTAAGAAACGTGAAACGGCGCATACACTTCACCCATTTTTCTGAGAAAAATGGGGTGTTTCGTATAGCCTTGCGCCTTTGTGTCGTCTATGAGTTGTGGTGTCACTATCTTTGTGGAGGATTCCATCGCTGATATCATAATCAAGATAGCGTTCCAAGCCCAAGACACACTTTTGTCTCTATAGTAATTGCACTTGTCAGTAGGGATGTTACAGTCGACGAGCTGGAGTTACTTGAGATGGCAGATAGGGCGAAATCCCTTATTCATCTACGGAAGCACTGCACCGAACACAGTGACACTTCACTCGAAAAATTTCGGACACCTAGGAAAAAGCTCGATTAAGTAATTGTTCACTTGAGGACACAGAAAGTGCCCCCCCCCTTTGCTGATTCATGTGGGGACTGTATGGAGCGTTGTCATTCATTACACTGTTCAGCATAGTTTCTACACCAACTAATCATGAGATCTACTTATCTTTTCTCCATAGCTATAAATAATTCAAAATCATTTAGTTTCATCTATTTGTCATGTTATCAAAATAATTTGAAGAAAGAAAAGCGCGATTTTCGCAAGAAAAACGGAAACATCACTACAAAGAAACTCAACAATGATGTACGTATACATGACACTATTTTATTCTTTGGAAGCTTTTATTTTAAAGTAATGAAGAAATTACTTCACTTGCTAAATAAATTGCAAAATTATCAACACTTCAACTGCAAAAGTAGTTCTACTTCTATTACAAAAAGAGACGCTGAAAAATAGAATGAGACAAACCGGAACGCTATGCATTATGTAGATTTAAAAAAAAGCGGTCTTAAAAAAGCTTCAAAGAACGTGTGACACACAGGTCCTCCTACCCCGTGCTCTGAAGTTTAATAGCTATTATGTAACTTGTTAACAGGAACTAAAAGAAATTCGAACCGTTTATTTGCAACGCTACTTATCAAAATGTACATTTCTGCTTAATTAGCATTTTCTGAATAACAGAGTAATCTTTTGCTGCACTTGTGCACTTAGGATCACAGTGGTCACTTCTCACTGTCACTACGTCCAAGCACTCATATACCTTCTCAGGGTCGATACTCCATTGTTTCGAATTGCGAATTTAACTTGAAGATTCGCTGCCCGAGTTATTCACGATGAAATGCTGTTCTATTTATGCAAGCACGATACCTGTGTCGTAGATGGCATCATAAGTGTAATAATCGCAACGTCAATCAGCACACGTGTTTGAATCTATCACGGTAACTGCTACATAACATCCACTTCCATTTTGTTCACCCATTTTTTTTACTGACCACCCGTTCGAGAAAAAGCATTGTGCTTTCCCTTCTCGTTCTCCTCTATAATTATCAGCGAAGTAAAGCGAACATGCTTATGTCAGTGTTGAGCCTGTCGCTTGTCTTTTCTGCGACTAAACTGACGAGATTCGTTCTTTTCAGTTTTTATTTGTATTTTAATAATTCAACGCCTTTCGGAGCTTTTTCTTGCGGCACTGATCGTAAAACCTGATATATAGGACATACGGAGACGCTCGCAAGAAAGGATTGTCTAGTTTTTTTTAATTAATCTCCATCGCCAGGAAACGTAAATATCTGTAAGATCAAGGCTGACTCAGCAACGATAGTAAAGGCGAGACACTTCTGCCCCTCCCTACCTCAGATATCAGTTTGCGTGTTTGTCGAAGGTATAGGCGCAACTCAATCTGCATATTCAAATAGGGTGCATGTTCACTGTTGGGATGAGGGAAAGAAAAGTAAAGTGGATCGCCAAAGTCGAGAGTGGGAGATTAATGCAACGTCATAAATATCGAATGCACCACTTATTTTGAATTCGAAGAAAAATCGATTCACTAAAATCTATGACAAAGGCAGACGTTGTTTTTCAAACTATTCGATGCTAGCATTCGTAAATTATTTTATTAACATGACAGCGTTAAAGAGGTCATTTCGATGCAATTCTGGTGTCAGCGTCGGTGTCGTTGGTTGTGAGCGAAAATTCATCATCTTTGCGTGACCGACATAATAGAGAAAGATTCAAATAGAAAAATCATGTGTGCCAGTGGAGATCAAGCTCGAATCATTTGGGTCTGAGTAGGGTTTGAATCCCGGTCGTTTGCGTGGCAAGCACATGTTCTACCACACAGTCATGCATGTGTTTTTGAAAAAGATAGTCTTTCTTGGGAACCGTCAACGCCAAAATTTCGGTCTGTTCGTCCCCAGTAACAATCTTTCTACCGGCACCAAACGATAACTCATACGGCCAAACCCATCCGCAGCGCCCATCAATATTTCTCAAGTTTCAGCGTTCAGGCTTGTGCGATTGTCGATTAAAAAGCAAATATTGCGCATATCTGAGGCACAATAACAATACCTCGATGTTTTGTATGTGTGTCTTTTTACTAGAGAAGGCACATACGAGTAATTCTAAGGACCGTAGCGTTTATCACGCTGCGCTGACAGTACAACGCGATGCTCAAAAAGGCACGTGTTTCCAACGCCTTGCTAAGACGACACGGTGGTAGCACCTGCCCATCGCTTTGAGATCTACGCCTTATCGCCTCCGAGAAAGGCACCTATCTTTCTCCGCGGGCGCGCACAAGCACCTTCCTTAGTTTTCAAAGATAACTGCGAGATGGCGCTTGTGTCAAACGTGCCTCGATGCGCTCGTTCACCTTCGCCGCACGGATCGAGATTCTTTAACGCAGCGCTTCCAGGACACAGTTTACCAATTTTCTCGCGCAGAACATCAAATAAACATTTTGTTCACTATCTCCACACGCAAGACTATCGACTTTCGACGACATTTGCAGTGAACCATGCAGATACGGAGCCAATGTTTTGTGGTACCTATTGTAATGCGTATTTGGATATATGACATTCCCGTGGTGATGCACTCACTCAGCGAGAATAATCGCACAACTACTGCACAAACTTTCAATTGCTTACATACATACATACATACTCAGCAAGTCCAGAAAAAAAATTCTTCAAAAGATTTGTAAGTATAGGCACCTCATCGAGAAAGGGTGCCAGTCTGCTTTGAAGTCAAGTTCTTCATAAATGTTCTTTAGATAAAGAGCCATGCGCATGAAATGCATACTTGAAGCAGTCATTGGTTCTAAATTACGGTCTTGCATGCGCGTTTTCCGCAGACTGTGCAGTCCTAGAAAAAGTTCACATCAAAAGGCACTTCATCAAGAAATGTTTGGAGAAGGTAACGTATATTAGGTGAAATAATGTTAAAAAAACCTTCACCGTTCCTTGAAAGGTGTCCCTCTGCTGGCCAATGCAGTGGAAATATCTTCCTCTGCTTGAAAATGCAGTGAAAGTTACTCCCAAGCTTTACAAACACACACGTCCCGTATATATGCTTCACAGATAGATAGATGTGTGGGGTTTAACGTCGCAAAACCAGCATATGATTATGAGAGACGTCGTAGTAGAGGGCTCCTGAAATGTCGACCTTCTGGAGTTCTTTAACGTGCACCCAAATCTGAGCACATGGGCCTAACATTTTCGCCTCCATCGGAGATGCAACAGCAGCCGCCACTGGGATTCGATGCCGCGACCGGCGGGTCAGCAGCCGAGTACCTTTGCAACTAGAATACATATGCTTCACAATACAACATGAAATATTGCCGTAACGAGACGTGGTAGAAGCGCACATTACCATGGGGTGTCATAACATGAGATTATCATAATGACTTCATAGTTTAAAGCCAGTCACCCTCTACAAAAGACACACACGCTTCTGCGCCATCGAAGTCACGTAGCGGGTGCATAGCAAGGTCGAAAAGATTTCTTACACTAAGTCTTTGAAGTACGCACTAAGAGCAGAATATCGCTATCGCGTTCAACTCTTAAAGGTGAAGTTTGAGGTTTTTCCTATTTTTACTTCGCGTATGTTACCTTAAAATCTACAATCAAGATATAGCCACTCCTCTCAAGCACAGCGAGTGCTGTACTGTCTCCTTCACTTTTCCACTTTCCTTATCTTCCGTATCTGTAACAAAAAAAAACAATCCAAAGTCTTCGTTCCCACCATATTTATGCAACTGACACCGACAAGTACTGAACGAGACGAGTAGTGAGCGTTTCTTCTATCATCAAAAATAGAACATATTACGGTTATATCGTGCGAAATATACCTTAACATTGAAACGCAGCAGTATAGAGACAGAAGACAAAGCATATATATTGTTACGAGAAGGAGACCGACTTGGAGGGGTAGTCAGAGATGTATTTACAGCCGGTTAAGTGAGCAGCGCCAGCCACAGAGATTAGCTCGCGCCGGTCTTCTTCTTAGTCTCCACGCATGGCACGTAGCATGACCCGCGGCGGCGAAGGCACCGTCCCGGTGCTTTAAAAGGTCGTTATCTGACACATTCTTGTAAGGCTTGATACGCGATACGTGTACGATATCACTGTACCGCACAGCAGATGATGATGGATCGATGGGGCTGATCTCGTAGGTGACAGGTGCTACTTGACGCAATATACGGTAGAATCCCGTATAATGAGACAGAAGTTTTTTGGTAGGCCGAGCCGACGATGAGGGGACCAGAGTAAAACGAGGTACCGGGAGTGAAATGTACGTCTCTATGTTCCGCATCGTACCGACGGCACTGGTTGGTTTGCGACGCTATCAGCCGAGTGCAAGCGAGCTGACGGGCATAATCGGCTCGCGCAATCGCGTCGCGGGCATACTCGCTGGTGTTAGCTGAGATGTCCAGTGGTAATGTCGGCTCTCTTCCGTACAATAAGTAGAACGGCGAAAAGCCCGCTGTGTCGTGACGGGATGAATTATACGCGAACGTTGCGTAGGGTAAGGCAAGGTCCCAGTCTCGGACGACACGTACATCGCGAGCATATTTGTTAAAGTGGGGTTAAATCGTTCCGTGAGGCCGTTTGTTTGAGGGTGGTAAGCGGTTGTCAGTGTGTGTTGCGTGGAACAAGAACGCAGAATGTCGGCGATGACTTGGGATAGAAATGTGCGGCCATGGTCTGTGAGAAGCTGTCTCGGAGCACCGTGAATCAATATAACGTCTCGTAACAAGAAGTCAGCGACGTCGGTTGCACAGCTGGTCGGTAGAGCTCGCATAATAGCGCAGCGTGTAGCGTTGTCTGTAATCATGGCTATACATTTGTTTCCCAATGATTATGTGGGAAAATGACCAAGCAGGTCTAACCCAACACGGTAAAATGGTTCCGCGGGTATGTCGATTGGTTGAAGATGGCGAGCAGGTAGCAGCGACGGTGTTTTACGACGCTGGCATAGATCAAACGTGGCGACGTATCGGCGTACCGAGCGAGCAAGGCCTGGCCAGAAGAAACGGCGCCGGACGCGCTCGTACGTGCGGGATACGCCAAAGTGTCCAGCCATGGGAGCGTCGTAAAGTTCGGTGAGAACACAGCAGCGCAAATGCTTAGGCACAACAATGAGAAGGTCAGGCCCGTCCGGTCGGAAATTGCGGCGGTATAGCACACCTTTTTGAATGACAAAGTAGTGGACGGAAGCATCATTTGGGGAGGATTCCGTGCGGCTGATGATGTCAAGCAGCACTGGATCGCGCTTCTGTTCTTCCCCAATTTTAAGGAAGTCGGACACTGACAAGATAAGTTCTCTGTGGGCTCGTCAGTGTCCTCAGGATTGTCGACAGGGTACCGGGAGAGGCAATCGGCATAATGGTGTAGACGGCCCGATTTGTAGACCATCGAACATGAAAACTCTTGCAGGCGCAAAGCACAGCGACAAAGGCGGTCTGATGGATCTTTCAGAAAGTTGAGCCAGCAGAGCACATGGTGGTCGGTAACTACCGAAAATGGGCGTCCGTATAGATAAGGTCGGAATTTCGCCACCGCTTATACAAGAGCCAAGCACTCACGCTCTGAGATCGAATAGTTACGTTCAGGTGCGGATAGGAGGCGGCTGGCATATGAAATAACGCAATCATGGCCATGTTGTGTCTGAGCCAGCACTGCACCAATGCCATGACCACTTGCATCTGTACGAATTTCCGTAGGGGCAGCAGGGTTGAAGTGTGCCAGATTCGGAGGAGTAGCGATGAAGGTGAGAAGAGCGATGAGGGTTCAGAACGTAGAAGCCTCTTCGGAGCCCTATAAAAACTGGACGTCTTTCTTGAGGAGCTGCATAAGCGGCCTCGCTATGTGCGCAAAATTTTTCACGAGGCACAACTCCAACAAATATGTTACGAGAAGGATACCGACTCGGAGGGGTAGTCATAGATGTATTTACAGCCGGTTAAGCGAGCAGCGCCAGCCACAGAGATTAGCTCGCGCCTGTATTCTTCTTCGTCTCCATGCACTGGCACGTAGCAATATTATGCACCAGAACTTTCGACTAATGAGACATGGTAAATTGAAATTTTAGCATATACAATGTTCAGTTCCAATTACATGCTATCACCAATCAGCTCTTTGGATAAAAAAAATTGTAAGTTACCGGTTTAATGTATTGATCTGGAGCCTCTACATTCACGACAAATGCACGCAATTAGATTCTCCGCCGCCTAAATCTCAGTGTAGTTCCGCAATACAGTTGGTTACGTGTGCAATCCCGTCATAAAAACAAAACCATATTCAGAAGGCCAGTCCTGCGACTAAATTACCGAGAACTTTGTGAATTTCGTTTTCAGGCGTACCGGTGCTCACTGCTTACCCTTATGCGAACATGTGTACAGTAGTAACGTTATTAGTAACGTTATAAACACGACACTCACCACCACACGACACTCGCTTTCTTGTCCTATGGTGTCCCCGTCAAAATTGCGCTACTACACCATAAGTTAAAATGATACCTCACCAACTAGGCCAGCTCTACCCTACTGAACGTTATATCACTCAGATCAAACCCGTTCGCGTTTACATCAGCGTAACGATATATGATTGGGTAGTTGACCACAGCCGCCACCACCGGGATGCGTAGCATCTACAGTGCGAAATTTTAAAAAATGTATTCAAGGAAAAAAATTACAGGAATGGCAGCCACTCTATCATCATGAACCAAGCATTAGTGCAGGTGCTTGTAAAACGTTGCGCGCGAGCTGTCGCCAAGCTACGCAAAAGAGAATGCCAGCGCACTCCTTCGGGGAGCTGCTTCTTTATTTTTATATGGAAACGTGCCAGAAGGTGATGTCATCATTTCCTCATAAAAACATGACGAACCATTTTGGTAATGAAGCACGCTGGCATCAACTTTTGCGCAGCTTGGCCACAGCTCATGTACCTGCAACAGCGAGTAAGGTTCGGTGCCCTCAAACTAACTTTTCAGAATCAAGCGAGGGCGTGGGCAACAAACACCGCTGGCGGAAGCTATTATTCTTTGCTTCCACCTACCAACCAAAAAGGTAAGCATCGATAAGCAGCCGCTATGGACTATCGACCACTACTTTAGACAGTGGTGGTGCTTGAGGTCCTTATATATTACCGCGAAAGCTGTTATACGATCACAAGAAGAGCTTATTTAGGCACTGTAGTTAAACGCCGCCGCCACCACTGGTGTCCGCAACCACTATCCCGAGAAATGAGGGAAAAAAATGAAACGAGGAAAACATTTTCGGCAATGAATAGGATTTGAACCCGCGCCCTCTGCTCGGCATTCGAGTCTTTTACCTTAGAGCCACGCTATGGTGTTTGAAACTGCTTCGCAAAACACCCCACACAAGTGTCATGTTGGGCAAGTACTTCTGTGAAAATATGCAATATGGCGTCACATAAATGTAAAATGAATACCAGGCGTCACACAATGCGAATCACTCGACGAATGGGTCGTTGAATGCTTCCAACTTGTTACAAAAAGCTCAGCTATAATTCTTCACCATCGTCGGCAACAGCACAGGCTTAGCACACATAATGCCTTGCAGATGTGTTGAGTCTTCTGGGTACTTAAGTTTACGCACAGAATGTCGAGTAGTGACATATTGGGTGAGTCCCTAATTCATGAAAGTTAATGTGGTTTATGGCACATCGGGTACCTTGTAGGGACACTTGCATTGGTATCCCCGAGAAAGTTTACAAAGGGCTCTTAAAAGTTTGCTTTTCCAGCTTTCGCTGTGACTATAGCACGTGTTCTTCGCAGTCCTGGTATTTTTTTAAGACGATAGTCTTTCTTGGGATACTTCAGAGCAGAAAGTTTGGTTTGAGGAACGTTTATTCGACAACTATACACAAACATTAGAGACACTTACACGCAAAAAAAAATTGGAAGTCACGTCAGTATAATTTATACAAATGCTAGACGCAATTCTACAAAGATTTCTGTCCACCTGTCTGTTTGTTTGTCTATCACCTGAAACTTATAAGATAACAGGCCAAATTTCAACCAGTTCCTCAACACCCACCCACCTTGATGTGCCGTTCACGTTCCTACTTGCGTACATTGTCGATCGAAAAGGAAATATCACGTATATCTGAGGCTCAATATCGGCACGTAAATATTCGGTGCTGCGTGTTTTTTATGCTATAAAATCCATAAATCAATGACCGTAATGGTTATTACACTGCGCTGACAATGCGACGCTATGCACGAAAAGGCGGGTGTTTCTCTATATCTCTCTCACTACCGCAGATGTCTATCAATCCCTGCAGATCTTCTTTGTTTTCGGCTCCTAATACTATACAATCTGCCGCATACATCAGTGCTGGCAATGACTGTTCAACGTGTTTCCCTTGCTTGGAGAAAGAGAAGCTGAAGCCGAGTCGACTTTCGTCTAATTTGGCTTCTAGTCTCTGTAGATACAGCATAAATAACAAAGGTAACAAGAGACAATCCTGTCAAAGCCCGCGTTGTATTTCTATAGGTTCAGATACATATAACTACCTTGTTACTTTTATAGATATCCTTTATAAATCTAGTTATTCGATCTTCCACATCTAGTGTGTCCAGTATTCCCCACAAGTCTTCTTGAATTACACTATCGTAAGCTCCCTTGATATCTATAAATGCTAGCCACAGGAATTTGTGTTCTTTTTCCGCTATTTCGATACACTGAATCAATAAAAACAGATTAACATCCAACCTCCTTCATTAACGGAACCCATTTTGTAGTTATCCCAGCATCCCTTCATTCTCCGCCCATGTCTGTAGTCTTTCCTTTACTGTCTGCATCATTAGCCTGTAAACTATTGATGTCGCTGTTATAGGATGGTAGTTGTTTATATCAGCTTTGTTCCCCTTTCCTTTAGAGATGATGTTCATTCTGCTTAGTTTCTACCCATTGAAAGCTTCATTCACCATTCATAATTGCTTTGCACGCTGCCTCTCTTATTGTTTGCTTATAGTTCAATCCTAGTTTCTTTATTAGCATAATTGAGATGCCATCAGGGCCCGTTGATATGTTATTAGGAAACCTCTTCTCTGCTCTTTCTTACTCTCGTTGTCCCAGTGGAGCTACTGCGCTAATTGTTTTATCCTCATCCGGTACTGTGCATGGAGCGCTTTCCTGGTGTTTAAACATTTCTGTCATCATTGTTCTTATATAATCCATTGCCTCATCTCCTTCTGGTCTAACCCCTTAAACTGTAGTGATAAAGCACTGTTCCATGCTCGTCTTAATTCTCAGAGAATCGAGATGGATTCAAAAATTTGCAGCGGCCTTTCTATCCTTTTTGTTTACTTCCGCCATTCATTGGGGATCCTTTCTTTTAATCTTTTCAATGATCAGATTGGACGCTTCCCTTCAGCAACTCAAAAAGTTATCTCATTTTCTTTTGGCATCATTTTCCGGTTCACTCCTCTGTTTAGCATATCAGTGTTCCATGAAGGCGCTTCCTGACGTCTTACTATGACTCTGTTGATTTCCTCATCCCGCCAGCTCTTGGGTTTGTGTCTCATTTTCCCGGTTGATTTGACTCGTACCTTTGCAAGCTTTAACACAAAACAATCGAGTTAGATTTGTGTACGTCCACTCTGCTTTAGTATCCTCGGTGATTGTTTTCTCAATCTCTTTAGTTTCTATTTCTATTTGCTTTTCTTAGTGAATGTTACCACGTGGTTGCTCATAATGTCTCCTTTCCATTTTCATTCCTTTTCAAAAAATTAGCTTGATATGTTTGTGATCATTACTTAAGCTTCTGTATTCATATTCTTCCATGTTCATCACCCTTAGCCAATCTCACATCCTATGTGACATCATTGCGTAATCTATCGTCGACTGTAGCCTTCGCAACTCCCATGTTATCTGCCCTTCGCACTTCTCGGTACTTTTGCAAGTGAACAAATTACGCCTTTCACACACAACCATTAGCATACTGCCTGTTGGGTCAGTATATCCATTTATATCTTCTATGTGTGCATTCATATCTCCTAATATAAGTACCTCGAACTCTCCGCCTAATTATTCAATGTCATTTTCTATGCACTGCACCTTTTTCTTAGCTTTCCTCTGTAGCTTTTACCCCTCTTCATAAGTATACAAAACCCATGAGAGTCATCTGCCCTGCCACTTTACCTTTTAGCTATGAATGTTCCCTGCACTCCAGCTTGACCCTTTGCCAGTCTGTACTTTTATAAATAAATACTTTTATGAATAAATGCTACAACATTACGATGCCGCCACCTACCTGTGGCTCTGCGTTCTACAGATGTTTTAATTTTTTAAGATTTCTGCAAAATAGCGCTCATGCCTCACGCAGCGCCTTATGTATCTCATTTACCAATCTTTTTGCGCAGAACATCAAATAAGCATTTTATTCTCTGCAGAAAGAAGACTATCGTCTTTCAACGGCATTTGCAGTGAAACTTGAAGATACGCGGCCTGTGTTTTTTTTTTTCAGACCAGGTCATTTGCTTAAGTCAGGTTTTACCCCGTATAACATCACAATTTGTTGCTGTGGCATTGATCACTTCACCCTTGCGACGAAGCTGTTACTCTCTCTTTATTTGTTTTCTTGCTAGTCACCTTCACATGTCCCAAGCGTGTTATGGCAAACGCTATATTTGATTTTGTGAAACTGCCTACCTTTTCTTTCTTTCATCTCTATCTAACAATTTTTTCACTCCACGGTGTGAATAAAGCGATAGTCCCGCCAAGCAGCGACTATCCTTAATCCGATGGAAATATTTCGCATAAGACAAGTGAGCCATTTGGCTGCTGCACCTGCCAGGAAATAATAATAATAATAATAATAATAATAATAATAATAATAATAATAATAATAATAATAAATGTAAGTTCATGCGTCTTTTTTATTTTTGCGCCCTGTGACTCGCGTGAAATCTGACGAGGAAAAAAAAAGCTAAACACGTATATTCGTAGCTCTCACTTCCATCACCCTACTGCACATGAAGAGCAAGACGCTATACTGCCCGCAGGATTGTAGAGCTCCATGCATCTTCGTTTTCATATCTCGGAAAACGATAAAACGAAAAAGAGTCGGAGTGCGCGCGGCCGAATATTTCGTCATGTTCAATTATTCATCGTAGTCTTGCGACACGTGGCAGCCATTTCTGACAGGTTTAGGCTCATGTTTTTTTTCACAATGGGCGAGCACTAAGACTCGATAGTTTTAAAACTTTTATGCGAACCGTTATTAGATGCGGAAGCATCTTATACTCGCGCCTTGTAGTGCGCCGTCCGCGCCGTCCGCACCGCTTCTCGAACATTCGACAGCTGACGCGCGCGCATGCGCCGTCGCGCCGTCGCCCACCATCTGTGCCGCGCGCGCTTATCCTTCGAGAACATTCGACAGCTGACAGCGCATGCGCCGTCGCGCCGTCGCCATCTGTGCCGCGCGCGCGCTTCTCCTTCGAGAACATTCGACAGCTGACAGCGCATGCGCCGTCGCGCTGTATATATACTGAAGGTCGGCGCTCGCTCGCTCAGTTGCCGCTCGTCGGTTGGTTTGTACGGCGCGTCGACGTCCAAGGTCGCGGTGAAATGAATTCCAACGAATCCACAAACACAATGATCGACGTCCCTTCGACCAGCGCCGCCCTTTCGCATGCGTGTGTACGTGTTCACTCATTTAACACCCCCTCCTACAACCACGTTAACCAATTTAGCCATCGACCCAAGTAAGTCGCAATTTAACACCCCATTTTACAACCACGTTAACCAATTTAGCCATCGACCCAAATAAGTCGCACTTTACACCCCGTTAACTAATTATATGCTCCGCATCCTCCTCAGTGTTCCCCCGAGGGAAGCTGCGGGCAATTTTTTGTATACATTCATGTGCCAACGCCGGTAGCTATATGTTCACCCCTCTCTCCCCTCCCCCTCTTTGTACCACCCCCTTCTCTCTGTTTCAAAAGCTCTTTGTTTTTTTCCTCGGGGGCTCATGTTATCTTGTACGGCAATAATGTTTTCCGTGAGAAAATGTCCATCTGTGCATTCCTAAGACCATACGAGCAACCAGAAAACAAAAGTTCGCGTAATAACTCAATCTCAAAATATTCGTATCGAAAGTTTTTCTTTTTTATGTCTGCTCTTTTCACATTTGCGTTGCTTCCAGTGTCCTTGTGTTCGTAAATAAGAGTGCTGGGATCGAAATATTTACATTTACTTGCCTTTTTTTTCATTCTTTCGCGGCGCCGATGCTTCATTATAAATGAAACCAAAGTAAAGCCACGTGGATGGTTTTGTTAGATGCGTAAACAGACGAGTAAAAAACGCGGCAATATTTCAAAACAACGCTAACTTACGTTTTCAAACTGAATCTCGGCCTTTCAATCAACGTCTGATTTTTTGCGGCACGTGGGCGTCGACATTTCACCTCAAGTATTGTAAGAGTTCGTTTTTTTATATATATTGACGTAAGAAAAAAAAGAGATTATTTTTTCTGAGTAACAAGGCGAGGCGACTTTGTTTGTTTTCAAGTGACCGACGATCACTCACAGAAACATACACGTGTTAGCAATCGGCTCGCACAAAAAAAAAAAACTTTTGCAAGAACAGAGGAAAAACTTGGAACACGCTTCAACTTCGCCTTCAAGAGCAGAACGCCATAACATAATCGAGTGCCGTGCGGGTTGCTTTGAACCGTGACGAAAAGGAACGAACGTCTGTGTGCACAACATTGGCCGTTTCAAACTATCCTACACTGCCTAACGCAAGCACAATTGTTAAGTGTCCACTAAGCTATAACTGCGTCTTTTGCGAATGAGCGAAAGAACCGCTGCGTGTTCGTAAGGGAACTCACCAACATACGCACTTTGTTCACTTTGCTGTTTCTTGTGGTGTTAATAATGATAATAAAACACGTCGTAGCACTTTGAAATGGGTGGGCTGTTAATTCCCTCAGTTCCTGTGCAAATCACATGTTTTGACACTGGCGTGATTCGCTTATTCTACGCAACATTAAATGCGTTGACCGTTACATGAAATTCGTATCTCTTACTTTATTTTTGGGGGTGGAGGCCGTTTCAAGAAATGGTGTGGCTTGAAGGTAGAATAATTTTTTTGCCATACGGAAGGCCTTAGTATTCACTTGTTTTCCTCTATTTTGAGTTTTCACTCACGCACAAAGCCAATTATTCACTCACTACCAACGAAGCTGACACACAACAGAAATTCTGCTAAACGAGCTTAAAGGGACTCTAAAGAGTTTCCGTATTTGTAAATTACTCTTCCGCAATTACAAAATTTCTACGCTCAATATGAGAAGACGCTTGGTAGGAGATAAAAAGAGCAGAATCGAAATGCTGCTGGCGACCCGAACTTAAAGTTTCAGCACCAATCGCCATGACGCTACAGATTTTAACATGGTCTGCGAGAGTCTAAGTAATTACTAAGCGGTTAGTGTGAATCATATTATCCTCCACGGGGCCCAGAGATGCAGCATACGAAGCTTCAAAATATTGTATGGAACCGATGTCACCGAAATACGAAATAAGTGGTTTGAAATTTCTAATGGCACGTGCGAACATTTTGGCGCGAAATTTACACTAAGAAATTTGTCCTTCATTTTCTCTCTTTTATATAAGCTAAGGCGAGAAAATCAACAATGCAGTTTTTATAGCATCATTTATCAGACTAAACTGTTCGAATCACTTTACAAACGCTATCGCCTTAACAGAGGCAGGTTGGTTATACATTAGCTACGTGTTGCGCTAAAATAATCCTATTCATATACGTTAGAGTGCGATTACCCCAGTGATAGGAAAACTTCGTAATTTTTGTCGAACGTTCTTCTAACATCGCGCTATCGACGCTATAAGGTGAGTTTTTATGCTGGAACTAACGAAAACACCTGCGATAACACTGAAATGTTCTACCACGTCTTGTATAGTATCTGACTTGCCTCATCGACGATTAGTTAACCATGCTCACCATTAATTTTGTATTGTGAGTGTGAGTTCTTCTCCGGGCAAGATACACATGATAAAGGGTTGAGTCCTTGTCTACTGCCTACTTCGTCTTTACAAGCACATTATATTATTATATATTAGAGGCCAATGTACTTTCTCCAAAGGCTGTAATATGCGCAGATATTTCAAGTTGCACCCAAACGAGCGCATCATTTTCCTGAACGTCTTGAACCGGTGAAGCATCTCTTGCAGATGAGTCTCATGCCCTTTTGCAGGAAAATTGCAAGCACTGTACCCGAGTGCTGTGAGCCTCGTTGTTTTGTAATGAGTAACTCGTAAGCAGCAAAACGCGAGGCCGCTGGAATCTGTTTAAAGATAGTAAAAACAAAAACAAAATATCTCGTAGAAGAAATCTTCGCAAGGTTTCTGCCATCCAAATAAAAGGACTATCGTGCTCGTTTTTTTTGCATTTTTAATCGGGGTTTTAACAGGCTCGGAAAATTAAAAACAGTCCCAGAAGCAATTACAGCCTATAGTAATGTCGCGCAGTAAAGATTATCTCCTGACCATTCACCTACTCGTAGAAAAGAAATCTCCTATACCTCTCCTTTTGCGTTGATGCATAACACCCCTACATTTAAATTGATATTCAAACTGTACAATTTTTTCTCGAACTCATGCCCCGGAAGAGTGCCTTTTTTGCTGCGAAGTATGTTCGGTAACATAGAGCAGAATGTTCAGTTTTATTCCGGTGCTACACAAGTACTTGTGGTTGCGATCAGAGCCGAGCTGGATTACACTCAGCCCAGATCAGCTACTGCTACGCGGTCACGTTTAATCGCGATCAGGCTCGATCTGAATCACGACTTTCGCAATCAGCATTTCGCAATCTGGCTGCCAAATGGCGGTTCAACTGACGTCTGCGCCAGCCTCAATACGGGTTAGCTTAGACCATGCAGCACGACCATTGTGGATCGCGATCGAGAAATTCGATCAGGATTTGCTCTGATCGCAATCAGAACTGCCCGTTAGACACTGAGGTTAGTATTACATGCAGTATGTCTAAGCAATATCAGCGAACTACTATTCTCTCTTTCAATGCATTATAAATATTATCATTAAGTGATAGAATATTGTTATTCCTATTCTCGTGCAACGTGTTGTCTGAATATGAATATTTGAAAAGAGAAAGTTCGTGCAGTAACCAGTTTTCCTGTATCCCGGTCTGTCAAAGACGTCCAGAATTTTGTAGGACTTTGTTCCTACTTTAGAAGGTTTGTGAAAGATTTCGCAACCATCGCCCGACCCCTCACTGAACTTCTGTATAAGGACGTCACATTTACGTGGGGTACCTACAAAGCTGCTACTTTTTCTGGCCTAATCACGCTACTGACGACTCCACCTATATTGGCTCACTTTAACCCATCCGCTCCGACAGAAGTCCGAACCGATGCTAGTGGTAACGGGATCAGAGCCGTACTAGCCCAACGCCAACGGGGACAAGACCGAGTTGTCGCCTACGCTAGCCGCCTCCTCACAGCCGCTTAGTGCAACTATTTCATTACAGAGCGTCAATGATTTGCACTTGTTTGGGCAGTCTCAAAGTTCCACTCGTATTAATATGGCACAAATTTCTCTGTAATAACTGACCATCATGCGCTATGTTGGCTTATGTCACTGAACGATCCTACTGGCCGGCTCGGGCACAGGGCTCTGCGCCTGCAAGAGTATGCCGGCACGGTGACGTATAAGTCCTGACGCCTACATCAGGACGCAGACTGCCTGCCCCGCTACCCGGTTGCTGAGTCGAGCACTATATGTCAGGTTTTGCACCTGCTGAGAAACTGGTGTATCCTCCGTGGCGCCTGGCACTTCCGCAAGTACGTCTTTCAATTCCAGGAATACAGAAAAAAATCAAATTGGCGTTCGTCAGGCCTAAAACAATTGAGCTTGTGTAGCACCGGAATAAAACTGAACATTCTGCTTACCTCCTTCACTAAATTTACAGTAACCACGTGCGCATATACACCGATGGTTCAACCACAGCGCCTGGTTCTGGCGGTGCGGTGGTGATTCCAGCTAGAGGAATCACTCTGCGAATCAAGCTTCTACACGTCACATCTACGGCGGCAGAACTTGCGGCTTTGCCTGGCGTCCTAGAGTACATCAAATCCCAGAGACCGAGTAAATAGGCTATGTTTTCCGACTCGAAACCGGCCCTACAGAGCATGCAGTCAGTTCTTCGACGAAGTTGCCATGAACAGTCAACTTACAAGGTTGTCAAGCTTCTTCAGCACGTCACAGAAACAGGCCACGAGATCAATTTCCAGTGGCAACCTGGCCATTGTGGGATCAGTGGCAATGATTAGGCCGACAACGCGGCTCGCACATCGCACCAAGAAGAGCACATCCTTCCCCATTGTCAAGGACAGACGCTGCAAAGCAACTTCGTCACCTGGCACGTAGTCTGTGTCTGCTGCAGTGGAACACCCTAAGCATAATACATACGAGACTCTACCAAATAAACCCTCGACTGAATTTTCAACCTCCATCCGGACTTCGTCGGCGTGAAGCTTCGCTTCTTTGTCGGCTTTGGTGGGGGGTTGCCTTCACAAAAGCATATACAACCCTCATCAGATTGACCTACACTGCGGAATGCGACGTCTGCTGCACAGAAGAAGACATCGACCATATGATACGCCGTTGCCCTCGATTTGCCACTGAAAGACAGAAGCTTTCGGACACATTGCGACAATTAGACGATCGGCCACTCTTTATGCAGATGCTACTGGAACACTGTCCTCGCCTTTCGTCGGCTCAAAAAGCAGTCAAAGCCGTCTTGTGCTTTTTGAGGACCACAGGCCTATTTGAACACCTTTAACTTTTGTGTAGGGTCACCGCTGCACAGGCGTAAGCCCATTGACTGACAATTCTTTTTTTTTCCTCTTTTTCTCTTCTCTTTCCTCTCTCTCTCTCTTTCTCATCTTTATGCCCCCCTTCCCATTACCCCAGCGTAGGGTATCAAACCGGGAAAGGGCGTGGTTAACCTCCGTTACTTCTCTCTTGTTCTTCTTGACCTCCTCCTCCTCCTCCCATACCTGACACCGACACCCACCCTTGCGTCTCTTCCCTTTCGCAAAGGACATGCATCGGTGACGAGCAGTGCAGCGATGCGTCCTTGCGTGCTATCATTGAGTGCCTCGAATCACCATCTTCCAATCAGTCCCACGCTCATTCGTGCTCCACGATGGTGTATTACACCGCCAAAATTTTGAGCCGGATGGGCCAGCCCTGCTGCTTGTCATTCTGAAACACCTTCGCTCAGAAGTTCTAAATGAACTTCATGACCTTCCGACTGCCGGTCACCTTGATGTGTCACGCACTTACGACCGAATACGCTGACGCTTCTTCTGGCCAGGGCCTGCACGCTCAGTCAGGAGATGCGTTGCGGCTTGTGAGAAATGTCAGCGACGCAAAACCCCATCGACACTTCCCGTCGGACGCCTTCAACCACTTGACATTCCGTCAGAACCGTTCTTCCGCGTTGGCTTGGACCTACTTGGCTCTTTCCCCTTGTCTTCCTCTGGTAACAAGTGGATAGCCGTAGCCACCGACTACGCCACGCGTTATGCCATCACACGAGCTCTTCCAACAAGCTGCGCCACAGACGTCACCGACTTCCTCCTCAAGAACGTGATTTTGCAACACGGAGCCCCACGGCAACTGCGTACAGACCGTGGCCGCACCTTTTTGTCAAAGGTAATGGCCGACAACTTGCAGTCCTTTAAAATGAGACACAAGCTGACTACGTCATACCACCCGCAAACCAATGAACTCACGGAGCGTCTAAATTGAACTCTTACAGACATGCTCGCTAAGTACGTTTCTACCAACCACACCGACTGGGATCTCGCGTTGCCGTACGTCACATTTGCCTATAATTCTTCGCGCCATGACACTGCCAGTTACTCTCCATTTTTTCTGCTGTTTGGCCGAGAACCAACATTGCCTCTAGACACCGTCATACCGTCCCCTGGAGTACTGACCAAGAAATATGCCATGGACGCTGTCACTCGGGCCGCTCACGCACGCGAAATCACCCGTACTCGCCTTCTGACCTCACAAGAGAAGCAACGGCGTTTGTATGACCAACGACACCGCGACGTACACTTTCTGCCCGGTTCTTTGGTCCTGCTCTGGTCTCCGACCCGTCAAGTTGGCTTGTCAGAAAAAACTGCTTACTCGCTACACATGCCCATACCGAGTTTTTCGTGTGGTTTCTTCTGTGACATACGAAATTGGTCCTGTAACCCCGTCGCCTTCATGTACCCAACAGGCTACCGATATTGTACATGTTGCGCACTTGAAGCCCTACCTCTCTCCTAGTGACGTTGACATTTAGATGCGCCGAGACGGCACTTCTGCCGCCGGGGATTATGCTACATGCATGCATATTGATATTCTAGGGGCGACGCGCGTGTGTACCTGGCGAAGAAAATGAAAAGTTGTCTCCGCTCGATCATTGGTCAACTGGTCACTCCATTACCGCTGGTTTTAAGTACATCTAATCCACAGCCTCTTCGATACGGCGCCTCTTCTTTTCCGTAACAATATTTTCAAAGCACTATTTCATAAAGCATATAGTGTGCATCTATCGCATTTGAATAAATTCCTGCGTTTGTTTGCATCATGGAGATACGTTGCGGCTTGTGAAAAATGTCAGCGCCGCAAAACCCCATCGACACTTCCCGTCGGACGCCTTCAACCACTTGACATTCCGGCAGAACCGTTCTGGCCAGGGCTTGCAAGCTCAGTAGCGAAGGACTACTGAGCCAGCTAGGGTAGCGAAGGACTAAATGTATTCATTATTACGACCTTTGTCACAGTAGCACTAGTAGTGTCTCAGAAGCACTTGTCCAGACATGAATTGTCCCACTCAATAATTCATCAAAGTGTTCTTCCAACGTGGGATTAGAGGAAAATGCTACCACCCACGCTGCGCCATAAACAAGCACATCACCACTACGTTCATCCATATTCAGAAAAGGCGTTCAAGCGGATCTGCTGTTTAACGTCGGAACAAGCGACTACCTTCGTTCGAAGCTCGTGAAATAAAGTATGCGAAATAAGAATCGAAGCCGAAAACTATACCGCGCGATTTTATTTATGTTCTTTTTGTTGTTGTTGTTGGCTCCTCAATAACCACTCTTTCGAGTCTCTCGTCCGTACAGCAACAGGGAACGTCGCAGTACGTAGCGGGGAGAGGTTGTGCCGTGCACCGTGAGTGAGCGCAACAGAGATGAGGGGAGGGAAGAGGGGAAAGGGGGTACCGTCTCACCAGCCGTCTTGAGCCTCGACAAACATTAACGCCCGAACGTCGAGGCGTCGCTAATTGCCCCCGCATACTTACCTGGGCACACCCAACTCTTCTTTTCTGCCCGGCTTTCATCTGCGTTCGCCGTTCCTCGGCAGGCACCATCACGCTGCCTCCGTGGCGACGCCCTAGTCTATCGAGCCGCCTAATTAGGGAGGCTGTTTAATTACAGAATGCGTACGAAGAATTCATTACGAAGGGAACGTCGGGCAGCCAACCGAGGGGAGCCAGCCTCATACCAGCATCCAGACATCGTATTCCAAGAAGGCAGTGCCAACGTGGAAACCGCGGAACATCGGAGCATAGTCAACGCTCGCACGAACGTACGCACACGTCATGAAAGAGGGCGAGGGTGTGTAAAAAGAGAGGATAATACTGGGGAGTAAAAGAAGATCTCATCCACAACTACAACTCCTATAAAGAGTTCCAACTATGCCGGAGCATATATGGTGAGCGCCCCAGACTAAGAACCGGCACTCTTGATGACCGGCGTTGATTACGGCTCATACTGGAGAAAGAGAAAAAAAATTATAAGTAAGTAGGCTACACGAGACCACCAACACGTAAAATCGTAAAATTCGAACATGAAATTAGAGAAATCTGAAGCAACAATCATTAGCGAAAAGGTGATTACGCTTGTCTCGGCAGAGTCGGTCGAGAATTCAGCGATGTCGCCTCCGAAGTATCACCCTAACAGCGTGGTAATGACCGCTTGTTCTGGAGCCAGCTGCTCGACCTCAAGCCGCGCTACTTCTTTGAGCGCTGCCGCCCTTTGACTGCTACCACATAGTGACGTCGCGTGTTGAAGCACACGAGACTACGCTTCCAAACGTTAGACGTAATGAAGCAGTATTGCACATATTGAGTCCAATGCTAACGAGTTCCCGAGTTCAAGCAAATGTTACTGGAAGACGACTTGAAACATTTCCGCAAACGCAGTGAGAGACAGGGGCTATGCTAAGACTATTTACATTTCACAGATAGTGTTTTCAATGAACGCGACTTTAAGGAGACCAAAGCTCTCATATCCTTATTTAAATAAAATCAGAATATATCGTTTTGATTTTTTAGGCGTACGGCTGCTAACACATGAACGATTGTTTCTACCTCACTGCACGTCAAGCTTCTCCCAAAAACATTTACCAGCTGAGTAATGCAAACCGGCACAGGACGTTTCTGGCTGCGCTATCTCGCCACAAACAAGCAGATGCGTAGAAGGCCACAACGCAGTGACAAAACCCATCCAGCTTAAGTGCGTAAAAATAATAAATATACCGTGGACACCCCAGGAAATTCTCGAATTTTCGAACTTCAATTACATCCACTCATTATCCACTCACTCGAACTTCAATTACATCCACTCACTTCAATTACATCCATCAGTGAAGTTGCAATGACTTCGTGTCATACCATGGAGCGGAGACCCACTCTACTTTATCCAATGCACGCGGTAAGCATTCAGACGTGATCGTTTCAGCAAATGCGTACACTAACACTAGTGCAGCAACAGCACAGTCGCTGCTGTTATTCTATCAAGAACCTGTCCAGCCCATCCCTTTAAAGGACAGCAAACACGCTATTGCTCACAATTACCGAGTTACACGCGTCTCTCCTAACAACGCCGACAATAAAACGGAAATCTCCGCCCTTTCTACAGAGTTATTCTCATCTAATGATAGATAGTGATGAACCAGCCCAAAAACGGACGATTTTCCAGTAACTAAAAAGCGGCGCCACAGTGTCTACTGCCAGTGTGTCAGAGCTTGGTCTCTATGAACAATGGATATTCGATACAGGGTCAACTCGCCCAGATAGCCATTTTATTTTAGGAGAGCATAAACATGCCCTAACTGAGAAACGACATTAAGTTACTTTTAGGCGACTCCCAAGCCCGTGCATTACTATCAGCGATGAACGTGCTGGTCAAGCTGCCCTTTATGCAGCTTGACCGGCACCTTCAATACAGCTTTGTGTGACCGACGCTGCAAGAAATATCCACGTGCATGCGTGCCAATGAATCACGTCTGAACGGAATGAATCATTTCAGACATGACCTGGATCTGTTTTTAAGCCTTCGTCTCCCATTAATTAAGACCTCAAAGGCGAGACACCACCCTTTTTTGTAACTTATGGTTTATGCATCGCGTTTGCCAATGACAAAGCATTCCCCACAGCGGCGTCTTGCAGCCTGTGGACGCTGCATATATGAAGCGCCAATACAGCATACTTTCTTTGTGTCACTGTCTGCACCACAGTAGACAAAGACAATTGTTCTATAACGCACTCGATCACTCTAACGATTGATGGGCATCTGTTGGAAGGAAGAATTCAGCGGCATCGACAAGATTTAAGGTCGTAAAATATGCTCGTGCAAGCACTACTGTGCTTCTTCCGCTCCACCAACTAGTCTGAACGGTTCTTTTTTTTTGTGTGTGTGTGTGTGTGTGCGTTCACGTTTTCTGTTGTCTACCTTTTTTTATCTCCCTCTTAACCATCCTTATAGCTCTTATTCCCACATCAGTGCAGTACAACTAACCTAGGAAGCAACGAGTGAGAAAGGAAAGACAGGGATGCTAACCAGCCTAGAAGCAGCTGTATGCTACCCTGCACTGGGAAAGGGATGGGGGAGTTCTGAAGATGGAGATAGAGAGAGAGAAAGAGAGCAGCTTACATATTGCTTCCATCTATTTGATCCCCTTGACTTTCCAGCCAATCTCTGTCTTAATGTTACTCTCTAAGTAGCCGAGTACAGTAAAATGTCACACGGTTTTTTGCGCATTTGCCTAAGACGACCAGAAGGCAACTGCCGCCTTATTCTTTTTTTTTTGCGTCCGTCATATTGTTCCCTCCACATCCGCTTCCAGCCCCAGACGTCACTTTCAAGTACCTTTGGTGTCGGCCCACGTTTGACCAACCGACGATGCTACGAGACGTCACAGGGAGTCATCACAACGCCACAAATTTTGACATCTTCATATGTATTGTAGGCCCTGTCATATGACGCCAGCCACGTCATCATCACAGGCTCTGTCATATGACGCCAGCGACGTCATCAAATGACGCTTTATTTGCATCACTCATGTTGACACCGTCGGTAATCATTGGCGTCTTCTGGCGCAATGATTTTTTTTTGCCTTTAGAAACGAAATAGTGCCCGAGTTCTGCATAACAATGCAACAAGCAACCAAAATGACCTGCACAAAACCCACAGCGGAAAAAGTAAGAGAACGACTTACGTACAGAAAACGATGGTGTTTTAGAGGATCATAAACGCACTATCCTCATCCACACACATGAGGAGCCGTGTTTAGCTACTCCATTGTACGAAATAAGATGGGCGCATACTTCAACTCATTGATGATACTTGTTGTCGCCACATTCCGCGCTCTCCTTTCATTCCCGTCGCATGCGTCTCCTTCAAACATGAGCAACACAGAAAAATAGCAAAGCCTAACAGCGCTGCCACGATGGCAAGGACGCTTTATAATGCTTACACGGTCAAGAAGCTTTTGATGATGCAAGGCTTCCTTTTTCTCGTCTCACAAGCTCCTATTTTTCTCCTCTCGTCGGCGACGAGTAGGCGGCTCGGCCCCTCTTAAGTGAATCTCCCTTTGAATGGCAGTACTTTACGACAAACCATGCGTGGAGCGGCCCGATATGATGAACGGCCGGGAAGAAAGGGAAGACCGCCTCCCACCTTCGCTACCGAAGTGAGAAAGGGAGGCAGCCATGCCTATACCCTACGTGAGCGTACACTGCGGCAATTTTATGGTGAATGATAAGGCCCCTGCACGCGACACTTGTCTCGTAGCATCTGCTGCAGCCACTACGGAGGCCATTGTGCTCCCGGGACGGCAACAGCAGCTGGCGGTGCTTCAACGCAAACGAGCCCCCTCGTATATCCTCCCGAGAAGCCTCCAGTGAGGAGTGGCGAAACATTGGTCGTTCTTTCCCCGTCAGCGTCTCACTCTCGGGGGTGTCTGTTTAATATTCAAAAGTGGCCGCACAAAGCCAAGTGTAACGCTGACTGCTACGTCGATGGCTCTTCACAACGCTTAGTCTTGATTCTTGTGTTGACCTTTTAAACTTTCTTTTAAACTTCAACCGACTGCCATTCTTCTTTCGTACACACACACAAAAAAAAGATTCTATCGGAAGTCATTTGTTACGCTTTCGCCCTGTTGAAGCAGAAGCCGCGTGGGAGAACGATGGTATGAGGTTGATTGATTCCCTTCGGCCTGTTCGTGTAATACATAAGAGAAATATGGAACGGAAGCATGCACGTCTTGACACGGTGCTCCATTTGATGTACTTAGTAAATGTGAAAGACTGTGTTATTCGCCCTTTTCTTCGTCTTGTTAAGGTTAAGGTTAAGGATGTTGTAGGTAGCCGGCGGATCTAGCCTTGCATAATTTGCAGGCAATTGCCCCACACGGTTTCCTCTTTGCTAAATGAAGCTATGTACTTTGTTTGTTTTTTAACTAATCACGAGCAGGCTTTTAAAATAAAAATCGTTCATAGTGCAGCGTAAGTCTGCATAAGACAGTGGCCTTTGTGCTATTCCACGTGCAGTACTGTGCCGGTACTCTATCTCGCTGAACTATACACCAAACATAATTGTCCCTTATCACCAGTCACATGCGAGGTCTGTAGCAACAAAAATTTCAAGAGCAGTCGCGACACTTGTTTTCTGAAGATCGAGGAACCACGCGGAAACACAATATCAGTCACGCTGTCGCATGGTGAGCCTAACTGTTGCAGTTCCTCAAATAAACCTTGCCGTTCCTTCTTAAGCGCACAACATTTAAGCAACTAGTGTTCTATATCCCCGTTTTCCTTGCACTTCGGGCACAAGGGCGTCGCGGAGAGTCTGATCTTGTGAATCTATGCTGGTGTACGCTGGTGTACGCGCTGATCCCGTTCGGATGCGATGAAGCAAGTAGGCCTCTTCCCTTGATAGCCCTTGTGTCACACATGGCTGGTGAGGCGTCAGCCATAACGAGTGAAAATGCTTATGGACAGCCTCTCGTAAGATACGCTGATTGTCTTTGGGAGCCTTCTTCGTTGGTGTAAGCTCCAGAGCACTCCGGGCAAGTCTGTCAGCCACCTCATAACCCGCTATGCTCACATGTGATGGAATCCATTGAAACGCAATGTTTATATCAATGCCATGCAGGTCTTTAAGAATTCGCAGTGATCTTTGAGTGCATCGATCCAAAATCAATCCATGTTTTAGCCGCTGCAAAGTTGGCTTACTGTCCCAGAACAGCACGACTTGTTGCTGCCTACAAAAGTTCAGTTTGTTCAGGGCTGCCTGAATTGCCACGCTTTCACATGCTGTCGATGAAACAACGCACTGAGTCTCGCTGCCCAGGAAACCTTTAGAGATGGGATCACAAACGCTGCAGCGCTTGCTCCGCGCACTATGTCGACTGATCCATCGGTGAAAGCTTTCATATGATCGGCGTACTTTTCTTCAATATATTCAAGTACCAAAGAACGTACTTCTTCTGTGGGTGTGGAACGCTTGATTTGCATCCGTGGAATTGTCACCTGACAGTCGACATCCTCATGTGACCAAGGTGGGTGTTGTCGAAGTTGTCCTTGTTTGGGGAAATCGGTGATAAGATGGCGAATGGTGTTGAAGGCCAAGAAAGCTCGCGATTCCGTGCGTCGCCGAAGGCGACTGAGTAGTTCTCGTCCTGGGCTCGATTCGCCAAGTCGTCAAAGCTGTGTCAGCTGTCGTTGAGAGGCGAGAAGACATAACGGCGGAAGACGAGCTTCATGAAGCATCTTTATGCTCGCTGCAAACTTTGGCACTCCCAAAGCAACTCTGAGGCCTTTACGATGAAGTTTTTCCAGCCTTTCGTATTGTGACTCACTCGGAGAGATCAGAGGCAATTGGAAAAGCACACGATTGACAATTACTGCCTCGTGTAACTTTATCATTGTTGTTGGGTGACTCCCCCAGCTTGTTCCTGCCGTCCTTCGAGGAATGTTTACACGGAGTGTCAGCGCTGACATCGTCTTGTCTACTGCTCGTCACCAATTCATCCTGCTGTCTAGTGTGACTCCAAGGAACCTCATGAACTTGTCTTGCTGAATTGATGCACCTTGAAGTAATATTTTCATCCTTGTTTCTCGTCTTTGCATACCTGGGAATAGCATCAATTGAGACTTTTCAGCTGATATTGTTTGTTCAATAGATTCAAGATAGGTTTGTGTGGAGTGTAAAACTCTTTGGCCAATCATTTCCAATCGCTTATGCTGATATCCAGACAGCCAGATGAATATGTCGTCGGCATAAATTGATATTTGTACTGTCTTGCTCACATTCTTGAGAGCATTAGGTAAACCAGCCATGGCCACATTGAACAACATCGGAGACAGGACACTGCCCTGCGGCACTCCTTTGGTGATTTTTCTTCAGCTACTGAGCACTGTCCCTAACTTCACCTGAATCGAGCGATCACTAAGAAACGCCTGAACAAAGCGTAAAAGGTGCCCCGTCATTCCCATAGATGCAAGACCACAAATTATCGCACCTTGGAACACGTAGTCGTATGCTTTTGAAACGTCCAGGAATATCGCCAGAGTTGAAAAGCCATATGCTCTTCGGTGTTCTATGTGACTCACCAAGTCCATGATGTTGTCCTGTGCACACAACCGTGGCCGAAACCCAGTCATACATGCTGGAATGGTCTTGTGATTCTCCATCCACCTTGTCAGCCGAACACAGGCCAGCTTCTTCATCAGCTTCGCTACGCACGAAGTTAGTGATACTGGTCTGTAGGAGGCCAGTTCTGTTCTGTCTTTACCTGGCTTCAGCACTGGCACGACCCAGGCTATTTTCCAGGCTTGAGAAATGTTTCCCGACTCCCAAACATAGTTGAAATGCATGAGAAGCCTCCTCTTCACTTCTGCAGGCAGATTTGAGATCATTTGGTTTGTAATTCTGTCAGGTCCAGGAGCACAGCGTCGACGGAGGCAACTTATGGCTGACGTAAGTTCCCGCAGCGTGAAAGGTGCGTCGATGGCAGATGTAGAATGAGGTGTAAGTGGGTAAGGTGGTTCATTTTCTCTTCCAATTACATACACGTCAGCAAACTCTTTGGCTAGAGACGGCATTGATGTATTCTTGAATAACGCGAGGGCAATAAACGGTCTCAAAGGCTCGGGCGTGCTTCCGACCCTATTTACTACTCGCCATATCCTTGACAGTGGAGTAAATACACTTAAACTCTCACAAAACGTTGTCCATTGCTTCCTCCGAAGTTTGTTGCTGTATCGCCGTATTGCTGCATTAGGTCTTTTGAACTGAGTTTTGCTAGCAGGTTCACCACCTCTTCGCATAAGCCTTTTCTCTGCCCTTCTTCTCGCCACACACAAATTACGGAGCTTTAAGTCCGGGGCTGGAAAATGTGCAGGTAGCTTAAGTACAGTGGTTGCAGCCGCTTTGCTCGCCAGCATATCCTGAAACATATCCCCCGATCGGTGATCTAGATGCTCTCGGTAGCGATCCCAATCAGTCACTTTGCAGGATTTAGTTACCGTCAAATGGTAGCCAGCAACATTGATCAATATAGGAAAATGATCACTGCCCATTCTGTCAGGAGCTGTGCAACACGTGAGTTGAACGTCACTTGAATGCAACATCAAGTCAATAATACTTGTACAAGCTGGAGGCCTAAAGAATGTTACATTGCCATCATTCGCAATGCGTAAGTCTAGCTTATCAATAGCCTTTCCCAGACAACGCCCACGTGCATCCGAACTCTTGTTCCCCCATGACGTGTGATGCGCATTGAAATCCCCACAAATGATGCATGGAGCTGGGCAACGATGACACAGGTCTTCCAAAAACTTTTCGATGGAAATTTTCTTGTGAGGAGACGCATACACCGATGCAATGCTGACTTTGCGGTTTCCTATCTGTGCCCTGATCACACAAACTTCCATAACATCCGTGCACAAGTCCGCCACATTGAGTGCTACGTGTGGTATCTCTATTCGTATATACCTAGCGGCGCTTCCATTTGGGGAAGTCGTTATGGTGGGGTTCTTGTGAGTGACGTATTTAGTGAGTGATCTTTGTCTTGGTAATCCGGCCTCCGACAGAGCCAAGATCAGAATTTGATATTCTCTCAAAAACAGGTGTAGTTAATTCATGCGAGAAACAATACCGGCACAATTCTACTGCATTATGCACTTCGTCTTGGGTTTGTAGGTTGCTTTCGTTATATTATTATATTATTATTATTATTATTATTATTATTATTATTAAATTATTATTATTATTATTATTATTATTATTATTATTTATTATTATTATTATTATTATTATTATTATTATTATTATTATTATTATTATTATTATTATTATTATTATTATTATTATAAATCACCACTTTAGAGACATTATTATTTATGGTGCTAATATGTACTGCATAGCGCAGAATCCCACTTGGAAGATGTAACGTATTCAACGCGTAACGCAGGGCATCGCCAGAGCATAGGATCTAAGCTGGCAAAATCCGAGCAAAGCACGCACGTGTTTCACGTCTCAGTTTCCGGATAAAGTTTGCGCAAGAGTGCGGGACTGGGATATCTCCCATTTGCAAGAGTTTGAGCGTTAATGCCCGAGGCCTGTTCAGTTTACTGTGCGGTGGCGGATACTTTCGTTTCCTCAGATAAACGTTCTTAGTAAGTTCATTGTACGTCGTTGGGGGAATATTGTTGACCAGAACCTCATCGGCACGCCTTTAAGTAGCTACGCGGTCGACGACTCCTCGCGCAGCTCTGTGGGGTGTCTCGTTTATGTTGGATGGAACGCCCTCGATCTGTCTCATGTGAGCTGGGAACCAAAGGATTGTGGGTTGTTGTACTTCCTTATTTCTCATGCACGATCCACAAGGCTGATTCCGAAATAGTGTCCTTACTGAATGCTCGGACAGCTGATCTCGAGTAACTGTATATTGTTGTCCGGTCGTCTAGCAGGGCCAAGGCTATTGCGACCTGTTAGGAAACCTCGGCTGTTGTGGTCCGGACTGTCAGGGAGTTCGTAACAAAGCCATCTCCATCAACAAAGACTGCAACGAATGCTTTTCCGTTTGAGTGCCATGCAGATTCAACGAAACAGCAACTCCGGGCATCTGCGTGGGCCCCCTCCAAGAGGTCTTTCACCCTAGCCCGTCATGTGCCTACATTGTATTCAGGGCAGACATTCCGAGGAATGGGTACAGCGCTTATACGCTCTCTTTGTTCCTGAAGAATGCTGCAATATCCGGTATCGATTTCTGTTGGGTGAACTGCAAGCGCTCTCTGAGGATGTTTCTCCCGGCACTGGTGGTAGAAAGTCTGGTGAACTGTGTCTTCCCTTGTGGCTCAGCTATCTTTTCCAGCGTGTTGTGCACGCCGAGGTGGAGCAGCCTCTCCGAGCTCATGCACACAGTAAGCCTGAGGTCTCTCTGTACCGCTCTTCTTATCAACGCGTTCAGTTTGTCCCACTCCGACTTCTTCCAGTTGTGCATTACTGGTATACGCAGGCTACGTGACACACCACAAAAGCATGCGCCAACCTGATGAGGTAGTACTCGCATAGTCTTTGCTGCCGGTTAGAAACCCTTCTTATCAACCTGAGCGCGTTTTCTGTTTTCTTTGTAAGCATCAGTACAGTCTGATTATTTGAATCATTTGATTCAATCATCATACCTAGAACGCGGAGGGTGTAAACCCGGGGGACGACACTACCTTGACTTGCCGTTAGAGTGATGTCCTCTACAGGCCTCCAACCTTTCGGTTTCGGGCCCCACCGCTTGGGGCTGTACAGTATCAGCTTTGATTTCTGTGGTAAGCATCGGAGTCCAGTTGGTCTGAGGTATAGCCTTGTGACCTTGATTGTGTCTTCAAACGTAGCTTCCAACTGCCCAATGTTACCCCCGGTGCTTCATATGGGGACGTCTTCTGCATATATAGTATGAATAATGCCGTCGACCTCTGAGGTATTTCTGGACAGACAAATTATGACGAGGTTGAAAAGGGTCGGGGATGTGACCAACCCCTGGGGCGTACCTTTAGAACCAAGCTTAACCAAATCTGACACGAGGTATTCCACTTTGAGGATGGCTTCTCTGCCCGCAAAGAAATATTTCGTGTAGTTCTTGTCCAGACCAAGGATTGAGATCATTCCAAAAACATAGGAGCGTGTGATGTTGTCAAAGTTTTCTCCAAGTCAAGCCCAAGAATGGCTCTCATGTCTCTCGTGTTGCGATCGATGGCCTGATTCTTAATTAGCTTCATAGCGTTTTAAGTAGAAAGCACAGGTCTGAAGCCCATCATGTCGTGGGGATAGACGTCATTGTCTTCCAAGTATCGGGAGCGCCTTTTCAGGATTGCGTGCTCGGCTACCTTGCCTACACACGAAGTGAGCGAGATGGGTCTAAGATTGTCAAGACTCGTTGGCTTTCCAGGCTTGGGAATGAGGAAGACGGTGGCCTTCTTTCGTAGTGCTAGAAAATTTACATTGCTCCGTGACTTTTTGATGAACTTAGTGAGGTGCTCTATTGATCTTTCATCGAAAATCCTCAAGGCCTTGTTAGTGACTTTGTTTTGACCGGGTGCCGATTGGCCATTAGCTCGTGTAGGGTCTGTCTGACTTCTTTACCTCCGAACTTCGCGTCTAACTCTGGGCTCTCGACGCTCTCATCCTTGAGAGGACGATCATCCATGGGACTGGAACACACCTGTAGGTACTTGCTGACAAGCATGCATAGAACTTTCTGTCCATGGATCGTCCGCGGATTCCTGTCTGGCTGCGTGCAAAATGAGTCTCCGTGTGCTACGATGATTGAACATGGTATTTGTCCCATCTAGAAAGAGCACGAGGAGGTTAGAGTAGCCCTACGAGATTTTTACAACGGGTTCTAGAAATGTCGCTATTTCAGATTTCACTGGGACTCTGCTGCGCTCTTTTTGCAGGCTTGCCCTGTTTTTTTTTCTTTGTTTTCTATCTCTTTTAAAATCGCCAAGGGCAATATAAATATGTAGCCGTGCAGCTCCACCACATGTGATGGTTTCCTTTCTGCTAAAGCTGAACAGTTCAGCTTGAATTTTTTTCTTTAAACCAAAATCAAGATGGCAGCCAACAAATGAAGAGAGAGAGAGAGAGAAATGAAGGCCGGGAGATTAACAAGATAGTGGAATCCAGTTTAGTGGGATTATCAAGGTGAATAGTGGAAGTGCCTCAACGCTGGCCAACGTTTCGATAGGTGGACCTATCTTTACGAAATGCACCTTGTCATTTATGGAGTGTTAGTTTTAAGGCGGTTAGCAGTGACATCCCACAACGCCTTTGACGAGGATGGGTCTTCCTATCGAAACGTCGGTCAGCCTGTCTAAGGCACTTCCGCATTTCACCCTGATTATTCTGTAAACCTGTTATTCAGATGAAGGAGCGCAAGCATTTCTACTTTCTCGCCCTTCAGCCACCTTCTCGTGCTCAACCATATGGTACCGCCACTCGGGAAATCAAGTTCGCGTTGCAAAGAGTTGTCACGGTTGATTTTAAACTATCAATAATACTATGAAATTTACTATGGATAGTGCTATCTATGGTTTCTTCAGCCATCGATAGTTCGATAGCGTTGCAACTATCGATAGTATCGGTAGTAACATAGATAGCTCTGCATCACTTGCATGTGCACATGCGCAGTACGAACTGCTGTGCTTCTTGACCTCTCAATCATCTTTCCTCCTCCCTAGCCTGGGTAGCAAAATAGGCTTAGCCTAGTTTAACCTTACTCTCTTCCTCTCTTAATTCTCCTCACAGACACACACAGACATACGCTCATTAACTACCACAATAGCTTACATAAACAACGTGGTAATAAACTCACACGAAGCTATTTGACAAGGTCTCTGGTGGAACTTCAGCTCTTACAGCTTTCAGCAAACACTTTCCCTTCCTATCCCTAGCGCCAAGTATTGTCGGGACTTACCTAATCCGCGTAAACTACCGCTCCGTTGCGTTAAATGAAATTGATTTCGTCTCCGCACCCCTGACACTGACAAAGATAGCTTCGAGTCACATGCAAACATCGTGCAAACGTACGCCTCTCCGCTCATGAAGGATGTTTCGAAGCGACCAGACAGGCTAGACAGGGGCACCGATGAGGAAACCAGAGACTAGCGGGCATCCCGGCGACACTCCTTTCTCGCGAAATCGGCTACAACGACCTCGGTGCTGCGATCTGGCGGCGATGATGTATGAATGGTTGGTGACCAGCGGCGCGATGCACGAGACAATGGACAGCGAGTCGAGGCCGTAGGAGGCGAAAGCCTGGTGGAAGAGCGAAGGGTAGCGGGAGCTCAGACTAGGCGGTGCCTCCGGTCTCTGTCGGAGTTTCGGCTCGGTGGCTCCTTTTTAAGCTCGGCCAAGCGGGAGAGGATTTGGCCGAAGATGTCTCGTTTGCCGCGCGTCGCGGCCACCGGTTCGACGCAACGTGCGGGGGTGGAAGGAAAGGAGGCCATGCCGGCATCCGGGCTCGGAGAAAGGTTGTTGTTACCCTGACTTCCACAGTTAGTGTATACCCCCCCCCCTTTTTTTTTCTATTTCCCGAGCCGCGTTTTTCCCGCAAGCCCCAGATTGAGGTTTCCCGCTGTTTCTATGTGTAGAGAAAGTGGGGAGCATGTCAGAAGTTAAAGGGATAGAGGAAGAGGAGAACGTTCGGTGAAGAAAGGGATGAGAATAGTCCGTTTCGGGACCACGCTGAGTATTTTTCTTTCTCTGCGGTTGCCACGTCTTTCAACGGCGGACCGTCGATCACCGAAAGAATGATTGTCTTGGATGACGGGCTGACTTGTTGAGGAGAAAGAATGGCTGTTTTCTGTTCTATTTGTTCCTTTTCTTTTCTAGGGTAGTCGGTTGAACGCGAGAAACTAAGTTCGGTGATAATGAAATAACAAAGTGTACATAAATCAATTCACGGAGTTGGGTTACACAATTCCGGTGGGCTTAGGGCAGATCTCTTTACTGATAAGCAAAATTAGGAAGAAGAAAAATTGTGCTGTACCCAGCACGTGTGTAATAAAGCGCCCGGAAGCTTTGACAGACGAGGTGAGAGAACATGTGTATTGCTAGCCCTAGCGTATCTCCTACTGTGTAAACGTCTTGAGCAAGGACGGTAATATATGTGGTCTGTGTCGAACTATAGGAAAACACGTTTACGGTACGAACATGAGGTATTATGGCTTATGAAGGCCTTGCTGCAATAAATTATTTAATAAACTAGAATATCACTTTGTTCCTCTTAAGATCTTGTTAGGTATTACATCATGCAGCGTATAGACGTTGCGTCACCGTTACCGTGTTGACCGTGTTGCAATTTGCGCAACCTTAATTGTAGGTCTGGACCATGCATATCTACTGCCACTCATTATGATTATCATGCACGAATACAACAGTTGTTTTAGACGCGTCTGGAGCTCGGAGCTTGTAGTCATCATTGTAATACATGCTGTTATTTTTGCTAGTGTATACCGGCGATTGCATTCAAACATGCCATTATCGAGTTAAGCAGAATTTTCATCCAATGCACACAATGTATGATCGCCGCACCGTACCATATAAAGGCGAAAGCTTCAAGTTCGTCGTGAATTGATCTTGAAGAAAGTTCGCATTCAACAGCTTGATACAAAAACCTCTTTGAGCTGCAATAGGTGTGTGCTAAGAGAGCGAGCGGCACGTTCAATTAGTTCTTGTGGTCTTCGCGTGAATATCTCCACTGAAGGCTGTTGAATAACTCGGAAAAGGGCGTGCGGATGAAGACGCTCAGCCAAGTCCCCGCGAATTCTGAAATGCGCTCAAGAGGTATGAAAGGCCAGATTAGGTATGAGAAGCATGAAATTCGACGAGGCCGACTTCCAGTCTCAAGACTTTTCTAACGTTTGCCTCGTCGAGTTCTTACGTGAAGTTTCAGTCTTACGCACGGTTAGCAAGGCTTTTGCCTTATAAAGTCATCGTAGCATTAGTTTGAAAGACCGTAGAAAATTTTCCTAATTCTGTCCACCGAAACTCGCGTATACACTGTGCGTACTGAAAGACGCAGGAAGACTTCACCAGCTAGGAATAGCAAGAGCGTTTATTTCGCGATGATTGCTTCGGCTCAGAAACGCAACGAACGAGCCCAATCGCGATGATGATCGTTACGTACAAGTGAGAACGATGAAGTACGAAAAATGTGCTTACAATGTGTACACGTACAGCGTTATATAGCCAGCTTACCTCTTTTCTCCCCTTTATCCCTTCCCCAGTGCAGGGTAGCAAACCGGATGTGCGTCTGGTTAACTTCCCTGCCTTTCCTTGCATCTTTATCTCTCTCTCTTATCTCGAATGCCCCGCAGCGTGACCTGAACTTGTTTGACTGACGCCAGCCTCGAAGTGCTGGTCGCTGTTACCGAGATAACACATCGGTGTGCTTAGATATTATGTCGACGTGCATAATCAAATATCGCTTATCCAAAATAAGCAGCGCTGGAGTCCATCCAACCTTTTCATGGCACGCTGCGGAATGTCCGTGTTAAGCTTGCTGACGACTGTACATGCATATACGCGCACATGTACGGCTGCCAATCCCAATGTCTGTGTACTACGCAACACGCTATGAGAAATGTGCTGAAACGTTGGTTTATCGATGGTCACATTTGTTTGTACATCGCAACATGTGCTTACTCATGTGCGTAGCATGTGTATAGCAGTTGCAGGCAAAGCGTTTTAGATGCGGAAGCATCTTATACTCGCGCCTTGTAGTGCGCCGTCCGCGCCGTCCGCACCGCTTCTCGAACATTCGACAGCTGACGCGCGCGCATGCGCCGTCGCGCCGTCGCCCACCATCTGTGCCGCGCGCGCTTCTCCTTCGAGAACATTCGACAGCTGACAGCGCATGCGCCGTCGCGCCGTCGCCATCTGTGCCGCGCGCGCGCTTCTCCTTCGAGAACATTCGACAGCTGACAGCGCATGCGCCGTCGCGCTGTATATATACTCAAGGTCGGCGCTCGCTCGCTCAGTTGCCGCTCGTCCGTTGGTTTGTACGGCGCGTCGACGTCCGAAGTCGCCGTGAAATGAATGCCAACGAATCCACAAACACAATGATCGACGTCCCTTCGACCAGCGCCGGCCAAACTGTTGGCGGAACCGCAAGCGTGTTCACTCATTTAACACCCCATTTCACAACCACGTTAACCAATTTAGCCATCGACCCAAGTAAGTCGCAATTTAACACCCGTTAACCAATTACATGCTTCCGCATCCTCCTCAGTGTTCCCCCGAGGGAAGCTGCGGGCAATTTTTTTCTTGAAGCTAAGTACGTCGACTATTCCAGCAAAAGAAAACAAAAAGAAGGCGTGGCTTCCAGAAAAAAAATCCTTGAACATCGCTGTGGAGGCCAGAAGAGACAGAGCTTCCAGAAAACGGTGTGCATCTGTCCTAAACTTTACATGTTAAGTTCAACTTGTGCAATCAACCTAAAACTTGTGAAGGTGCTAACACTTCCTGTAAAGTCTTTTGCGCCTCGTGGCGCACGTGTTTCGCGCATAGGCCACATTTCGGATTTACAACTGTCCACCGGTAGGTGGCGTTGTGCTCGCGGGCGTTTATTACCACCATCGTCATCGTGGTTAATGTGTTGGCACCAGCAGTGACGCCTGGCGGCAATGTTGGGTGGTGCCACATGGAAGATGAGCGGCTCTCTCTTGCGTGCAACAGTTTGAGCGAGCGGTTGTCTCTTGCGGCGGGTTCACGGCAGGTGGCACTGCCGTGGCCCCCAGTGGTGAGTCGAGCGTAGGCGACGCCACCTCGTGTGTGTTCTTGTGTTTGTTACTTTGTTGAGTGTTGTGTAATATTGTGTAAGGTTGTTTTAGCTTATTGCATCATAATTGATGTGTAATAATTGGGCTGACAATATTGTCGATCTGAAAGTAGTCAAAAGTCAAAACAACACAAATAAATTTGTGTTGTTTTGGTTCGGTTCGACCGTGTCTACTGTGTCCGTTCATTTCAAAAGCGTGACGCTTCCCCCAGCGAGACCGCACAAACTATCCAGCAAATGTTTATTCCTTATCATCACACATTTGGCTTCTGCCAATTTTAAAATGAGCTGTCACAAAACAACTTCATCACATCTCGTGGCCTCACACGATGTCTATCAGGAGAGTTCCACATCTCACGGCGTCAGCCTCCACCGGTCAATAACACAAAAACATGATTTATTCCCGCCCTTAGGACTACATTCATCATGGAGAATCAACACAATTTCTAACCCACCTCTCTCTACCATGTATGTTTTCCGAAAAGGAGCTGCTCTTACATATAGCGTGGTTGTGACATTTAACTTCGTTCAAAGAATTTCGAATAAGCTAAGTGCGACGCCACATTCACCAGCAAGATATCTTATTTGCCCAGTATTCTGCTGGATGAAGAACACAGTCGTGCATGCGCTTCCCTCCGATGGCCGCAAAAATTAGGCGACATAGGTTGCAACGGTCCTGCTAACAGTTACAATACAATGCTAGTGGATAGAAAGAAAGCAAAACGATATGCTAAATCCACACAGCACTCTTTCACATGTGTAATGCGAAGATTTTCTTAATAAATTTTCTGCGTACACCAGACTATATAAGCGCTTGTGATGAACAGCAGTGTGTTTCTATTAACGAAATTATGCGTTGCTCTCTATACAGTGCACCGAAAATAGGTAAATGTGTGCGCATTAAGGTTCTGCTCTAATGCGACTTATTGCAAGCTAACTGCAGCCATTATATTATGTCAATATACCAAGTTATTGGTAAATGCGAAGCTTTTTTTTAGCAGCCCCACCGCGGTGGTTTAGTGGCTAAGGAACTCGGCGGCTGACACGCAGATCGCGGGATCGAATGCGGCTGCGGTGGCTGCATTTCCGATAGAGGCGTATATGCTGTAGGCCCGTGTGCTCAGATTTGGGTGCACGTTAAAGAACCCCCAAGATGGTCGAAATTTCTGGAGCCCTCCACTACGGTGTCTCTCATATTCATATCGTGATTTTGGGACGTTAAACCCTACATATCAATCAATCAATCACAGAAATCAGCATTTTTAGCAAACTGCAGGCACTTTGAGCATATATATATATATATATATATATATATATATATATATATATATATATATATATATATATATTTATAGTATAAAAAGAGGTCGACAAACGTGCGAAAAAACACTAGTTTTACTAACGTTTCGGCAGGTGGGCCTGCCTTCGTCGGAGTGATTCACTCTGACGAAGGCAGGCCCACCTGCCGAAACGTTAGTAAAACTAGTGTTTTTTCGCACGTTTGTCGACCTCTATTTATACTGCATTTTCCACCGGATCCATTGAATATCAGCCCACCATATATATATATATATATATATATATATATATATATATATATATATATATATATATATATATATATATATATATATATATATATATATATATATATATGTATATATATATACAGTTTTTTATTTATGTAGTCGCCTACGTCCTACGTCTTGGTGCTCTTGGGATCGCTTCCTAACATAAAGTAGAGCAAAATTAGTATAGGAGGATAACAGGTTTTGGCGTTATGTCTGCCTGGTCCTGACACGAATAACCTAAAAATCCTGCCACGTACGTCGTCAAACTAGTTCCTTCAGACGCGTGTAGCACATGGCCGTATAACACAGGCCACGGTATGAGGGTACGCACCACAAGTGATTATCAGTTTATATCTACCCAGGAATAGTGAGTACAGACACGGGCGATTTAAATGAGGGAGCGTCAATAAAAAAACTTATATCGGCAGCATTGAAGTTACGCAGGAGAAGAAAATCACTAGAAGGGTCATATTCAAAATCAAACCAAAGCAATCTGCGTGGGAATCGGGTATTCTACCAGAGAACCACGCCAGGTCTCGAAACTGCTTCGAAAAAAGACCATATGCTTGTTTAATATCGGCGAAGCATCAAGTATGGTTGCACTGATGGCTATTTAACTTTATATACATCGATCGTCACGGTAAGGAACATCTGCAATTTTTTATTTGTCTGAGCTTTCTGGGTTTATTTTCTTTAGTTGTTCGTTTTTACTTTGGATAAGCACTTTGTTTTTTGTTCTTTTACTGCGGAATTTTCAGAAATGTAAACCTCAAACTTTCCACATCTCACCAGTTAAAACGGAGCAGAACACTGGTAGGTAGTCTTCCTCGAAAGACGTAAGTACGCTTATCTGGTAAGGGGCCAGGTTATATTAAACTTGCACGAATAAACTGCTTGCACACAGAATGTATACCCTACCGTTGCGTGGCTCTTCTTTGTCGTCTACTATGGCACAAACCACCAAAGAAATGACTTTTCATTCTTAAGAAATATGTGGGACGTTCACCTTGCATTCTTCATTCAGGGAGTGTTTTTTGTTTTAATCTTAGAAACAAAACCAACCTTTATTTTCATTCCTGAGAGAATCGCCGTCTCGCGTGCACAATCGCACCAGCAACAAAAATGAACTCAGCTACACTCCAACACGTACAAACCGCAGGGCCGAGGGCAAAGAAAAAAAACACTGAGGAGCATGGTCGCAGATAGGTGAGTAAATTGGCCACACCGCGGGCAGGCAGCCCCACTGATAAAGGGCAGCCCTCTCTGAATGAGCCCTTCGCTCCGGCTTCTTGCCGGCGCGCGACGGCCTAAACTCATTTCGTGCGAAAGCCGCCCGACGGCAAGCGGCAACACACAAACGCCTCGCAGCGAGGCTTTCAAAGCGCTGCTGCACGCAGCTTCCCCGGAGATGATGCTAACAGTCGCGGTACACTCGCGCATGCAGGATGGGAGCTTCCCGCTGCTTTCCACGGGAGTAGCACCGCCGATAGGTGCACGAAGCGGGAGCGCGAGCAAGCAGCAACCATGTGGGAGCAGCGGGCGCACGTAACAGACTCGTAAAAAGAGAGAGAATCGCTCGCTCCCCACTGCCTTTTTTCGCTGTGCAAGCGCGCGCTACCTGCTCTTCCCCTTTCGGGCTCTTTCCCTTTTTGATCTGCAAGCGCGCGCGCGCGCCCGATCCCACACCAACGGGACGCAGCAGCCCGCGGGTTGAGGCGCGGGACAGGAATGCGGCGCGCATGCTCCGTGGAAAGGGCCGAGGAGGATGGAAGGGAATGCGCGCCCCGGAGGAGGCGCTCCGTTTGGCGCGCTCCGGCATCTCGCGCGCGCGCGCGAGGAGAGCAGCTTAGCTTTGCCCCGCAGGTGCGTCGGACGGCGCAACAGCACGCTGTCTCTGTCGCCTTCGCGATCTTGCGACGTGCCCACAGCGCTTACAACACCGGCAGCGAGGTCGGGAGCGAGCGCTCCTTCGTTTATCGTAAGATTAGGCGGATGTTGATTCCGATACATCGTGCACCCGGCTCGTCATTTCTCTTAGTTTAGTTTTGTTCTTTAATTAGGGAGTCTTTCAAATTCTGGCCGCCTGCGAGATAAATTAGGCATCGGTATTTTCGGGTAGCAGGAATACGGATGCTCCTTTAATTAGTCTGTAGGAGAGGCAGAAACGTTACAGGTGTCTGAGGCCTACAAGATCAACCATAAGGCAGACACAAATTGTTTTCTTTTTTTTCTTATTGGCTGTCTGCAATACATTGACTAGGGCTTCAGTTCTTTTTTTTTTTCGTCTGCCTCGTGCGCCTTATTGTCCTTATGAAAGTTTCCCGCCACCCCTGTCGAGAGAAAGCGCAGACTCCGAACAGGTTCGCAACGGCAATTCTGCCACTAGCTCATCTTCTTAACACGTGGCATTGTCTTTCTGAAAGATAGGATGGGAAAACTCGCAAAAGGGGCCACCGAACGGCGCCGAGGCAGTTCGAAGGAACTGTGCGACACTCTCCGGTGCAGCTGTCATCCCGAGGACTGTCGTTCCACCTGAGGCAGAGAAAAGGGGCCGAGAAGAACACCGGCCAGGCGCTCGACTGTTGCTTCGGTCCAAAGATATAGCACCGTCGCTCCCGCGGAGATGTGGTGGTGCCTAAGGCGAAGTGGAATTCTCGTCGGCGGCTGGTTCCACTACGCACTCTTGGTCGTCGCGCTGGCGTTCCTGCTGCGCGGACAGGAAGCGGAAACGGCCAAGGGACTTCCGGACAGGATACCCATCGGTAAGCTGAGCACGACTCAGTTTTTTTTTGTTTTCCCCACTTCCCGTGTTAAGCCATCGGGCTATACGCGTTCGCGACCACTGATTCGTCCCCCGTGACATCTGTATTGATTCCCACCATATGTTACATAACACATATACGCCTTCCTGCCTTCTTTTCTGACAGGAACCAAAAAAACAATAGCCTGAATCACTGGTGAGCTAGATGGAATGTCGTTTCGCTTGAATTGTTACGAAACAAAGTGCTGAACAACCGCGAGCCTTCATATTCTGCTTCATCAAGATTAACTGCTCACATGTGCCGTTCGGATTAGCGTCGCTATGCCTCATTGCACAATTGCGTTGTGTCTTAATACGCAGAGGGACTGTTAGTTCTAAAAGTGCCGTATGACAAGTGCTACAAAGCACCAAGTTTTCGAAGCTAAGAAAGGATACACTTAAAATAGATTTCAACTGTGCAAGCCTACGAAATAAACTACCATGTTGAGCAAGATAATTCTGTCAATAAAATTCTGTTCTGCTGCGACTCTCCCAAAATAACAGCCTAGTTAAAGTTAAGTACTCCTCGTGAGGGAAATGGTAACTATTTACATAAATGCTCAGAGCAATTATGCGTTAATGGATCACCCCAATAAAATGATTCCGGTACAGTTTAATATGAAAGCATGACCTCTACTAACATACACTTTAAGGCAATTATGATCAATAAAGTCTTATGCTGTGCACGGCATAATAAATGTATTATGCTAGGTACTTACAGTGAATGTCAAGCTACCAATTTTGTAGTGCATGCTCGTATTAGTTACTGTAGATACATTTATTCGGGTCCAATAATTATGAAAAGCTTGATAATTTGAAGAAATACGTAACACAAATATATCTAACCTAATTTCACACTGTCTATTGTGATCTGATCTGCGAACGCGGAAGATATGGGAAAGAGCTGACTGATGCCACCTGTTGAATCACGAGAAATACGCCATTCTATTTTGCTTCTAGGTCGTTATTGAAGAGTTCCGCTTGTCTGGACTGTAATGCAGACTCACATAAGTGGTATTTCGATAAGTTTCTAGCAACCTGAAGGAACATTCTTGGTTTTTATTTAGTTTGTATACCGATGGCATCATACTGAACTGCCCAAACATTTATACCTGTATACAACGTTTAGGGCAAATGGCTTTTGATCGATACGCTTCTTGGTGAAACGAACAGGACAAAGTTTTTCTGTAGAATTTTTACGCTAAAATAAACTCTGTGTGAAAGGTGGTTATGGTCGGTAGTTCTGATATGCCTTAGCAACGTGCTCGCCACTCAAATGCAGCAAAAACAAACTTACTCCACTCAACTTACAAACGCATCAGCTAAAGCGAGGTCCAAGGTTTTGGGAATCATTACGGAAGAAAAAATATTGTGCGTGCTCGAAGGTATACTGCGACATGCACGATATGTAAATGCATTATCGCATGGGACCCAAACAACCCGATGGGGTTTTGAAGAAAAACGCAGCGTTTGTTTATCTTCTTTTCCTTCTTCATACTTCTGGTTCTGTAGGAAAGACTGATATTTTAGGTGGCATGCACATTAACGAGCATTCGTTGCTTGGAGTCTCCTCACAATGCACTTTCTCAGCGTGTGTCACATGAGGCTGCTTTCTATTACTTCAAAATTATACTGTCGCGAAAAACTGCGCTGTTTATTTAGTAGGACACCATTCGATGTTTCCAGCCTTTCATAGCTTACAGGAGTCTGGTTACAAATAGTAGTTAATGTTTTAATCTAAAACGCTTACGGGCGTTGTAGAAAGCGCTCGTGTGTGTCATTTTTTTTTCCTCGTGGGGCGTGTTTTCTGTTCACACTGTTAATTTTAGTTCAGAAATATGCACCAGCTAAGCCGAAATGAAGTTTTATTCAAGTTGTAAAGTATATCACTGCATATCCGACATCTGTGACACAATTCTGGTTTTATGTGCCTCAATAATGTTGTTTCTTTTTTGCAAGAGCAACTGGGTGATTCGGTCACATTGACAAAAGTTTTACATTCAGGGCGAGTGACGGCAATAAGGAAAAAAAGTTCGAGACAGACAGACAGACAGACAGACAGACAGACAGACAGACAGACAGACAGACAGACAGACAGACAGACAGACAGACAGACAGACGGACAGACAGACAGACAGACGGACGGACGGACGGACGGACGGACGGACAGACAGACAGACAGACAGACAGACAGACAGACAGACAGACAGACAGACAGACAGACAGACAGACAGACAGACAGACAGACAGACAGACAGACAGACAGACAGACAGACGGACAGACAGACAGACAGACAGACAGACAGACAGACAGACGGACAGACGGACAGAGACAGAGACAGACACAGATAGACACAGACAGACAGAAAAACAGACAGGCACAGACAGACTTGTTAATTTCAAGATTTGTTAATTGTAGATGAAAGGACAATGAGGAAGCTATTCACGCTGTCGAGTGATAGCGGTGAGAGCATGCAGTTGTCGGCGTTCGAATACTCTGATCCACGGCAAGGCAAGTCGGCATTTATACATGCGGCTCAAATCATTATTTCCAAGGATAAACTCAGCTCTTCATGCTCAAGCCTTACCGATCATGATAAAATAATCTGGAATGTTCCGAGACATTCTGGCATGGTTCGCGCAAGGCAGCAGCTGCACGTGTGCATCAAAGTGGTAACATATAATGCAGAAAAAAAAGGAGCACGCGTGACATTGGCCAAGTCTAAAAAGGCATCGTCCCGATGCTTTAAAGAACCCCTAAACAACCTCTCAATATAAGACAAATTAGTGCACAATGGACCATTTGCGTTAAATCTGCAAGGCGGCTTTCCTGTATTCTGGTTTTCCAGCCATACCCTCTCGTTCACAGACTGATTTTGTCACTCATTGTGTTTTCGCCTTCCACCCACTTCCCACCCCAATCTTTATGAACGACAAGTGCCTGTGAACCTAGGCTAAGGCCCGTATTCAAAAAGCAACCACGGCCTTACCTCACGTTTTTCTCAACTTTCTGTACTCTCCATAAGCGTTATAAAGACCCAAAAATAATAACAGGGCAAAACATAAGGACCAGACTGGTTCATAAATACTGGTCCAATTCGTTCACCATGCCCCATGAAGGTTTAAAAGCGATAAGGAAAATTCGAGGAAAGGATGAGGTTGGTTTCTGATTGCGAGCCTGAGGTTTCGCACACGAGGCGACGTCTACAACCCCATTGTCATTGTTGTGGAAATAGATCGTCTTGTACACGCCTGCCTTCACTGAAATTAGCAGCAGCAAAAGCACAGTTAGCGAGGAAAGCAGCCTGTGCGCGAGAGCTTTTTTGGTTGGAAAACAACCTTTCAGGAAAGCCGCCTTGCAGATTTTTTGCTAGTGAGATCAGTAGGGTGGAGGTAGGATGAGTAGGTAATAGACAAAAGGTGAACCGTCATTTTTCTCGTAAAACACACCAACAAAGTTTCTAATAGCTGTATAGGTGTGGTATATCTGGTTCGTTTTAGATGCATGTGGCCACTTCTACGTAGATCTGACGGGGAGCTGAGGGCTTTGTTCATCGGGGCGTATTGGAGCATAAGAAGTCATTATTTGGAGGCACACCATCTAATCAATTTCACTTTGCTGAGAGCGCATGTGCACGCCCGAATTCAAAGAATGCGCAGCCTTGTACAGGTGCTGAAATTAATGAGCGCGTTTATTGGCTGAGCCCTGGAATAGAGAAAGTAGTGGAACCTCGTGCGTGAGCCAGCCGTCTATTACTCATATGCTGAGACAAAAATATACCTTAACAATAATCCCTCACGCTAATCTCCTGCATGCCGCATCGACTGGTGGGGCCCTGTACCAGCGCATGCGCAGATAAGTTTTTCAAGTGTGAAAAAATTCCAGAGGCCCGAGTACTGTGTGGTGTCAGCGCAAGTTTAAAGAACACCCGGCGGCCAAAATTTTTGAAGTTCTTTACTACAGCGTACCTCGTAATTATATCAGTTTTCACACGTAACAGGTAAAACCCCATAGGTCAAGTGTTTGTGCATATTTTGTTTTATTTTCTGCTACTGCACGCCCTTTTCAGTTCACAATCAGTGTTTGTGTTCTCGTGACCATTACTGTGTCCTCCTTACTTTGACCTGTAAAAAAGCGTGGACTTCAGGGACGAGACACAAAGAAGGCGACACAAAAGTGCCAAACCTCCGACTAAAATTTGTTCAATAAACACATAAAAAATATACGGGTAACCGGGCGCCTGCGCAACTTCACAGTCACAAAACCACAACACTCCAAAGTGGTAAGCTTCATCTCAACAGCACTTACATAAAAAATAATAATTAAGGTTGTCAAATCACGAGGCACTATGAAACGGTACACCTAGAAAAATATTTTTATTGCATTTGAGCTGAATCTTATCACTTTAGGGATGTCGTGGTTTTGTGGTTGTGAACCTGCACAGGCGCGCAGTGACCTATATATTTATAATTTATTTCTTCAATCAGTTGATTGATTGATATGTGGGGTTTAACGTCCCAAAACCACTATATGATTATAAGAAACGCCGTAGTGGAGGGCTCCGGAAATTTAGACCACCTGGGGTTCTTTAACGTGCACCCAAATCTGAGCACACGGGCCTACAACATTTCCGCCTCCATCGGAAATGCAGCCGCCGCAGCCGGGATTCGAACCCGCACCCTGCGGGTCAGCAGCCGAGTACCTTAGCCACTAGACCACCGCGGCGGGGCATTTCTTCAATCAGTTTTAGTTTTACCTTAAAAGTTAGCCCTTGTGTGTCGCCTTCATTGTCTCTCGTACCTGAATTTCGCGCTACATGACAGTTCAATGAAGCACCAGCTGAAACTCAAACAAGGAGCTTGAAAAGTGCGTACTTTGCCTGCCTACCTCATTTTGAGACGTTTTTGTTCTTGAGAAATATTTCAGGTAACTGTATACCTCAACCAGGCTCCGGAGAAGGCTACAGTTCGTGATGCGTAGTTGATTTTGCTGCGCTGTATACCGTTGGCCAGGTGTCTGACTGTAATGTAAGAGCCCGACAACACAGGGTCTTCGTCGTGGCTAACAGCGTGACCAACGCGGACTAGGAAAAGAAAACACACGACAAAGTGCTGGCTTTCAATTGAAATTTTTGACTGAAGCCACGGTGAATCGACCAACTCGTTTACACGCAGCAATACTTACCCAAACAATATAGTGACAAGCGAATTCTCGGTATTGTCCATTGCGCACTTTTCTAAACTATTGACGGCAGGCTGAGTGCTTTAAGGGCAAAAGAAACACTTCACAGTATATTCATACGATCTTGCATAAAAACAAACTGGGCTCTTTTCTAAGCCTATAACAGAAAAAGCAGTTTGCGAAGGTATTTTCAAGCCTTTGTAATAAATTTTCTATAGCAGGGTTCATTTTCATCAATGCGAACAACCTAATTAGTGAATCTGTCACGAGTAACGCTGACCATTGAGTCCCATTGTCAAACCAAGTCTATCTCGTAATTAAGGCACGTATTCTAATCAGCGCAATTCACATTCTCTTTCGACGAGGAAAAAGTTATTGAATAAAGGCACAGGCACAGTGTGGTTCATTCAAGCACTAAATTGTACGGGTGAAACAGTCAGCCCCAAGGCACTAGGAATGCGAATAAAGTTATAAAGCGTTATTGCGCTCTCGTTCATGAATGGAAGATATCTAACGATAGCATAGCTTTAGTAAGTCAATTCTATATGTCATAGATAATGCGCTGGACAACAAAAGAATGCACTCGTAAGAGGGGATGACGCACAGAGTATTTCGAGGAGGCGTACTATGACCTGACATGCTGGAAGCAGCGCTTATGTTAACATAGGTCGTACTGATATCTTCCTGAAATCTAATGTGTTCATGGACCAGCATGATGGAGACGTTCAATGCTATCCATCGAGGTTCCTGTTCAGTTTCGTAAGAATTTTAATGTCAGCACACAGAGGCAGGCAAAGCAATCACTATATATAGAACAGTTTCGGTGGGTGAGCTGCTGAATTGCTGCGGTGGTCAGCTGTCAGCACGTAAGAAGATGACGGGGTACGCGACGCCAACCAGTAAAAAAAAGAAAAAGAAAAAACATTGTTCTACACTCAACGTAATGGCTACTAGCGGCGCTGATTGACACCCCTATGTATAAATGCATATATATAGTCCGCAAAGTGGGCAGGAGGATGACCGCCAGTGCAGCTCAGTTCATAGAGCGTCGGACGTGTTATCCGAAGGTAGCAAGTTCAGACCTTCTAGCAACCAGTTGTCTTTTCGTCCGCTTTTTTTTTCACGTTTATATTGGAATTACTTCTAACAACATCCTCTAGAACTTCCTCGGCGTCACTATCTGTTATACCTCAATATTATTGGGTGTAACAAAAAGCAACGAACCCTTAATTATTAATTTCATTCCTACAGTGGATAAATATCTTAGTGGGGGTAGCTAAAGAAATTTGGTGGTATGCTGCACCATACTTCACAACGTTATATCAGAGCGTCCCAGTACAACGACATTAAGGGCTCGTTGCATAGCTCACGCTCCCTGCAGCGTGGGCACATGATCTATTATTTATGACCGAGTTTGCTCGAACGCCGATCTTGTGCCGATCACCAGATTGAGCTAAAGCAGGGAAATTTCATTACGTAGCGACGCTGTCAGTTCTGCTCGAACTGCATCAGCACTATCGCGAGCTTCGAGTTCTTTCAATTTTGTTTTGTTTTTGTTTTTGCGTTCAACTTTCGCGCTCGAGTGTCGTACACAAGCCATCGTGAAAACTTCTTTACTTAGGAGCGACGCCACGGTTTAGAGCATGTCCCCGAAACTTCCACAGCTCGTAAGAAAAATTCCAGTCACCATATTTTCATCAATTTTGAGTGAGTTGCCAGATTTAGGCCACAACTGGCTTTTTCGTGGCAAAACCGACCGCACTGAATTTGTAGGCGTTTTTTCGCTAAACGTAAAGCCTACTTCTCACTCCCACTACAGAAAGAAAAGTGAGATGTAAAATATAAATGTTGATGGTTTGCGTACGCAGGGTGGACGTGGTATTCAAAAAGAAATGTCAAACGACGACTAAGCTGTTGTAGAGACGCGCATTTGCTGGGGAAGGGCTGTAAAATGTCTGCACAGTTGTCCTCGCTTTCCCAGCTAACCTTTTACAGAGGCTGATTCACCATCGCTAAGCGTCCACATCTGGATCTCTCTCCAAAGAAATGACACATCCCTGAAGTTATTTGATCACCAATATAACTGTAGATTGCTACAGTTAATGCATTACAACGCTTGCCTGCGACACTCACCTATGGTGTGTGAGCTGCAGCGTGAGACTCGCATTATATTAACTTCGGGTTACCAGTCGATTGCATGGTTTCTGCCCTTTCCCTGAAGCTTTCTGCATCTCACGTTAGGGAGCCTATATGACCGAACGGCCAGTCAAGTAGGCTCCTTTTCTCGTCAAAATTACTTATTGGACTAGTTGGTCATTCGTCATTACTTTAAATGCGAGCGCCTAACTTAGACAGACAATAATCTACACTAAGCGTTGGCATTCCAGGTACTCTTTATCTCACGCTCTATCACACTGCCGCCTCGATCGGTCTCCTTTAAACCAATAGAAAACACTCCACAAAATGACATCACCATCTCACGTGATCTGATGACACTATCGTGTCTCACAAACACGTCACACGACGCATTCGTGGTGTGACTTCATGGTTACGACATAGGTTTACGCCATCTATGATGTCATTGCGTTGTCACGTGGTGATGTCGCAACGTGACGTCCTTAGTTATGTACTTCAAGCTAATTTTTGCTCCACATTATACACGTCTCCTCAAGGGGCCACTGAACGAGACATCTAAGACTTTTGTGCCAATAAGAAAGAAAGCTGGAAGCGATGGTCGTCCTCTTTAACTTTCTCTCGTAATATATTCCGCTTAGTCTGGGATAATAACCCATTGTTACTGGGTGGCATTTGCCGTCGTAAGGGGACCATGGTCCGCTTTCATTTCGCGCTCGATAAAGCTTAAATAGCACGCTAAACGCATCCATACCGTTTCTCGATCCTTCATAATTAATTACTCTGCGCTCAAACGAGATATTTGAAAAAAAAATGAAAGAACAAAAGGTAGGATATTCTTTTATGATACACCATGACGGTTGCGACATCCCCAGCTCGCAGCAGTCTTGTAGAAGCAATAAGTGGCAGCTCGCTAATTACACCGGATTTAGAACAATAATGAAGCCAAAAAACAAAACATGGCCCGAACTGTTTGTTCTGGACGTTCTGAGCAGGAAGGATCACTCCGATGCACAAAGCGCTTCCAGCGCTACTTGAAATATCAGACTCGGAAATAAAACCTGAATTTCCCTTGAGCCACATTGTTCGCCTAATTAGTGGGAATTTAATCTTAATCCTTTTTAACTAGACGAGCCAACGCCAAATATAAACCTGCTGCTTAGTAAGCTCCGCATTCCACGTTTTAAGTTACGTAACTTGGAATGTTACTTTGTTCTATCTAATGCACTGCAGTGAATCGCTCGGACTCTGTGCACTATCCGATACACCCACACCACCAGAATGCACCAGCCCAAATGTAACTCACAGCACAGCGACACTAGCAGTGGCACTTTTCGAAAAAAAATTGTGAGAGTGCATTTGCTTGCGTGGTGGTTCTGTTCTCTCTCCCTTCCTCAGTCCTTTTTTTAAGCATACGTCAACCTCGTCTTCTATATTTGAGTTTGCTCTCTCTGTCACTTCCTAGAATTTCGAGCTGATCTAACAAGTGCTCAATAGACCCTTTTTGCACGTTAAAGAACCCCAGGTAGTAGAAATTTCCAGAGCCCCCCCCCCCCCCCCACTACGACGTCTCTCATAATCATGTGGTGGTTTCTGGACATTCAACTGCACATATCAATCAGTAGATCCTTTTTGTAATGCGTATATGCGCTTCCACGGCATGCACTTCATATGTATCCAAATAATAGCGGCACCTGTCGTGCTAGAAGTCGAGACAATGTCTTAGTTGCACGTGCAGGCTGTCTATTATGCATTTTTATGCAAACAGAAACAAGTCTACATTTCCACGAAGAATCTCAGGGAAAACGGTGGGCTCCGAGAGTCAGAGCTACTTCGTGTAATACAAGCTTTTGTGATCAGTAAAATCACATATACTCTCCCCTACATTCCCCTTAAATTAGCAGAGGAGGAATCGGTCAACACCATCCTCCGCAGAGTTTACAAATACGCGCTAGGCATTGCAATCAATACCTCTGACGCACGACTCCCCCAGACAGGAGTCATAAATACTCTATGCAAAATCCGTGAAGCCCATTAAAGCTCAATACGAAAGGCTCGCGACCACTAGCGCAGGTCACCACATTTTATCGTCAACCCGAATTAACTTCACCTCACTCACCAATGCTAAATACAACATTCACCGTCACATACACAAACAATAACTCATACCGCCCCTTCCTAAAATCATGCATCCAACATATCATACTAAGCGTCGAATCCTAAGAGCAAAATCTCTTGAGAAAAAATTGCATGGAGCCAATGACGTGCTCTATGTCGATGCGGCAGAATACCCATCTTCCTCATCCTATGCCCTCTATGCTGTCGATTATAACGGCAAGGTGCTCACAACGGCATTCATCACTGTCAACTCTTCGGAGGAGGCAGAGGAGGCTGCCATCGCTTTAGGTCTATCCATCCCCAATATCACTATGATTGTAAGTGACTCCAAAACTGCCATACGTAACTTCAGTGCAGGTCATATCTCATCAACTGCCCTTTCAATTCTTAAGAAACATCCTCCCACGGAAGCCGTTGCTCTCATATGGACGCCCGCGCATGCGCGGTTGAGTAGCAATGAGGCGGCTCACACCTGTGCTCGAGGAATGACCGACGGAGCGCCGGCCTCTAATGGCGCCTTAGACTACGCGACCTTTTTCAGCCCAAGAGTTCGTTTGTTTTTTTTTTTTTGACCTTCCACGATATAACAAATCATTACCGTCTACAGCGCATTATATACCCCCCCCCTTACACCATGGAGCTTCGCGCTACCATGAAATACTATGCCGCCGGTTACAGACGCGTACGTTTCCTACCCCATCTTTTCTCCATCTTATACACCCTGCGACAAACCCCTCCCCTTTGTGCATTTTCTGCCAATAAAGAGCTAACCTAGACCATATCATGTGGGGGTGTACTGCAAACCCACCACCAAATTCTCTACACATTAATAGTAAGAAGTAGTGGGAGGCTGCTATGTGCAGCTCGGCGCCCGAGGTCCAGGACCAGATCTTGGATTGGGCCAAGAGGGTAGCGGAGAGTTACGCTGCGTAGGCTCCTCTGTCACTCCTGCACCGCACCTTTCCCTCTTGGGATAAATAAAGTGCTTCTCCTCCTCCTCTTCTTCCTCCTCCTCCATGTCGTAACACAAGCAAACTGAACTCGAGTACGCAGTTTGCATTAAGTGGCTACACTCAGCCACAGCTTGTCTTGAGAGCAGAGCGAAGGCTATGGAAGCAACACGACTGTAGGCGGTGGTTTTTTGATCGCTTGCGTCGTGAACGCATTTAGAAAATTATATACACGAGAAATGTTAATAGGGGAGGTATTTCGGCAGTTCAGCGTACCTTCTGTGTTATGTTGCGTGTATATTGTTCTTGGAGAACTTAATCGGGCGTTTGCAGCCGCACACCGACCCACTGCATCGTCGACGCCACGTTTGCTTTGAAAAATGGGCGTGCTGAATATGTGGTGCTGTCTAAGATATCGAAAAGCAAGGAGGGTATACCTAAAGTGAATAATAACTGTCTCTGATTTACGACTTCCCACAATCCAAGTCTCATAATAAATGAAGCAGCATTTATTTCAGCAAGACAAATAAGAAAATGATCAGTGAGCTTAATTACTCTTTTCTGGCACGGCAGCAGACAAGCGCTTCGGTTCTGTAGCTTACACCATAGAGTTTCCTCATATACACTAGAGGGAACTCTGGTGCTAGTGTCTATGGGAGCTGCAACGCACAGCGCTTCAGCGAGCATGAAAATGAATGGTAGTACACGCATTTGTCTAATCTTCGTACTTCTGGCCTGCTTTTGGCTCCGTGTGTGTTCGTGTGGCTTGGAGCTGTTTTCTCACGAAACAAAAATCTGCGAATGTTCAGCGGTTGCGCGTCACCTCCTTATTCTTTTAGACTTACCTTTTCAAATCGGGTCACGAAGTTCAAAAAGAGTTGGATCTTTCTTTCAAAACAAAACTGAAACACAGCGATAAACGAAGCCGCAAGTACGATTCGCCGCTCGCAAGTACGAAGACTAGGTAGATGTGTGTACTACCCATCAATTCCATGGTGAATGAACGATCGCAGCGACACAGTCCCCTCTAGTTTTTTAGGAAACTCTATGGCTTACACAGTCCTGTGAAGAAAGGCTGTCGCCGAGTATAGCCTGTGTTTGTTGGGAAAACTGCACAGCGGGAAAGCTGAACTTAGATTTTTGAAAAGGTACATCAATTAAAATTTTGACATGCAATAACCTCAAACCATAACATAATGAGGGAACAATTTAGATAACTATATTCGAGAACGTAATATTCAGTGAAGATAAAGTCAATTAAAGTTGCGTATTCAGCTTGAATAACGGGAAAGCATATATTATTTTTAAAGTGTTCTTTTTTCTTCGGGTTTTCGCATAAACAAAATTCATTTTCTACACGCACTTAACTTAGTTTATAAATTAAAGTATGCCTTGTACTCATGATTATTATTTCAACGACGACACGCATGTTAAAAATAATTGGTCAACGTTGTACAACACTGCGCCAGCGGACATTGGGGAGTAGCTGTGCTGATTATAGTTACCTCTTTGTCCCTGGACTACCACCTTATCATTATAGTCCACACTTATAATTGTGAAAGATGTGATGATACTGTTTGAAGCACTAATAGCTAAATGTCCGCTAAACTTCCATTAAACGGTGCTACAATAATTCCAGAAAAAAATAATTCCTATTTTGCTCGCTGCAGGGGCTTTCGCGCTTCCGAGTTTATAGCATTCCTGACACGCAACCATCCATAAAATGTATATACAGAGCATCTAAATTATTGTCACCGACACCTGTATTCAAATGAGCATCCCACTTCCGACTATGAGAGCACGGCTGCAGGCTTTTATTCTTTCTATAACACTCCCACTCATAAAGCACGCAGAAGCTCCAGAAACTAATAACGAAGCGTAGACCTCTCGCGAAGAACTTCATATGAGCTCAGGAATTTCTAGCAGCAAATACAAAAAAGGGAAGAGAGAATTCACACTCACTTCATTTTCACGCGTGGCGCAGCTGTATGATTGATAAGGGGGGGGGGGGGGAGGGGGGACAACGCTCTTTTGTTGTGCCCCAGACGAGCACCATCCGGAGGCTCCCGCTGCGTCGCACAACTAGGTGCCTCGCAGGCAGCGCCCAAGTTTGTCAGGCGCATACGTTAATGGGAGCGCGAGAAATTATCTCCCGTCGCCCATTACGACCAGCGCGCTTCGCTCGGGGTTTTAATCCGGCCTAGATTAGGCGAAACCGGGCTCAGACCCGAAGCGCTTCCAGCACCCCTGCACCGTCGGCCTGTTCATTGCATACCGCTATTCCATTTTCCACGCTGAGCCTAACTCCGTACCTCATCCCCGCCACCCTTTTTCCAGCGTGTCGCTCCATCGCTCATGGCTCGCTCGGCGACGCTTCTTCCTGTCACACGCACGCGAAGGCTTCCCGACTGACAGCCGACCAATCCTGGAGAGGTGCTCCGTACGCCACCGAATTACGGCTTATTGTAAACTTTGTAATGGTGGAATATTAAGCCAACCTGGGCGGACGCAGTAGCATTCTGCCCCGCCGCGGTGGTCTAGTGGCTAAGGTACTCGGCTGCTGACCCGCAGGTCGCGGGATCAAATCCCGGCTGCGGCGGCTGCATTTCCGATGGAGGCGAAAATGTTGTAGGCCCGTGTGCTCAGATTTGGGTGCACGTTAAAGAACCCCAGGTGGTCAAAATTTCCGGAGCCCTCCACTACGGCGTCTCTCATAATCATATGGTGGTTTTGGGACGTTAAACCCCACATATCAATCAATCAATCAGTAGCTTTCTGGGCAAGTCATAATTGACCAATGGACGAATTTGAGTGTGTCAAGAAAAAAAGCACCGCTGAACCGAAACAAGCGAATGCACAAAAAGCAAAAAGCAAACAAACAAAAAGGGAAAGACGTTGAATGGCAATCAACGTGTCCGTAGAGAGAGGGAAAGCGCGAGAAAAAAGACACCTTGAACGGCTTGCCCAAGTATTCCAACGGCAGCAACGCGAGAGCACTTTAGTTGTAGCGAATCGCACCGAAACTTTTGGAAAGGCCAACTTTCTCGACGATGCGCAGAAAAGGCCAGCCGCTCTGCCGTTTCGTGATGAATCAGCAGCGGAGCCGAGAGGCTGGCGCATAATAAGAGCCCTCCGCAATAGATCCACTTCTCGTAGCCGCTGGTGCCCGCAGCGTCCTGCAACGAATGAGTTTCGTAATAGCCCGAACGCGTGCCACGTGTCAGGATAACATGAAATGCGAGCAAGGCCCAGCGCTGCGCCAACGCGGTCCTCTCGTTGCAAAAACGCAATACCGGAAACACCAAGTATCGTATAGCGGGCGCTGTTAACGGCGCGTATTTGACACGCGAGAACGTGGCTGCTTGCGAGATTCACAAGCTAATTTTGTTGCCGATGCGCCCGAACTTCCCAGGGCCTGCCTTGTTGCGAAAATTCAAGAGCCAACACAACATTTTTTTTTTTCACCCGCCACGGTGGTCTAATGGCTAGGGCACTCGGCTTCAGACCCGGAGGTCGCGGGATCGAATCCCAGCCGTGGCGGCTGTATTTTCAATGGAAGCGAAAATGCTTGAGGACCGTGTGTTTAGATTTAGGTGCACGTTAAAGAACTCCGGGTGGTCGAAATTTCAGGAGCCTTCCACTACGGTGTCTCTAATAACCATGCGGTGGTTTTGGGATGTTAAAACCCAATAATTATATACAATGTTTTTCTTCTTTTTGTAAATGGGTGAGTGATATTTTTTTTATTAGCCATACGAATTCCCATGCGATATGTATACAGCATCAGGATTGCATGAAAATTTCTGATCGGTCTTCTAAGCGTGAGCGCACGCATGCGATTCGAAGTCACGGTGGCCGCATTTCGATGAGGGCGAAATTCAAAGGACACTCGTGTGCCTATATTTAGCTGCACGTTAAGCTAGCTTGGGTAGTCTAAGTTACACTCTGGAGCCCATTACTACAGTACACTTCACAGTCAAACCACGGTCGAGACACGTAACACTCCTGAAATCATTATTACTTAATTTATTATTATTATTATTATTATTATTATTATTATTATTATTATTATTATTATTATTATTATTATTATTATTATTATTATTATTATTATTACTGCAACAAAACGTTTTTGTGCTTGTGGGCCCAAATGCCAAATGTAAACTCCGGAGCATTCAATCAGCTTAAATTTGCTACTGCTATTGTAGAGTGAAGCATCAGAAATTTCGTCAATGTCGCCAAAGTTCGTTTTTATATATTTTTTATATTTTTAAAAAAACCGGACATACATAGCAGTATTCTAGTTTGATGAACACCACTGTCGCAATCACTGGATCACAATCTCGACAGCTGTGTCAATGAGAGCTTTTTCTAGGACAACCTCGCAGTAAGGTGCGCCGGCACCATCTGATAATCTGATAAGAGATTGTGTACTGTACGATGCCATTGCTTGTGTGTAGAACAGACTTGTTGCAGATGCCTGTAGATCTAGCCGCTACGCCTTCTCTTAGCACAACAGGCTCGTTTTGTTATGCAGCCAAATTTTTTAAATATAGAATCTTGAAAAGTAGCACATAACAAGCAGAATCCCTTAATAAATATATTTATTTGAAATACGCAAAAACATGTCCCAAAACTCCTCATTCCAAGATCATTTCGCACGCTATTTTACTTCATACTTTTTTTAATTTACAGAAAAAAACTTGAAGGGCAATAAAAACAAAATTTTGCTCTTGTTTTTTTTTCTCTTCATCACTCCACTCACGAACAGGAACTGCGTTCAACACATCTTCCAACGTTAGTCAGCGCAAGTATTCTATTAAAAATGTCATATGAAGCGCCAGTTTCGCAACCTAAGCTCCGGTTCCCGTTACGGTTGATTTTGGCGTATCCTGAGTACTCGTAGCGTCCTAAGAGTATACTTAACAAAACAAAAAAATGGGTTACAACGAAGCATAGCCGTAAAGTAAAACAAGGAGGTATGCGTCAGGAATGAAATTTAGTTTCCTCTAGCTACATCAGACCCTGATGTTTCGAAACCCACGAAGAGTGAAGCTAGTACGGCACGTGTGCGAGCTAGATTCAAGAAATAGCGTGCACTCAGTTGCTATAAACGGAGCATCGAGCACGGGCATATCAGGTACCGTAAGCAGCGTTCAGTGAATAGAGGACGCAGTGCGTCGTAGTGTGAAAAAGGAGAGGGTAGGAACAGGAAACACAGCGACGTCCTTTTTTTTAAGCTGGTAACGATACTCGTACTGAAGAAGCCGTGAAAGTTGGACATGTTTAATTAACCAAGGAAGAGAACGGCGTATAAATAAGACGCAGCGAAAGAGGAACACAAGGATAGCGCCCGTCAGAGTGTGCTTCTTTCACTCTATCCCGTTTATGCACTGTTTATTTTTCCTCAATCAAGACTCATATGTACAACAAGAAACGTAATACGCCGAAGCTGTTTTGAAGAACAGAAGCTATACAAATATTATGTCAAAAATAGTACGAGAGAGAGAGCAAAATGTAGAGAAAAAGAGTCAGGTTTTTTTTTCTTTCTTTTAGTAATTGATACTGAGATTTTTTGCAGCATGCTTAGAATGCAAGTCCAAAAATAACTTGAAGCCACCCAGATTCACCTTCACTTTGGTGTCTTGTAGTGGCGCTCTCGCCTTGGCATTCGTTGCCCTGATACAAGGGCATAGGCAGAAATTTAATAGGGGTGAAGCTCGTTAGGCCGTGGGTCGTTCCTTTCTCTGTAGTCGTAGTAGTAGTAGTACGTATCCACCTCCAGTGTATGAGTTGCTCAATAGATGGCGTTGTGTGTATATGTCTTTGGGAATAATATAACTAGATGGCGTTAGTGTCTTTCACAGCATATCCACGGAGTGAATGAAGTGCGGCGAAGCATCCATCCGTCCGTCCGTGCGTCCATGATTCTGTCTGTCCATCCGTCCATCTGTCCGTGAATCCGTCCCTGCGTCCATTCGTCTGTCATCCATCCATGCTTCCGTCCGTCCGTCTGTCTGTCCATTTGTCCGTCCGTCCGCCCGCGCGTCCATTCGTCCGTCCTAGCGTCCGTGCTCCTGTCCATTCATCCATCTGTCTGTCCGTCCATGTTTTCGTCCGTCCATCTATCGATTCGTTCGCCCGCGCGTCCATCCATCCGTGTTTCCTTCCGTTCCTACATGCGTGTCTGCTTCTGTTCGTCCATCCGTCTCTCTGTCCACCCATGCTTCCATCCATCCGTCTGTCCGTCCGTGGGTCAGGACAAACGGACGGACGGACGCTTCGCCCGACTCATCATCATTCACTCCGTGGATACGCCGCGACTTTTTCGGGATTGCGGAGAGACACTTCCTTGTTTTTTTAACGGGGGGGGGGGGGAGAGGCACCTCTTTGAAAAGGCCATTTCGGGAGGGTGGGCAGAAAGAGGGGCATGGGCCTGATGTGTTACTCTCTAGCTACGCCACTGCCCTCATATATTCCTAGGTTTGTGTTTTGTCACACTGCCGAACCTGATCTTTGAGGTCACGTAAAAAGAAGCGTATAGTTGATCTCTGCTCCGCCAGGTGCCATTTCAATCCCACCTGCTCAGAAGAAAATTGCCTGCTTTTTAAGTGAATCAATCAATCATCATTCAATCAAGAGTGCTGTTTTTTGGTGAACTGGAAATGCACTCTGAAAATGGCAGCGCTTGTGAACACTATATATACCTGGATAAATACACTCTGACGCGCAGACGCAAACGCTTCATTTGTTTACCTTCAGTTATAATTCTGACGCCAATTTGGCCCTTATTTTACGCGAACTTGTGTTCCAAAGTCATATGTATTTAATATAACTCATAACCTGAACCATAACCATTGTATTTGTACCAGTTGGATATTTAAAAGCATTTTCTGAATATTTGGTAAACCAGCAGTCAGTGCACAACTGGAAGCCTTTCAACGAGAAAACAAGAATGTCACTCGCTACTTGGGCCGCCAATAATCACCATGAAAACCGGAATGACATGCGCAATTTGCGTCACTGTGCTCAAAGCAGCGCCAGAACATAAAACCAAATATTGTCCCGAGAGTGTTTAAAACAGATTTTGAAGTAACACTGTTTCACGAATGATCAATATTAGCAACCCAGAAGCGGTAAGCTAATATGAAGTGCTGGTGCTTGTCAGAATGATAGCCCTGGACACTGCTACATATATCGACTTCAGCGGATAGCACCTAACTGCAAATGACGTTAGCTACATGTGACGGCTGTATCGGAAGTGTGCATATGTAATGTCTATAAAAATTGGTAGCCACCACTGTAATCTCAATTGACGTTTCACGAACATTATGGTCTATTTGAAGAGCACTCACGAGACCTAGCGTGGCTCTGGGTAGAACACTTGATCTCCGCGCAGAATGCTTCGGTTCGATTCCTTCTGGGACCATACCATACTATCTTTGCATTCATTCGGACGAAGTTGGCAGTGTGGGTTTTTCTTAATGCTCCCATAATTAAATTAGAAATGTCTGGTCTCACCTATCCTCGGTAGATATTAACTACCACTCACCTGTGGCACATACCCGCATACCGGTGGCACATATCCGCCCTCGGGTATGGGCCACTGTTAGGTGAAAGTGTATGACGGCGTACATGACGAGATTATGACATTATTCATGTCATTACCAGCGAGTCGTATTCCTCAAACCATATTACCCTCCCATACTAATTTTGGTTCATCCCAAGGGGTTGATCACGAGAGCACCCCAAACGTGGGCGGATAGATAGATAGATAGATAGATAGATAGATAGATAGATAGATAGATAGATAGATAGATAGATAGATAGATAGATAGATAGATAGATAGATAAGATAGATAGATAGATAGATAGATAGATAGATAGATAGATAGATAGATAGATAGATAGATAGATAGATAGATAGATAGATAGATAGATAGATAGATAGATAGATAGATAGATAGATAGATAGATAGATAGATAGATAGATAGATAGATAGATAGATAGATAGATAGATAGATAGATAGATAGATAGATAGATAGATAGATAGATAGATAGATAGATAGATAGATAGATAGATAGATAGATAGATAGATAGATAGATAGATAAACAAAGTTACAACGTTCTCAGCGCTGAATGCAAATGCGCTGGCAACGAACATTTATCCTGCTGCGTATTACACTAATTATTCGCACGCGCATCTCGTCATGGCATAATGTTCTTGCAAATGAGATATTCCGTATATTCTGCATATTGTGACGTGGACAAAAACCTTTTATTGCTCAACTTGCTGACCCTAGCTCACTGCGTGTGACGTATTTAGATGGTGCGCGTTGGGTGAAAAAAAAATTTAAGTATAAATAGAGATGGCAAAGCCGCACAAAGTTTAACAACGTCTTTTTCCAGCTAGTTTCGCATGTGCGTTAGTGTAGATGTCATGAATATAAGTGCGCTAAGAGTTTGCTGTAAAAATTACGTCAAGTATAATTTCGCTGCCCCCATACGGCGTTGCAAAAAAGCTTGAATTCCAGCATTGCGTTGCCGCCTCCTGCATACGTAAGCAGTAATTACGCTCGCGGCCGTGGTGAAGTGATATTAATGGATAGCGGCCACGTACAGCGCTGCGTTTGCACTGGCATCAGCACCAGTGTCACAAAGTCCTTGCTTACGAACTCATGAAGCACGAATATTAAGACTAATTTATGAATGGCGCGCAAGAAAAGCACAGTTACGCTTCTTTTAAAACAAAGCGTAAGAACAAATGAAAAATATCTTAACTGGAAAACTGAATACAGAATGAGTTTACCTAACCAACGGGAAACCACTGTTAGATTCCTCACCCTATCTTTTATATATATACACAGCGCGTGCATTTCGTTAGAGCTTTATATACAAAGACAAAAATGTGCTAAGTATCTGACGCAGGATGTCTCTCGTTAAGTTCATTTAGTCTTAACTAGCTCCTTAGCGCTTGTACCCGTGTCGCAAATTTTCAATTTGTTTTTCTGCAAATTCTGGGAGCTACCGCTCCCTCTTTGCGAGAATGGATGAGGGAACTTCTCAGGATCTTCGAGGTGGACAACCACTACGTCCGGCAGTGGCTAGGAAACGTGGGACCACATCAAGCGGCACAGATATCGAGGCAACGGAGTTCTACTCGGACGGCTTCGAGTCATCGGATGACGACTACACAGTCGTCAAGAGCCGCAATGCAAAAAGGAGACTGCTACGAACATCGTCGACGGCGAGTTTATCCACCGTGCAGGCTACCCGGCAGCGTTGGCCGCAAACTATACTCCTCGTGGCTGTGGACCTTTCAGCCAACCTACAGCGGCTCAACAGGGAAGTCATTTCTGCGTATTTTGAAGGACTCGCTCTAAATGAGATTAAGACGTGAAGATCAACTCACAAAAGAATGTTCTGGAAGTTGACGATCTACACCGTAGTGCGCTTCAAAACCTACGGAACATCACGGAAATCGACAGAGTCACAATTAAATCAGTGATCACCACTGACTGCAAGGGCAGTGTTGGCGTCATTTATGATGTGGACATTTCCATTCCCACTGACAATTTTCCTATCTTGATAAAGCCAACTACATGCGACATCCTCATCAAGCACATCGCAAGGCTCGGTCAATCACGTTGCCTGAAATTGTTCTTGAAGGAGACAGTCTTCCGGCGCATACATTTTGCGAGCGAACACAAAGAAGACTGAGGGGAAGAAAAGAACGAGAAAAGCACCTGTCCATTCTTGATGACGATACCGTGTGCTCGCACTACCCAGCGCAACGAAAAGCTTTGACAGTCCTGCTCTTAAAATGATTTGTGGATCATCACGGGCCAAAGCTAGGATATACTAATGAAGTGCAACGCAGTGGAGAGCTCCAAAAATTTCGACCACCTGGCGTTCTTTAAAGCGCACATTTATTAAGCGTATACGGGTCTCTAGCATTCCACTTCCATCGTAATGACACCGTCCTGACCAGAATTGAAGGCTGAGTAAAACAGATGAAATATTACCACCCAAAGTGGAGATTTTTCGGAGCAGCCTTTCAGCTGTACATTTAAATGTGCGCGGGTGTTCGTGCACGTATGCTTACGATCAGTTTAAATTTGTTCTTTGTACAAAATTAACTACGGGCTATTTTGCAGCTTTTTCTACATACCCTTCGCTGGCAGCAATACACATTATCTTGTCGTCCAAAGTTTACTTACGGTCGTCACCCACACAAAGAAGAGCACACATTTTTCAGGACGCAGTTTCGAAAAATAAAAAAAAAACCTGTCTCAAAATAACATCTTCTCTCTTTTTTTTTCAATCAATATTTTTTCTACTTTTTCTGTAAAAGCATGAATGAAAAAGCGTATTCCTTTTTGGCAGCGGTCATCGACCATTTTTTTCTCGTTTTACCCAATTGGTTGCGTGCATGGGTGCCCGTAAATAACCCTGACGAAGGAGTTACCAGTGAATCAATTTGCTACTGCCTGAAAAGCTTTTCGACCAACCGAAAGCGAAACTAAAAAGTGATTGTTTGTTTTTGAAACAAATTATGCTTTATAAGCTGTGGCAGTCACTAAAGTTATATTTAAATTTTGTCTGCGAGTGAAAAGACGAGACAGAACAAACAAAGATGGCAAGCAGGCAGGCTGAACATGGTGGAAAATATGTTTCCTTTTATACACCGAAAACCATAGGCCACACATTCGGAAAAAAAATGTAAGTGCGATGCAATAATGCACTAATCGACTCTTAAGTTTACCATGAAACTTGTGTATAATCATTCTTATGTTTTATACAGCTCCATTATATGCTTAACGACGAAACCCATCAAACCACCGTAATCATAACTTCTTAAGCTAAAGCGCGCCCTTCACTCAGCGTGCGTCCGAAAGGGGGGGTGATATATATATATATATATATATATATATAATACTACAAAGATTGAGCAGCACAATATGGTATTTAGAGAAGATATTTACCTACACGAAAACATCAGTACAGTGCTTCATACTCACTGTGGGCATCTGTGTGTGCTCAAATTCGACGGTTGCTCGCGCACAATGCACAATCTTCATGTAATTTCATGCGCCGTTAACGTAAACGTCAGTGTGACGTCTTTTTTGTAAAAAGCCAAAATGCGCTTCCACGAAGGCGGGATAGAGTATATCAAAACGCCATAGGAAGCTAGAAGGACAAGCACATTTTCGGACAACTTCCGCAAGACAGCAAACACATTTGCAGCACTTTCGCCATTTTGATTTATATTTGGCATTCATTGGTTTGTACTTTATTTCCTAATTGTTTCTTAGTTTTATCGTAGAAAAACAAACTCGAGTTTTCCGACATTTCACACTTTGTTAGCTCATATGCACGTACTTTCTTCGCATGCGGCGTTTATCCTAAGCATTTTTATCCTAAGAAGTTTATCCTAAGCTTTACTCTTTTGTCGAAACAAATATTTTGAGATTGCGCGCGTTCGTGCGTGAACGTGCGCATGGACGCACAAGACATCTTCTGTGGCAAAGAGTCTCAGGTTCCTTCTTCGAGACCACACTAAAGTGAGTCAAGTGCCCTTGGAACCAGTGTTGTATTCGAAGTTAAACAGTAATTTTACCTTTGAGCCCTTTTTTTAATGGAAATTGAACGCGACTGGCTTCAGGACCTACAGCGGGTAGAACATTGAGGAATCTTTGCATCGGCAATTCTGCCCTCGGGCATTGAAGGCTCGGACGCTCTGGTTCTACCGGGTTGGATGTTACTTAAAGTTCTATTCATATGCACTTCATGCCTTACACGAGAGATGGCACAGAAATTTCACAGCAGTCCTTGGAAGCGCGCCACTACGTTAAACAGGCTACTGCAGAGCTGCACAAGAGCCGAACAAAGACAATTCCGCTCCAATCATTTCGCTACGAGCACGTCATGGGAATGCCTCTAACATTTTGAAGAAACGTGCTCTTTAGAGAAGCTGGTGAGCATGCGTCCGAAATGACAAGTTTCTCCCAATCTTCTCCGATTCAGCATCCGTCCGTCATCAAAGCCTCCCATTCTGCCTTATCCACATCGGCGCTGCATTTCTACAGCGTCTTATAGAACCCAAGAACTGGTATACAGAACAAGACGCCGCCTCGCAGAGGCCTTGTTGAGCGTGCTGTTAGGGACATGAACCAGCTTTGTTCTCAGGTTCGAAAAGAAGGGGGGCGGGGGGGACTTCGTTCCTAAAATATAGGTCAATGTTAGACGCACGCCTAGAACAATTCAGGAGACGGAGGAAGTAGTGAGTGGTAAGACGTCTTTTTGCATTTATGAATAACATTTACATATTCAGTGAAATATTGCTTTAGAAAATTTATGTTTCAGAAAAGTCAAATAACAGCATTAGGAGCACACTGCTTGAACCCTATCAGGTCAACGACAGTACTAGATTTTCGTTTCTAAGTCATTTCCATCAATATATATATATATATATTGGTACCACACTTTTTATGGGACATCAAGTTGAATAAATATTTATAAAAGATTTTCCGGTGCAATATTTGAGGTAAAACGTCTGTTAATGTTACTAAAGTTGTCATCGGAGAGGAATTGTGCGAATGGACGTACCCTACAATTACTGCGTGAAAAACTTGTGCACCAACATATGAGGACGAGGTTAAGCATACAGCATTCAGATATTAGCGTACAAAGTTGTCAGTGATCTCACCATTGAAACGTTGTTAGCGTAAATATCGTTCGGTTTGGTCTTTCATTTCCCTTGTAATTTATGATTCATTCACTTGTTGTTCCAGTGTAGCGTAATGGAATAAAAAAACTCGAAGAATGTGTGTCTCTGTATGAAGTCATTCACAGCAATTTATGTCTGATGATGTATAACTGATAGTAGCGCCTTTGTGGCTTGTGGTAAATAGATGTGACGGATTCCGTGCTTCAAGCCTGATTTCACTGGCTGGTGCGCCGACACAAACGAACCTGAAAGTTATAATACCACTTCTGACCGCAAACGAAACGCATACGAAGCCGGTTCAAACGTCTTAGTTATGCACATTACGTGTGCATATTCGGAGTGACTTAATATTTAATGCGAAAGACATTCTCGAGGTGCAAAAGAAACGTCTCGGAACGTGCGGCAGCAGTCAGTTTATGAAGATAATGCATAGGCAACTTTCTGTCAGGATGCCTTTTCGGCTACTGCCCGCACCACTGTACAGCTCATTCTTTGAGAGCTAAGTGCTCAGAATGCTCGCTTCGCGCGTAAAGGAAATGTCAAAAAATTTCAGCGCGTACATTCGTGACGTATTCTAAATGTTATGCTGTAACTGCCGCCTGTAAAGCGTGCTTTGTCTGGTAAACGACGTTGTACTGTAACAAAGCCTACTTTTTGCTACCCGTTTCATCAAAAAAAAACGTAGATCAGTCTAGATCGATGTTTTCTCTTTATAATACTTCACACCACTTGTGAATCAACAACTTTTTATGCAACCAGCAATAAATGATGACCACGTTATATACAGTATGTACGCATTGAGAAAACAAGTCCATTCTGAGTCACTATTGGTTTAATGGTCGCAAGAACATTTTTACCTGTAAATATCGTCTATACTTACTCCTTGCTGTGCGATGCTACGGCATAGATCACATAAACTTTGATTTAAATTAACATAATTTAATACGCTTCATTTATACAATTAATCAACCTGATGCAATGCCGTACCAAGAATACCCATCTTGTTTGTTACGAGTGGTGGCACGTACGCGAGAGAAAGGAAACACACTAACGCCACTGTTTTTAACGCACGTGCACTCCTCATCACAGTTGTTTTGACAGACGCCTGACGCGTCAAAAAATGTCACTTTTTTTTTCTGCGACAAGCCCTCAAGAACAAGTAGACCACTTTTCTTGTCTCGTTCAAATCCTGTTTCGGGAGCGGTTGAACACCTCTCCGGCGCTTGGTCAATACTGAAGCTGTTGCTCCCTGACATGTTTATTGCAAAAGCGTTCCGTCCCTATTTTTGCAACGTCCACACGATGGTGGCGGTTGCCACGGGCGCCACCAGTCTCAGCCAATATAGGATAAGCGGGGCGTTGGGAAATTCGGGAACGGTGGGCAGCATAAAAGTCCAATGGTGCTGAATCGCGGTGGATGACCTTTCAAACAAGCGAAGCTGGCTTTCATAAAGAAGTGTTATTTTTTTTGGGCGCGCCACAGTAGCAAAATTCACACACTCGGATGTTAGTTCTCCGTGTTCTCATACCGCCAATCGTTGCGTTCCGCAAGCGCTCTCAGGTAGAAAAGCTCAGGAATAAAAAAAACTCAAAACCACATATATGAGATCCACAGGCAAGACTGCTGAACAGGATATATTGATTCGCTGACAGTATCTATCGATTCATGGTAACTACACGTAGAAGGTTCGTCGATACTTCGAAAAAAATGGCATGCGTAGACGTTCTTTCTCTTCACTTGGCTATTGACACGCGTTTGATGGAGTATGTGCACTCGGGTGACTTCAAGTGCAATGACTGAAAGTGCCAGAGTGCGTGAACACAGTGCGTGAGAACGCAGAGGAAACAGGGCTGCAGTAAAGTTCTCCCCAACAGTGCAGCAGCGCAGAAATACTCGCTTGTACTTGGGACCCACAAAACCTTGCTTTTATAAAGGTGTTATAAAAGAGGGCGGACTCATTTACCTTTTTTTACAGCACGCGGTACTGGGCTAGTTGATCCATGCTAAAGAAAGTTTAGAGACGCCACCCGCTAGGCAAAAAAAGCATCGATACACCTTTAAGCTGATCGCGCGCGCGCGCGCGTTTGTGTGTGTGTGTGTGTGCGTGCGTGCGTGCGTGCGGGTGTATGTGTGTGTGTGCGTGCGTGTGTGTGTGTGTGTGTGTGTGTGTGTGTGTGTGTGTGTGTGTGTGTGTGTGTGTGTGTGTGTGTGTGTGTGTGTGTGTGTGTGTGTGTGTGTGTGTGTCCACACACACACATGTTTGAATACTTCGGTAACAAAAGGCCCCACCTCCTGTGCAGTCCCTTTTCTTACTTTCCTATGCTTAAAAAATTTACTTTGTTCGTAGTTCTCTAAGCTTTCTTTGTTGTGCTGTTACTCTGATTTCTACGCAGAGACCTCCGTAAGAGATATTTCAAAATTTTAAGCTAGCCCTACATGGCATCCTCTCCCCTTTTCCTTTCCATCTCCCTCACACTCGCCTCTATTTCTCACCCACTTGCTACTGTATTATGCGTGGCTATGCTATGTTTCACTCTTCCCTCCCAGTTTACCGCTTCTTCTCTCTCACATCACTCCATCTTATCCCAACTTTCTTTCCTCTTTGCAATATTGTAGTACACATGGCTATGCTATGCTCTAACCTCCCCCGTCCTTTTGACCGTCACTCCTCTTTCCAACCGTCGAGCTCTGCTTGTTATAAATGTCTATGAATGGACAAGGGTATTCGGAACGTTCGTTTGTTTTCTTCGACACAACCTTGATGAAAACCAGAAGATAATGAATCCAAAAAAGTGTAGTGGATGTTAGGCGTACTGTGTTAAAAGTGTAATGTAGTAAATGGATTAGGTTGTCAAGAAAATAAGGTGATTATTTGCTGGTTTTAATTAGGGTTTTGTCAAACAAAGAAAACTAGCCCTCAGAATTTTCCTCTTTCGTTCATTCTTAACGAGGACCTCGTTTCGACAGACTTGATGCCTCCAGCCAGTATGCAAATGGCTTATTTGTCAGTTCTCCGTTCGTGAAAAGGATCACGGGCTACGTGACCTTAGCGGCAAAAACAAAATTAGTGGTCCACACTCGCCATCGCGGCTACGAGAGACGCTAACACTGCCAGGTTTGCGTGCACACAAATACACCAATGAGTGGAACGAGGGGACGACTGCCACCGCAGCTCAATTGATAAGAACATCGGGCGCGTAATCCGAAGGTGGCAGGTTCGATTCGAAGCTGTCTTTTCCTCTACTTTGCTTTCTTGAATTGTGTATCGTAATTATTACATTACACTTAAGACGGCACAATCAGTGTCGCCTATACCTTTTTGGTTTCATTACCTTCTGATTTTCATCAAGGTTGTGCTATACGTCGCTATGCTTTAGACGAACGTGTGATATGCAATGTTATTGCTGCGTGACGTCATACATGCCTCTTGGATGCTTCATGCTCTCCCTTTTTTTTCTCGTTTCCTTCTTCTCTCGATCACCCCTGCTCATCCTCAGTTCTCTTTCCCACCCCCTTGCTATACTAAGCTACGTGTAGCTATGCGGTGCATGGCTACGCTGTACGTGGTTTCACCTGCGTGACGCGAAGAGACATGAGACGACGATGCCAGCCAAAGAAAGCGCGAATGACTCAAGAGCTCGGCACTAATTTAGTGCCCAAGTGTATCGCACTCTCTGTTCATCCTCAAGAAGGTGGCTCGTACAGCATCGCCACACAAACACCTTTGTGCTAATAGTTGCGAAACAACAACTGCGAAATGCGCTAGCAACGCTACAAATGTACGAAGGAAACGCCAAACAAGTGAAACATTTTGGTGGAAGTTTCTCTTGTATTTTTTGCCGACCATGTTTTTTGAGCAGCTTTAACAGCGAATCTGTCTGAGCTGGAGTTAGACCATCAGGCGTTCTCAGAGAAACCTCACCGCAGAACTGTAGACAGAGACAGACCCATTTTGCTAGAAATGTCCCACAATTTTATTCAGAAAGATCATCAATTACTAAACCAACTAACGCACTGTTAAAAGTTCTAACAACAGATTTGCATGAGCGGCTGTAGACTCGTAATGATGACGTATACTGTACAAGACTGCCGTTTTGCACTGCGATGTAACATATGTGTGCTCCCCCTCTCTTTGTTTACACTTCTTCCGATCTCCTCTATCCCTTTGCATAAGGAATATATTGCTTCCTTGCAGCGCCGCTAATAACGCCATCAGCGCTGATGAAAGGCCGTCGTGGTGTATTAAAATATCACGGTGCACATGTGTATATATTATTGTACGGAGACTACAAGAGCACACAGCTGCGTCCCTTTCAGCGATCATCGGACGCGTACTCTAGGAAACATCACTTCCGTTTGCTCTGAAAACGTGACGCCACTAAGCGTGAAAGTGCAACCACGAGACGCAGGGGCGTTAGGATCTTTGTGACGCTTAGTTGGTGTTTTCCAGCGTGTCTGAGTCTACCGGTGAATCAATCTTCAAAGAAACGCTGGCAGTGAGGCAGATGAATCTATTATGACAATAAGTACGTCGAAATAAATTGGCGCACCACTGCGCCCGGCTCGGCTCGTTTAACAAGGTTTCCTTTTACTTCCGTTTTTCTCCCCCACTCAGTTTTCGGTTGGACGTGGCGCCGGAGTACCGCTACGCTGCGAGCCGAGTAAATAAAGAACACGGGCTTTGCCCAGGCACGGGGAAAGAAAATAGAGTTTTATATGATCATAAAGGCCCCAAGTGCCGTGAAATAAAAAAAGTAATACAGAGAGGAATGCGGTTAACTCTGCGGACAGGCGCCGCGCGTAGCGACGCCAGTCCCAGGTTGACCAGCGGTCATTTTTCAAACGCCCTCAACCATGGCCGGAAGTCACCGCATCGTTCTTCGTTTCGGGCCAAGCCTCGAGGGACCCCCCCCCCTTCAATCTCCATCCCTTCTGAGCTCCCCTCTACTGCTTCCCCACCACTGACCAAATGAACAAGTTCAGGTGGGTGAGAGATGTCGTGCGAAATAGCTACGGAGACCGAGGACGGAGGTTCCAGTTCGCTTTAGTGTTATTTCGGTCTCTTTAAGAGCTTCCAGAGCATGGATCTGAGAAGTAGTTAGGTTAAAGGTGAAGACCTTTTCATTCCAAGCAAAAGTCATCTTTTTCACCGGATCTCTGCAGTCGGTGTGTCTTCCGCGAGCATTTCAGCACATCTTCGTAATGTTATTTCGGGCGCCATCTTCGCCCTTTCCTCTGAGAAGTAGCAAGAAGCACTTCTGGGTATGAAGCTGTAGTACCTGCAGAAAGGCTGTCGCTGTCCACTCAGCCGCTCAAAAGGAATGAATAGCCAGTTGCCACTCCCGAAGGAACACAAGATATGAGTACGTACCTAATTTGTTTTTCACTGTCGACATATTCTGACTTTCAGAGAACACATACGCACGTTTTCTTCTCTAGTTTAGCTCACTTGTCGAATTTCCTGAAGTCGTAAATAAAATAGATCGATAAGATATCTTTTGACCGTATCACGTACGCGACGTGAAGATACCGATTGTTTATCTATGTCGAGGGTGGAACTGATCATGTTTCCGGAACAACATATAAGAGAAGAACTTTTGTTATATATACCACTACACACATAACGCTGTCGCGTCATTCGAAACTTCATCAGTCTACGGAGACGCTGAAGAAATACAGGACTGCGAACTTGCGAACTCCGAAGTGACAGTCCTAATACTGAAGCGCGCCACCGATTCGATACGCGTACCAAGATGTTGGGACGATAAAGCGGCATCCATGCTTATGACATTCGAAACAAATAGCCATATAACAAAACTCACCAGACTCGGATTGGACGAGCAGAGCGTTCATGCTTTTAAGGTGGAACAAATATAAGGTGGAACAAATACTTTAACTAACAATCCCCTTTTTAAAAAACCCCATGATTTTTTTTTCCTTTACACTAACTCCTTGTTCGTTAGCCTGAGGCACCAGTAACATGTGGCAGTTTCTAGGGACTCACCGTCCTGAAAATCTCCGGTGCAAGAAACGCTGCAAACGGCCAGACCGCCACGCGGCAAGCAGTTCAGAGAACACAAAATCGATACAGCAGCTTGTAGCGGCGTGTCAGATGCCGTTATTTTGCTGTGATCGCAAAATCCCTTTCTCCCTCTTTCTCTCTATATCACTTCTTTCTTCCCACACCCTTTGAGCTCCGGCACGTGCACAACTGCAGCATTATCGCGTCGCTAATACCAATCTGGTCTCTCTGCCGGTTCAACTCTCCCCGTACAGAGCTAAATATCATCTTTTCTGCCTCTCCATAGCTCACCGATTCGATGCTTTGCAACAACGATAACAAAAGTGACACATCCCGTCCGTGTCTCTCGATATCCGGCTATACGAAGACGGCTACACGAAACCCTCTTGTTCTCAGAGTTGTTCAAGGATACGTGGCTTTGTACAAGCACGAACGCAACCCGTGTTGGAAACGATTGAGACACCAGCCACGGGGCTCCTAGCGTGAACCCAACATCATCTTTTTTTGCACGTTCTGCGTTTTCCTCCTTTCACAGTTCCTTTTTTTTCTTGTTTCTTCGTCAAAAGTTCCTTAATCTGCACCCGGGACTGACGGCTTACACCCAGATGAAGCTTAAGAGAAAATAAAAAAAATGAATTCGTGTAAGTAAGCACGCTTGAACCTGGGCTGATTGTGGGAGATACAGTTAGAGTCACAGACGGAGGATGACGCGAGACAGGAATCCTCGCTCGAGGGCCGGTTTCGAACGCGTAATTCGCCTTTCATTGCCCCGTCAGAACGATACAACAACCTCCAGGTTTTACTTACTGTTCCATGCCTCTTTATTTTGCAGCCCTACGGCACGTGGGCTGGGTTGCTCGCTGCAGAGTCTGTGTTCATTATTTTCCGGGATTTAGAGAAATGGATACGTCCGCATTATATCCCCGCCATGATAGGTAATACATGAGATGACGGACTCAAAAATAAATGAACATTTATTTTTGTCGCGATATTAATTTCACGATAGAACGAGGTAAACACGCGGGCAGGGTCACTACGTTCAGTTTGTTTTTACGCTTCAGCAAAACAACCAGAGTGCAGCTCACTATGCAAGTGTTGCCATTTAGTTGTTGAAATGAGATATGATATTTTTTTTTCATTTGAGGCCCTTTTTAGTCGTAAATGGTCAAGTCACGCGTACATCCACTTGTTACCTTCATAATAAAAGTGGCCATCGTTGGGGCACTTCGTCTATGATGCGTTATAACTTTTCTACTTTACATCAAGCATACGCCCGATGGAAATAGCCACGCTGTGAAGCGGGAAAACCACAAACTACGTTTCGTTAACTGACGTTCTTTTGATATGAACTCTGTAGTTTCTGTTTCAGTTGGACCTAATTAAATTAAAGTATAATCTTACATATTCTGACTCGTGTGCGGATATATGTGACTAGCTCTTGTGTAGCTCCCGCGTCACCTGATGCCATTCACCAGCAGCATTAAGCTTTAAGTTCGGCGTTGAGCGCCACATAGTTTGTCAATTCACAAAGAAAGAAGTTCCTCTGTTTTTCTTCCTTGAGAAAAATACTGCAACCGTCTCGAACGTCTTTATAGATAAAAATCCACTTTTTCACGGATATCGAGCTAACTGAGTTACTGACATTCATAACTATGTTACAAGACGAGAGCAGACAAAAGTGTTAAGCAAGAACACTGTACTCTGGCACCACGTCTCTTTTTTTTCTAATTTCTTATTATTTCAAATGATGAGTAGGAGACGATGTGCCTTTGCGGTGGCACCAGCTACTCGTCCTCACTAGGAAAACGAAATATACCTTTCTGATAACAAGGGCACAAGATATGTCTTACAGTAAAAAGCGGAAATTCACAGGGTTCATTGAGCATTCATTCAAGACGACTTGAACGCAAATTCAATATTCTTTGTCCCTTAAGTCAATGTTTTTATTCTGTCCCGGCCTCCTTCGAGAGCCCCCAGCACCTCACGTGGTTCCACATTGCAGCGAGCATTGGAGAAGAGACAGAGTAATGTTTTATTGAAAACCTGAAAATGATAGCCTGTCTATTCACTCAACATGCTATTCCAGGTGCTGGGTGATGATCGCGATATAAACCCTGATAATCACATAACACATACAGCCACGCCCACAAACACACATAGATTGCGCTATCTAGATAATTTTGTTCACGTTAGCGCCACAGCGATTTCTTGACGTGTAACACACGGGTGTTTCATTGCAATGGGCTCAGAGTAAGCCCGAGTCCCGTTGAAGTTTTAAAGGTGCCTTCAGAGACTGTCTGATGCGTACCACCTGCATTCACGCAAAACATGTTTCTGGTAATCTGGGACGTTACATTGAGTGCACAGAGCGGATTCCGACAGTTTTATCTTCCTCTTAACGTATTTAGTATAGGCGAGGCTTAATCTGATGCTTTGAAGCTATGTTTACTCTTAGCTGCTAAGGTATCCAGGCATAACTAAGTCACAAAATAGATTAATTTCTCAAATAAGTCTCAGATTAATTTCTCAAATAAATTGATGACTACCATCTGTCCAGATGCTAGTCATCGATAAAAGTGGTCATCAATAAAAGTCATCAATAAAAGAGGTTCTTGGTGTCGAGAAATGCGCTAAAAGTGATGTTGCCTGTAGCTTTGTTGTGTCAAGCAAAGGAAGCGCCAAGCATGTGGCATTGCATCTGTCCAGAGAAATGGCATTGCGCAAGTGGACTTGAAAAATCTCCTGCTGCACAAGCACTGGGGCTGATGAGCGCCTGCATTCGGAAAGGGTTCCGACACATTATGTGCTACGTTTCGGTAGGCCAAAATACATCCCAGAAACTTTGCTTGAGCTCCCGTTAGTATACTTGCATATTGGTTTGCAAATCAACATGTACCACAGAAATGCTGTATCACAGAACACATTTGCATAGAGCCGTAACATTCGCTGCAGGGCACTTACAGAGCCACACCCGTGGCTTTACTTCATAACAAGCGGAAGATGCTGGCCTACACGAGCCAGTTTTTTCTTCCAATGTAAGGACGTGGGGCATCCGCGTTATTAGCTTGTCGATTGTCCCACCCGGCATACTTGTGACTTGACACGTGCCGAATGGGAGAATGTGCTACCTTTAACAAATAGCGCGAGATATCGCGCCTAGTACAACCAACGTTGACATATTTTTCCGGTGACATTGTCAGACCTCATGCAAGTAAGAACACTTAGATCTAATCTACAGATTTCTGTAATATTTCTTGTAGGTACACGTGTGTTGAGACCACCGCTTCATATACAGATGTAATCTGCATAAAGAGAGATTTCAACCGATGCATGAATAAACGTCTGCAGTTCAATGGGAGATATGTTGGATGCTGTCGGACTTCGAACACCACCCTGGGTAACTCCTCGATGCACCACACGCGAGGCTGTGCCACCATCTTTTGTGGACATGTAGACTGACCGACCAGCGAGAAAGTCCGAGAACTAGCGTTACGTAAACGACCACCCAGTCTAATAGACATCAGGGCACATTGGATGGACTCGTAAGTTACGTCATGGAACGCTCCCTTGGTGTCGAGAAATGCGCTAAAAGTGGTGTTGCCTGTAGCTTTGTTGTGTTTTAAGCAGTTCATAAAACTAATAACACTGTCGATGCTGCAGCGGCACTTTCTAAAACCTGACTTTCAAACGTGACACTTGTGCACGGTGTGCCTTCTTACTCATTAGCTACTCATATGTCTTCTTCTTCATGTTTTTCTTTCTTAAGAGAGTGAATGCTATCTTCTCCATAAGCTTCCCTTTGAAAGCTTTTTGCCCCTTACATTCTTTTTCACTGTCTTCATAATCGGTCCGCCTTTCATCTAGTGATGATGTCCTGTTATGACGTCATCATGTTGGTTCATGTTGATGCTGACAGTCACATTTCGCGTTTAATGAGGCACCTATATAAGGCTTCTTCGTCATAATTTGCAAACACCATGCAATCGAATACTCCATGAGCCACTAGTATTCGGGCAAGATATGAGGTAGGTAAAACAAGATCATGTGCACTCTTACAAAGCCAGATAGACTGTACTATTCAACATAAGTAGGAATAACACCAAAGACAAATATGTACACATGGCGGAAACCTAAGATCACTACATTATCCAATTAGGAACACATATGGTAGCAATATTTCGTAAATATTCAATTATCGAATAGCCCCCGCAATCTCTATATCAACATGTATCGCTAAGCTCAAGCACAATCCGTGTAGCGACGCTCTCGGGGAGCCCGCATGGAGGTCTTTGACGCTGCGCCTCTAACACGACTCATCGTTTCGTACAGGCAGGCCTAACCCTCTGGTCAACGTCGGGCTCACGTGAGCGAGACGTGTAAAGAGGACGCGGCTGCTAATTAGAAATAGAACGGGGCACCCACGCTGGGCAAGCAGGGCGGGGCACGACCGTTAAGAGGGTGGCGCGTGTTCCTATTGTTCCTCGCTCACGGAGTCTTTTGCTGAACGCCGCGGCGACGCGACGGTGGTTCGCGTCGAGTATACGGCTCACGAGCACACGCGCGCGGCATAGATTATCGGGCCACCTAAATATGGCCCCGGTCTCAGCTCCTGTTCCTGACAGGGGCGTCTTTGCTTTGCATGCGTCGAAGACTCTGCTTTCCTTGGAGCCGTTTATATCCGGCGGACGCCCTTTTTTATTGTTATTAATCCAACGAGAAGGAACGCGAGGGGGTGAGTCCAAGCCTGGCGTGCAATGAACCTTCGGCCGAGAAACGGCGAATTCCGAGAAGGCCGTCTCGTTTCGCCGAGGGCGCACGCGTGCGCGTGATTACGTAGGGTTTACTCGCAGAGTGCGCAGTTTAATTTCTGCGTATTTTGTGCTTGAACGCAGGCGTTTGTACGCGGTGCGTGTTTGTATCGCATCCTCCTTAATTACCAGTGACCAGCGCTGACACGAGAAGTGAACATACAGTAGGCTCGTGTTCTAATTGTCTGTCGTCCCTACGAGGTCTAAATCTGCGTAAGTATGCGCAGATGTCCTCAGTTCCCGTGTTCGCGCTTGTGTGTATACGTGAGTGCGCGTTGTGCTTGTAAATCAGCCTGTGTTAATCACGCGAGTCACGTATACCCGTTGCTCCGAAGATAAATTCAAGTTTTCATGCAGAGACACTGGTTATAGGTAATGCCCTCAGCGGGCTCTTTCTTTCAAGTCCGAGGTTTTTTTATTTATGATCTGCTTTCTTCTAACTGAGCATGGATCGTAACCAGTCATTGCTTGGTTTAAGTTTCAATGCTGTACTAAACCAACTGCGCAGCAGTATTTTTTTTCTCTCCTCGTTTTCTATCATACAGCCATACGCGCGTTTTCGCGCGCATTCTGACAGACCGTAACACCTGTAACAGTATTGTGAAAAATAATATAGTGGTAATTGTAGAGGTTTAATGTCTCAAAACAACAACATAAATATGAGGAACGCCACAATAAATAGCTCCAAAAGTTTCGACACGTTGGGGTTCTTTAACTTGCACCTAAATCCAAGCACATGGGTCTCGAGCATTTTCACCTCCACGGCCGGGATTCGAGTCCGCGACCTGCGGTTCAGCAGTTGAGCACCATAACCAAAAAGCCATCGTGGCGGGTGAGAACGTAAAATGTAGAAATAAGATAAAGCACAGTGTCACCGTAGCTTTGGCACAATGCTTTCAGCCTACCGGTCTCAACTCAGGAACGTGACTTGAAAGCAGATAGCGAACATTTGCTGTTAAGCGTGACTTATAGGCAGCTCCTAACAGCAAAAGTGGCAAAAAAAATAAAAGCGCGAGGTTCTATACTAATACCGCGAGTCTCTACATTGCCTTTTGGCGGTTTTCATTGAAATCATAAGGACGAAGCGCACTTAGCCATTCAGAAAAAATATTCTTTTTTTTTTGTATGCAAGTGAACATTCTTGCAAGTTGATCGAGCCTCGTTACGACAAGAAAATGCGAAAGAACGAGGCGGTAAATAATAGGTGAGGCGACGCGAAGAGCATCGCGACGGCGGGATTTCGAATGCATGTTGCAATCTCTCTATTACTAACAAGCTCAACAATAGCAATACGAATAAAAAAAAAAGAAGAAACACGAGAAAGCCAAGAGAATTTCTCATCTGTGCAATCGCATTCACCGCGCTTCGTAATTCGGTGTTCTTTCCGTCGAGCGATTTTCCATGCTCCTAAAGGCTCTTGCACCAGATATGAGCAGAAGCATTCCCCTAGGTGGAGGCAAAATGGGAAGTTTTCGAAGCGCACGCTTACGCAATTTTAGGGGCACCATTCTGGTTGTTGTTTGCTCGCTTTCAGCATCTTTTTAAGGTCTTTTTTTGCACATGTGTCTCCGCAACATCGGCAGCCTTCGTCGACACAAAAGAAATATCCTTTGTTACATCGTGTTGTCGCTGTTCCAGTAAAAAAAAAAAAGTCAGTAAATGAGGCTTATGGAGTTCGGGGAAAAGCTCGCTCAACTGTGGATCCTTCACTAGGTAGCATGATAATATTCATAATACTTGCTTCATATTGTCACGTCACTCCAGGGGGTGTCGACAAGATTTACTGACGTCTGAGCAACAGGGCTCTAACCAAGCGCGTCGGTTGGGCTTGTTTTTCTAGAGGGGGGGGGGGGCCCACGTGCACTTCTTTCTTCTCTGTGGTGTGGGCCTTCACCTTGGCATACGACCCACTACTAGAAAAAGGTGGCAATATTCCCCCTCAACAACAAAAAAAAGAGCATCGTCCCGATGCTGCAAAGTTATTGAAAAAAAACAAAACAAAGTAGTTTAAACAATGAAAAAGGGCACCAATAATGAAATGTTAGACGCGATAAGTTCACCAATGATGAGGCAATTGTCTGAGCACAAATAAAAAAAAACGCAGGAAAAGTGGTCTTTTAGGAACGCGCAAAATAGGGCTTCATGCGCACCACGTGAACTATGTCAGAGGTCGGTTGTTTTCGTTGTACCCATCGTGACGACGTAGCGTCCGGAACCACTTCGTAGTTTACGTCGCTCACGCGGCGCAATACTTTATACGGACCGAAGTATCTGCTGAGCAACTTTTCGGAGAGGCCACGGCGTCGAACAGGGGTCCAAATCCAAACTTGGTCTCCCGGTCTGTAAGATACGTCATTGTGACGCATATTGTAACGTCGTGCATCAACCTGTTGCTGCTGACCAATGTGTAGCCGGGCGAGCTGGCGAGTTTCCTCGGCACGCTCTGCAAATTCTTCTGCGTCAGTTGTTAATTGATCGGCGCCTTCACAAGGAAGCATCGCATCCAGCATCGTCTGAACTTCGCGGCCATAGAGAAGGCGAAACGGTGTAAATCGGGTTGTTTCTTGAACGGCGGTGTTATAAGCGAACGTCACATAAGGCAAAATGCGATCCCATGTTTTGTGTTGGACGTCGATGTACATGGAGATCATGTTTGTGACTGTCTTATTTAGTCGCTCGGTTAAGCCATTGCTCTGCGGATGGTAAGCAGTCGTCGTTCGATGCCTAGTGTTACTTAGTCGAAAAACTTCATCAATAAGTTGTGCAGTGAACGCTGTTCCTCTGTCGGTTATCACTGTAGATGGAGCACCGTGGCGCAGAACAATGTGGCACATGAAGAACTGTGCTACCTCAGAAGCCGTGGCTCGTGGTATCGCCTGTGTCTCAGCATAGCGGGTCAAATAGTCAGTTGCAACAATGACCCATTTGTTGCCGTCAGACGATAAAGGAAATGGGCCGAGAATGTCCATGCCAACTTGGTCAAATGGCTTGTGGGGTGGATCAATTGGCTGAAGTAATCCAGCCGGCTTGCTTGGTGGCGACTTTCGACGCTGGCATTCGCGACAGCTTTTAACGTACTGCTTCACGCTTGCAGAAAGTCCAGGCCAGTAGTACGCCTCACTTACTCTGGCGAGCGTTCGCGAGTAACCTAGATGACCAGATGTGGGCTCGTCATGACACGCAGAGAGGACTTCATCCCGCATGTCCTTCGGAACGACGAGGAGGTAAGCGCGGCTCGTAGGACGGGCGTTTTTTTTTTTTTTGTACAGGACATTATCTCGGAGGCAGAAAGATGTCACGACACGAGATAGATGGCGAGGTATAACGGCGCTATGACCCTCCAGATAGTCGATGAGCGGTCGAATCTCTTCATCCTCTCGCTGGCGTCTGCTCAAGTCAGATGAGCTAAGGGCGCCCAGGAAACCGTCATCGTCCTCTTCTTCTTGATTGACTAAAGGTATGGGTGCACGTGACAGCGTATCAGCGTCTTCATGCTTCCGTCCAGACTTATATACGATGGTAACATCAAATTCCTGTAGACGCAAGCTCCATCGGGCCAGACGTCCAGAGGGATCACGAATGTTTACCAACCAGCAGAGGGCATGGTGATCCGTCACCACTTTAAATGGACGACCATAGAGGTACGGACGAAACTTGGTGATCGCCCACACTACTGCGAGACACTATTTCTCTGTGGTCGTGTAATTCACCTCGGTACGGGACAGTGAGCGGCTGGCATAAGCTATGACTCTTTCTTTGCCGTGTTGATGCTGGACGAGCACTGCGCCGAGGCCGATGTTACTGGCGTCAGTGTGCACCTCTGTGTCAGCATCTTCGTCAAAATGCGCAAGAACAGGGGCTGATTGCATCCGCTGTCGTAGCTCGGCAAAAGCAGCCTGTTGTTCGGTAGCCCATACAAACGGTGTGTCGTCGCGTGTAAGGCGAGTCAAGGGTTCCGCTATCTTCGAAAACCCTCTAATAAATCGTCGATAGTAGGCGCACAAACCCAGAAAGCGCCGAACAGTCTTTTTGTCTGTAGGATGCGGAAACGCGGCTACAGCGGCAAGTTTGTCGGGGTCGGGTCGTACTCCATTCGCATTGACTACATGGCCAAGGAATTTGAGCTCTTCATAACCAAAGTGACACTTCTGCGGTTTGAGTGTAAGATCTGCTGATTGAATAGCCTGTAGCACACTCCTGAGGCGGTGAAGGTGTTGCTGGAAGGTTTCAGAAAAAACGACAACATCATCAAGGTATACCAGACAAGTTTGCCACTTCAGACCAGTAAGCACAGTGTCCATCATTCGCTGGAAGGTTGCGGGCGCTGAGCACAAACCAAAAGGAAGGACTCGAAATTCATACAGGCCATCAGGGGTCACAAATGCCGTTTTCTCGCGGTCTCGCTCGTCAACCTCAATCTGCCAGTACCCGCTTTTTAAATCCAAAGAGGAAAAATAGTGGGCGTGGCGTAATCTGTCTAACGAGTCGTCGATGCGTGGCAGCGGGTACACGTCCTTTTTAGTCACGCTGTTCAGCTTCCGGTAATCGACGCAAAATTGTAGCGTTCCGTCTTTCTTCTTGACTAGGACGACCGGAGAGGACCACGCACTGTTGGAAGGCTCGATGACGCCGTCGTCAAGAATTTCTCGAACTTGCGTACGAATGGCTTCTCGTTCCTTCGCTGACACACGGTAAGGCTGTTGGTGTACTGGGCGGGCGTCGTCGTAAGTGATGATTCTGTGCCTAGTGATCGAAGTCTGGCGCACCTTAGAGGAAGCAGCGAAGCATGACTTGAATTCAAGCAAGAGTTTCCGCAGTGCTGTCTGGTTTTCTGGTGTGAGGTTAGAATTAATATCGATATTGTTTAGAGACGTATCGGTGGCCTCCACTGCTTCCGACGAGAAGCAGATGGGAATGGTTCCTAATTTATCTGCAAACGCTAACGAAGTGCCACGGAAAAGGTGTCGGTGTTCGTTGCTGAAATTTGTAACGAGCAGTTGAGATCGGCCATCACGTAGCTGTATGATACTCCTAGCCACACAAACACCTTGAGTCAGCAGGTGTTCAAAATTACTTTCTGCAATCGCTTCACCATTTCGCAATCCACAGCATGTGACGTCGACAATAACACTGGCTCTTGGAGGAAGCGTTATACTTTCAGCAGAAACACGAAGAACGTCGGTACGTTGTTGGTCGTCCTGCTTGTCGATTGCTCGGTCGGCTGAGAAGGTGATGCGATTCTCTTGAAGATCAATGACAGCTCCATATTCGTGCAGGAAGTCAACACCAAGAATAACGTCGCGTGAACATTCACGGAGCACAAGGAAACTTCCTACAAAAGTATGACCGCAGACCCGAACTCTACTCGTGCAGGTTCCAAGCGGAGAGACGGTGTGGCCACCAGCCGTTCGAATCACGGAGCCATGCCAAGGCGTGATTACCTTCTTTAGTTGTCTGGTCATTTTCCCGCTTAGTATCGAATAGTCAGCCCCGGTATCAACTAAAGCACCTACTGCATAGCCATCTATCAGCACCGGTATATCCAGAGAAAGCCGCACATATCGCTCAGTCGAATCTACACCCTTTACTGTTAGCGTCGATCGGAGGTCTTCAGCACGTCGACTGCCAGCGACCTCGCCTCCAAGGGTCGCTTGCGTTAGTTTTCCCGGCGGGGACTGGGGGACCGTGCGCCAGCATGGCGCTGTGGCGAAGATGAAAAGCGCCTCGGCGACGGTGAGCGCGACTGCCGTCCAGAAGGCGGCGGCATGCGCTGTTGAGCCAGGTAGTCCTCAATGTCCCGGGGTCGCTGGCCATACCGAGGAGGCGCTGAATATACTGAAAATCCGCGCAGCCCGAGGTGCCGGTATGGACACTGGCGGTACAAATGGTCCGCTTCACCGCAGTGGAAGCACAAAGGTCGGCGATCAGGAGTGCGCCAAACATCAGATTTCCGAGGCGAAGCACGTCTGTCGCCAAGGTAGTGTGCTGGTTGTTCCGCAAGATGCACAGGGCTGGCGTAAACGAGGGGTGGCGGTGTGCGTGTGTTCTCGTAGTACCGTAGAGGCTGCGCCGACTGAAGTGAAACCGTAGGAGGTGCCTGAACAAACAGCGGGGAAGAGGAAGCTGGGCGTTTCAAGGCTTCTGCATAGGTCGGACGGTGGTAGTCAGCCGGGGCGGGTGTGGCGTTATTCAGACTCACAGGGTCACGAAGGGCATGATGCAGCTCGTCCTTGACGATGCTTGCAATGGAACTCACCGTAGGTAATGGTGGTGTGGCAGCCTTTTGCAGCTCCTCGCGTACTATGGAGCGGATAAGGTCGCGCAGACACTCGCTGTTGCTCCCAATATTCGTTAGAACTTGAGCAGTGGACGTGTTCACTTGCCGCTCATACAGGGTGGATCGATGCTGAAGCATCTTTTCCATCGTGACAGCTTCAGACAAAAACTCGGCGACCGTGTTCGGAGGGCTCCGTACAAGACCAGCGAAAAGCTGCTCTTTAACTCCCCGCATCAGGTGACGCACCTTCTTTTCTTCTGTCATACTCTGATCGGCTCGTCGGAACAGGCGCGTCATATCTTCCACATAGGTCATGACAGTTTCATTGGGCATCTGGATGCGGGCCTGGATCGCTCGTTCCGCTCGTTCGTGGCGATCAGCACTTCTGTAAGTATCCAAGAGCCGGCGGCGGAATTCGGGCCACGATGTCATCTGTTCCTCGTGATTCATGTACCAGGTACGTGCTCCATCCTCTACATAGAAGTACACACGTCGTAGTTTGGCCGCGTCGTTCCAGTCGTTCAAAGCAGCCACGCGCTCGAAGTCGACCAACCAGTCCTCGACGTCTTCGAGCTCGGTGCCATGAAACGGTGTCGGAACCTGCGGACTTTCGAGGGTGTACCGAGTCACCGGGGGGTTTTCCGTACCTGTTAGAGTGGTTTGAACGGACGTGCTCATCATACTGGTGTGAACTATAGGGTCAGCTTCGGGAGGCAATCCCCTGATCCTGCGGCTTGTCCGATGAACGGGAGTGTTGACTCGAACTGGGCTTGTGGTGCCGCTTCCAGGAGGGGTCTGCAACATCCGTGAGGGGCCTACCCAGCACCTCCACCAGTTGTCACGTCACTCCAGGGGGTGTCGACAAGATTTACTGACGTCTGAGCAACAGGGCTCTAACCAAGCGCGTCGGTTGGGCTTGTTGATGATGATGATGATGATCCTTCACACTCTGGCGCACACCCACAAAGGGGGATCGGCCAAGAACCGGGCGGCAGGATCTTAACTAAAAGGCTAATGGTTTTTCAAAGAAACGTAATTTTGGGCTGAAAAAAAAATATAGAAAGAAAAGACGAAAATCGAAAAAGGAGTATATCTGAGCAGGGAACGATGCAGGCCATCAGATGCGATTTGAGACAGAGGTAATGGTGGGTCTAAAATGATGTATATATATATATATATATATATATATATATATATATATATATATATATATATATATATATATATAGGCAGATTAACATGGCAATCGCTTTGTTTCAATTATGTATTCAAATACCGCAGAGCAGACGTCCCTGTGGCTATAACCGAATTTAATGCTGCCAAACGACAAAATTACTGCCACATTTAATTCTAATCCCAATTTTTCAAGTGGAGCTACCAGGTATCTTTTCCGCTGATGAGAATACCGGCGACAGAACAAAAAGAAGTGATCAATCGTTTCCATTTCTTCGCAAGTCTGACATAAAGGTGACGCCTTTAGACCAACTTTATGCAAATAATAATTCAGTTGAGGAATTCTGCAACGCAATCTTGTAAAAGTAACTTCCAAGTGCCGTGTTGCACACCACTGTCTATTCCAGCGGCATCTTAGATGTGCGAAATCTCGATATTTATCCAATAAGTAGCAGTCGTATTCACGCAAACAGAGGTTTCTAAACCTTATTGCTGTCGCGTAAGCTGTATCAGGCAAAACCGGGATAATGGGACCATTAAGAGATACTGTGGCTAGTGCATCCGCCATCTCATTGAGATATATGCCACGATGACCTGGTACCCATAAGAGCTGCAGTTTTTTCACGTTTGTCGGTATGAGTTGTCGAAACATGTGCATAAGTGTTAAGTTGGCTCCTGAAGACAGAGCAGCACATACTGAAAAAGAATCTGTAATTACGACTGCTTCCGACTCGCCCAAAGGAAGTTTACGTAGTGCCAGTACAATAGCAAATAATTCTGCCATGAATATTGGTGTGTAATCTGGGAGTCTAACCGAAAAGGACCAGTCAAGGGAACGTGAGAAGATACCTGCCCCAGCCTTTTCATTTGATACGGATGCATCGGTCGCAATTATGTTGTTCAAGTTCACATGCGCCAAGTAATCCTGCAGCCGATCATTTAAATATTGAAATGGCATTTGCTTTGCGTTAGAGGGATAAATATTCTCAAATTCTATCTTAAGATCTAAGTTAACGTCTCTTGTTGTGAAAATATGTTTGATTTTGACGTTCAGTGGTTCTAGCAGCGCTTGAACGAACAAGATCTGTGGGCAGTGGAATCGTGACCACCAAGTTTCAAAAAATAAACTTGGTTCTTTAATAAAAGCATAAAATGATGCTCTCTGGGGCACAGTGTATAGTTTTAAAAATGTTTGGATAGTAAGCATTTTGAATCTATTCAACAATGACGGTAGACGCGCTTCCAAGTATAGCACATTGTTAGCAACAAACTTGGGCAGTCCAAGGCACAGTCGTAAAGCCTCCCTTTCTAATAGTATTAGCGGTCTCATTTTATATGTCGCACTGCCCGAAAATAAGACACAGCCGAATTCCATTATAGGACGAATGTACATTTTATAGACCATTACCAATGTATTTCTTCGCAACCCCTTTTTTATGTTGCTGAGCTTGCGTAACCACCCCATGGCTCGTGTTGCTTTGGACGCAATGTGATCGATGTGGCTTTTCCAATTTAACGAGCTGTTATATATGATGCCTAAGTATTTAAGTGAATCCACCTGGGGAATCTGCTCTGTGCCATACATCAAGGAGATGTTGACAGGATCCCTGAAAGAGAACGCTAGAAGCGCGCTTTTGTTTACATTTAGAGACATTCCAATTTTTTGAAGCCATTCCTCTATCATGTTTAGGTAATTCTGTAATGTCTGATAAAGTAATTGCAGATCACTGTTTGTCGCAAAGAAAGCAATGTCATCTGCATAAACATATAAATGAATATCGCTATGTGTTGGAATAGAACTGAGGAAGATGTTAAACAACACCGGTGAGAGCACTGCACCTTGTGGTACGCCACGGTATTGTCGATATCTGTTAGAAAAACAACCCCTTTGAAAGCAATAAAACTCTCTCTCCCTTAAAAACTCTGCTACCCATGATGTCATGTATTTTGGTAAGTGTGACCTTTCCATCTGCTCTATTAGTATTTTATGCTCCACTTTGTCATACGCCTTGGCCAAATCCAGAGTAACTAATGCACAATACTCTCTTCTACGCCTAGCCAACTGTATACGACTCTCCAAATCCGCGTGCGCACACCATATGGAGCATCCCGATTTAAAGCCAATTTGACTGGGGTTCAATATTGATTTCTCCTCAATGTATTTTATTACACGTGCATTCAAAACTCTTTCAGTTAGTTTAACCAAATTAGATGTAAGAGAAATTGGCCTCACATTGTCAAGTGTATACCCAAGCGCCTGTTTTTTAAGTATCGGAATTATTTTGGAAAGTTTCCAATCCGCCGGTATCCAAGAAGTTTTCAAAGAGTAATTAACCATATTACAGAGTTCATGTGGGGAAATGTCATATAGTGCTTTTATCATTGCTGAAGTTACTCCATCTGGTCCAGGTGCTGTAGGAGGTAAGTGCCTCACTACACCCGCTAGTTCCGCTAATGTCACCTCGTTGAACTCCTCCCCTGCAATTGGCTTTACTATGTGTCTTGGCATTGTTGATCTGAATCTTTCTTCTAATCCTTTAGCAACATGTTCTAAGATTTCAGTGAGTTCGCTAGGCGATAGAATTGAAGAATCACTATTGTCTGATGGTGGTATCATTTTTCTGGAACGCAAAAATCTAAAAAGCGCCTTTCTGTTGTATGGTTTTGAAAGATAGCTAAATTTGTTAGTGTCATAGTCATCTTTTGCTTTGCGTACTGTGCGTTTAAAATCTGCTGCCACGTATTTATAGTCACACCAGTTTTTTGGGCATTGGTTGTGGATAAGTTGCTTCCACGCCGCTTTTCGTTTTCTATACCCCCTCGTACAATCAGCGTTCCACCATGGGCTAAACGACCCGCCTGTGCCTGAAGTTATTGAAAAAGTTGACTTTTTTATTGCTCTTTTCAGTACCGCACACAGACTCATAGCCCGAATGTCTTCCTGCATGTCCTTGCGAAGAACCAAAGTAGGCTTCAAGTCTTTTTGTAAACGCTCATAATTTACAAACGAGCCAATTTTACCAGTTTGGGCTTGTTTCCAGAGCGAGGGCCCACGTGCACTTCTTTCTTCTCTGTGGTGTGGGCCTTCACCTTGGCATACGACCCACTACTAGAAAGAGGTGGCAATATGAAGCTATTTATAAGCCTGCTTGAACTTAAAAGCGTGGTGGCAAGTGTGAAAGCTAATCTTTTCTTCGAGGCACACATTAACTTTTGGGTTCAGCGAATGTTCAAAGGTGAGAGCTACACCGGGTGGCTTTGCACGAAACTTGAACGAATGAACTCCGGAAAAGGGAACTAATTTATGAACTATAACTTTATCTTGCTAATTACTTGGCAACAGCCCATGTCTGCTGCTCGCAGTGTCAATAATTTGTAGGTAGTGCGTTCCAGACATGTTGTGTTGTAATCAGACAGCACAGTGGCCTTTCTGCATCGCATTCCATTCCTGACACCTTTGTCACAATGATTATCAGTCAACTGCAGTGGCGCACTTAAGCCAAATATGCCAAAGAAACGAATTGGTTGCCGGCTAAACAAACTCAGGTCTTTAAAACGTTTCAAATACGCCCGACCTTTGTCAAGCACTGGAATACGGGCAAATATGAACCGGAGCCAATCCTCAAAGGCGAACTCTCAATGATTAATCAGAGTGTAGTTCCCCATTCATGCTGTGTCACTTCGCGTCACGACGCTAGACACATGGTGACTGTAGCGACAAAAATGAGCTTCGGAGCCTCAATCGAGCAGGCTCCACGCGTACTCTTACGTGTCAAGTGCGTATATGCATGAACAGACAGCGTCAAAACATTAAGGACCAGGAGGCATAAGAAACAACTGTATATGCTTGCTGTTTGGGCTGAAAGCTTTGAATTGAAGTTCTGTCCTGTCCTGAGGCGCACCAACAACCTGCACCAAGCCGCTCGAACGCACTGAAAATGGTCTAGAGAGAGAAACGAAGATAAAGGAAAGACTCGAAGGTTAACCAGAGGAAGACTCTGGTTTGCTACCTGTACTTGGAAAGGATAAAAATGGGTATATTAGAGTGAAAAAGACAATGTCAGAAAATTTAGTTTACTGAGACCTAGGGGTCTGGAAGATGTCGACAATGATTGTAGATACATACATACATACATACATACATACATACATACATACATACATACATACATACATACATACACTTATACATACATACATACATACATACATACATACATACATACATACATACATACATACATACATACATACATACATACATACATACATACATACATACATACATACATACATACATACATACATACATACATACATACATACATACATACATACATACATACATACTACATACATACATACATACATACATACATACATACATACAGCATACATACATACATACATACATACATACATACATACATACATACATACATACATACATACATACATACATACATACATACATACATAAATACATACATACATACATACATACATACATACATACATACATACATACATACACCTGAGTGAACTTTCAGGCACAACCCCCCTAGGAGAGCGATGACAACCTTCCGCCTTGTTTACCCTCCCTTCACATTATCGCTGGCACTTTCGATGTACTCCCGGAAAATGAGAAGAGTTACTTCCACTGCCGTCCGACCACACCAGAAGACGAGCCCAATTTCCCTGGCGAGCCACCCGAATGAACAACAGCGCCACACGATCCCGGGGGCGATCATTCAGTGACACAGACAATTGGCCCTGCCTCCGTAGTAAGCGGCAATGTTGTCGTTGCTCGTTCATCATCTCTCAGCCAGCTGCCGCCACCGGCCGGCCGTCACCGTAATCGGCCCCGCGTGACGCTCACGCTACATTGAGGTTGACTTCGGAGATGCCTTCGCCACGCAGAAAGAAAACGATCGGCGCGTAGAGTGAGAGATAGTGCTAAGTGCTCAATTTAATACCTGCTTGTATGCCCCTGCAAGACGCAATGTTCCGCCACTGCAGAAGCGTTCCTGTCTTCTTGGTAGCGGAATTTTTCCTTCCCGTTATGCTTAAATGTCTTCGTTTTTTTTTAATACGAACATGCATAAATTTATGACTCGGACGAATTACGTCAAACTACACTCCTATTATGGCTATCACTGCGTTTTTAAGGCGAAAGCATTATATGTCTCATTAGCCAAGACATTTTCGAAATTTGGCGAGGCCTGACAACACCTCGCGAGACCAGCGTAAACACAAGTTATGAAAACATAATAATAGCCGAGGCCTAACATCCGAAAACCACGATATGATTAAATTCGATCCAACGACCTGCGAGTCAGCGGTTGAGCTTTGTAGCCAAAAGCCCACTGGGCGGGTGATGATGAAAAACAAAAAAAAACTGCACATTAAATACCCGTTGAAAGTGACGCGATACCCAAGTATTCGCATGCGCGAGCGTATATATATATATATATATATATATATATATATATATATATATATATATATATATATATATATATATATATATATATAAATTCTTAAGGCGTTTACTAGCTGGCAACGAGCGAGAATATACAATGGCGACAGTCTCTCGGTCGCACGTCCGTTGTTACGCATCGCATCGACACTGGTGCCCATCCACCTTTACGGCAACGTCCATATCGCGTGTCGCCTGCTGAACGTCGAGTAATTAATGATCAGGTTGACGATATGCTCCGACGCGATGTTATTCGGCCCTGGGACAGTCCATGGGCGTCTCCTGTTGTTCTTGTTGCGAAGAAAAACGGTTCTGTGCGGTTCTGTGTGGACTACAGACGGCTCACTAAGATCACTCGCAAGGATTTTTATCCACTGCCACGCATCGATGACGCGATTGACAGCCTTCATGGAGCCGGTTTTTTTTTTCTTCTCTCGATCTGCGCTCGGGGTACTGGCAAGTACCCATGGCTGACGACGCTCGACTAAAGACCGCCTTCGTCACGCCAGATGGCTTGTACGAGTTCAACGTCATGCCGTTTGGTCTATGTAATGCACCTGCGACCTTTGAGCGCATGATGGACACCGTTCTGCGCAACTTGAAATGGTACACGTGCTTGTGTTACCTCGACGATGTCATTGTCTTTGCTCCGGATTTCTCCACGCATCTCCAACGTCTGAAAGAAGTTTTCGCACGTGTGAGCAATGCCGGCTTGCAACTAAATCTGAAAAAGTGCCGCTTTGCAGCACGGCAACTCACCATACTGGGATACGTCGTGTCCAAAGACGGCATTCTTCCTGATCCTGCCAAGCTTCAGGCCGTGGCCGAATTCCCCAAACCTGCATCTGTCAAAGAACTGCGTAGTTTCGTGGGCCTGTGCTCATACTTCCGACGCTTCATACGAAATTTTGCCACGATCATATCACCGCTGACGAAGCTCCTTGAAAGTAACGGGCCCTTCAATTCATGGTCATCCGAGTGCGACGACGCGTTCGCGAAGCTCCGCTATTTGTTGACGTCGCCTCCCATTCTACGCCACTACGACCCTACAGCCCCAACGGAGGTGCACACGGACGCCAGCGGTGTAGGCCTCGGCGCTGTCCTGGCGCAGCGAAAACCCGAATACCCTGAATATGTCGTAGCATATGCAAGCCGTACGCTCACGAGAGCCGAGAAAAACTACCCCGTCACGGAGAAAGAGTTCCTGGCGATCGTCTGGGTTCTTACAAAGTTTCGACCTTATTTGTATGGTCGCCCATTCTATGTCGTCACCGACCATCATGCACTATGCTGGCTTTCATCATTGAAGGATCCCTCAGGCCGTCTCGCCCGTTGGGCCCTTCACTTACAAGACTACGACATCCGCGTGCTGTACCGCAACGGACGCCAGCATGCTGACGCCGACGCCCTCTCGCGCTCCCCTCTGCCTGAAGGTGATGTGCTCTGCTCAGTATCCTCGGCTGCTGTTTCTGCCATTGATGTTGACATCATAGCTACCGAACAGCGAAAGGGCAATTGGATCGGCCCGCTCATCGACAAGCTCTCTGATCCATCCGCAACGCCATCCACGCGTGCCTTGCGTTGTCAAGCTCGCCATTTCACCATCCGTGACGGCCTTCTACACCGACGCAATTACGACGCCGACGGCCGGCAGTGGTTACTCGTGATAGCCCGCAGTCTGCGGTCAGAAATATGTGAATCCTTCCATTCTGATCCGCAATGCGCGCACTCTGGGTTGTTCAAGACCTACCATCGCATTCGACAACGCTACTTCTGGCGCGGGATGTACCGCTATGTGCAGCAGTTCGTTCGCTCTTGCCTCACTTGCCAACGCCGTAAACCGTCAGCCCACATGTCGCACGCCGGTCTGCAACCGTTACCTTGCCCTGACCGTTCCTTTGGGCGCGTAGGTATCGATTTGTATGGACCACTTCCTCTGATGTCGGCTGGTAGCCGCTGGGCCATCGTTGCCGTTGATCATTTAACGCGATACGCCGAAACCGCCGCTCTCCCTGCGGCTACTGCGCACGATGTTGCGTCCTTCCTGCTGCATCGATTTATACTGCGCCACGGACCACCCCAAGAGCTTCTCAGCGATCGAGGCCGTGTCTTCTTGTCGGAAGTCGTCGAAGCCATTCTGACGGAGTGCCATTCTGTCCACCGCAAAACTACTGCTTACCACCCACAGACGAATGGCCTCACCGAACGCTTTAACCGCACCCTCGGCGACATGCTTTCTATGTACGTCGCTGCCAACCACACTAATTGAGATAATATACTGCCCTTCGTCACCTACACCTACAACACCGCCCCTCAGAGCACGACTGGTTTTTCACCTTTCTACTTGCTGTACGGAAGGCACCCGTCACACACCATGGAGACGATACTCCCGTACATGCCGGATCCATCTGAGTGTACACCGATTTCCGAGACAGCCAGGCTTGCTGAAGAGTGTCGCGAGCTTGCCAAGACTTTTACGACGCAAGAGCAAGAGCGGCAGAAGAGTATTCGTGATGGCTCCACCACTTCTGAGCCCACGTTTCTTCCTGGTGCGCTTGTATGGCTCTCGATCCCGACCTCTGCAGCTGGCCTCTCTTCCAAGCTACGTCCCAAATACGAAGGCCCCTACCGTGTCATCGAGCGCACCTCACCCGTCAACAATCTGATCGAACCCGTTGAACAATCTTCGGACATGCGCCGCCGTGGGCGAGACATCGTCAACGTGGAGCGCCTGAAGGCTTATTATGACCCGCTCATAGTAACGAGCTGTTAGGTCGCCAGGCGGCTCCCTCTTCGACCCCGGGGTAATTGTAGCGAAGCCTCCGAACGCTGAAATGGGTCGAACTCTTGAGTACCTTCTAGTGGGGCTACCCAACAAGGACGCCGCTCGCGCTGAGAGCCCGTGCTTGGCTGTGACTGTCGCCATTGTATATTCTCGCTCGTTGCCAGCTATTAAACGCCTTAACATATATATATATATATATATATATATATATATATATATATATATATATATATATATATATATATATATATATATATATATATATCGAAAGTCTGCCTGGATTCGGGTTGAGTTATAAGTCACCAGATGAAGCGAACGAGCAAATGAAAAACGATGCTTTATTGCCAACGTTACGGCTGGGGACCGGCCTTCGTCAGGGCATACGTGCATATTACACTAACACGCACTTCTGAAGGACGTAGCATGGGGTCCCCCAATTGTGAATAATCACTCTTAGCAATATTGACATGTATGTTAACAAACTATGTTTTTACCGGCAAAACATCGGCGGTTGATTTATCTGTTTTTACCGGCAAAACAGATAAATCAACAGCCGTAGCCCACATACACGTTTGTTCACTGCCGTGATTACGTTGCGGTGTCATAGGTGACACATTAGTTAGTTGACCAGAACGCATGCACACTCTGTTAAGACATTGTGACATCAATGGTGATATTATGCTCATGTATATTTCATTGACAACGAACGTAACTTAACATGGCATTGCGTTCTTTTATTGTTTCTATTCATTCACAAATGTTGCGATATCACAAGTGTCCATCACATTATTTGTATCTATGTTTTCAAGTCACCTTGCTTTACCATATTCTGTATAGCGCACTGCTGCTCCGCTATCAACAAAATGCTGCGTATGTCTGAATATCTTTCTGTTAACATGCATGTCAATATTGCTAATAGGGATTATTCACAATTGGGGGCTCTCATGCTATGTCCTTAAGAAGTGCGTGTTAGTGTAATATGCACGTATGCCCTGACGAACGATTTTTCATTTGCTCGTTCGCTTCATCTGGTGACTTATAACTCAACCCGAATCCAGGCAGACTTTCGATATATATATATATATATATATATATATATATATATATATATATATATATATATATATATATATATATATATAAGGGAAAGAAGTGCATGTTTTAAGCGCTCGTTTTTTCGTGTTTCTGACACAAAATTAATGAGATCGAACAGAAAATAATGCAGAGGAAAGTATAGGGGAAGTTATTAGACCGAATCGTAATGTAAATGCGAAGAAAGTGAAGTGGATGAAAAGATAACTTGCCGTGGGCAGGAACCGAACCGTCAACCTTCGAACAACGCGTTCGATGCTCTACGACTGAGCTACCACTGCGGCTATCCCCCCAGCCACTTTATTGGGTTTATATGTGAATTTAAGCACGGGAGTGTCAGTCAGCGCCATCTGTAGCCATGGCAGCGAGTGTGACACACTCTTTATGAGCCTGTATGGCGTCACGTAGCATGTGAACTTATTACGAGCTGGCAGCTCGCCAATAGTCCCTCGTATATACAACCTAAGGCACCAAGTCTGCCAGTATGAGACCCTCGTTAATGAATAAGGGAAAGAAGTGCATACTTAAGTGCTCGTTTTTTCATGTTTTCGACACCTTATTAGTGATATCTAATAGACAATAATGCAGAGGAAAGTATAGGGGAAGTTATTAGACCGAATTGTAATGTAAGTGCGAAGAAAGAAAAGTGGGTGAAAAGATAACTTGCCGTGGGCAGGAATCGAACATGCGAAATTCGAATAACGCGTTCGATGCTCTACCACTGAGCTACCATGGCGAATGCTATGATCGAAGAAACATGGCACACGTTCATTGTCAGTTCATACCGTATTCGCTCCGAAACGATAGGTGATCCGATGGCACAGAATATGCCCAGACTTCTTTCGCACAGGATCGCTTCAGGTCGCATATCTGTGCGCCCATTATATTGAGATTAGGCTGCACTGTAAATGACGATTCGTTTCGCAAAGGCGCCACGGAAATAATTCCTACGTTTCTCTGGCTCATTGCCCTAGGGTTCATTAGAGGTGGATGGGGGGGGGGGGGGGGCAGGTCGCTTCGAATGCGCAATCACTCTTGGGCCTCAGGAGCGCACTGCACTGGCGCACAATGCGATCTGCATAGACCATGATTGCACGCGTGATTGCCACAGATCACTTGCCATCAAGGTTTCAACCGAACGTAATGGCTCATCTATTCATGATTCGGTCAGCGAAAAGAGTTTTCAAGATACAGGTCTGGGTTTCTTTTTATTTTTTTTTCTTTCGCTGAACTTGCGCCATGCTACTCGCATCACTGCCTTGATACCGTTATAGATCATCAGTTGCTGTGTAATTGTTCAAAGAAAAAAAATGTTGATTGTATTGCCTAGTTCTAACTTGTTTGTTTTGAAATTGCCATCGACAATTTAAAAATTATCAATTGCAGTTTTTAGACTTCTGAACGTCTCTCCTTTTGTAGATGCGCACCAATTTTTCTTATCCAGTCACCGTTCTCAAGCTTCACGTACACTGCTTATAATATATTCGCTCTGTATTTGTAACACCCCCTCTGTAACACCCCCTCGTTTTTTAGGGTATACCAATAAATAAAGAAATACATTTGGTTACACAGCAGCAGTTCAATCTGTTTTTCTTGTCACGTTTATTTGAATATTTTCTTGGTATGTACTCAGTTATCTCTCTTTCATCTTCGTTTTAGAGCAACTGCACATCTGCCTCGACATACCGTTTGTTTTTCGTTTTGCTTTATTTCTATTATTAATCTATGAAAGTACATATTGACCCGTGTCTGCGTGTGAACGACAACGATGATGTGGGGATTTAGCAGACACCAAGTAGTGGGCCTCTGGCTTGACTCAACAACAAAGAAGATCTTGTGGCTCAGCTGTTGAGAACACGCTGCTTTCGCTGCCTCAAGGCGTACTTGTACTTTGTTCGCGTTGTACTGCGACACTGGTGGAGGTGCTGGCCCGCGACCCCCGCCTGATGCTCCACACTCCCACGGGGAGCCGTTCATCCAGCCCAGAAGCTCTTGTTGACACTCCCGTGCATCGCTTCAGTCGTCGCTTGCGAGGCCTTCTTCCAGAGTTCACCCTCTCACAGGAACACTCTACGAGGCAGGGCTCACATCTACCAATGGCCACCGCCAGCCCACAACAGTTACTACGAGACAGTCGTTTGCCGACCCCGTCTCAGGTAACCCTATTTTCACCGCTGGTGCCTGATCGCTTTGGTGGTGGAGCACATGAAGACGTCGAAGAATGGCTTGATCACTATGAACGTGTCGCCAACACCAACCAGTGGTCTCTTGAACAAAGGCTTTCCCGCGCCTATTTCTATCTCGACGACAGTGCTCGTACTTGGTACGAGAACAGAGAAGGCAGTTTGTCAACATGGAGTGACTTTAAAAGAGCGATGATTGTCACATTTGCCGATGTCGACCGGCGCGAACGTGCGCAGCATTTACTCGAGCTACGCGTTCAGAAACCCAATGAAACGGTCGCAATGTTCACAGAAGACATGGTCCGTCTCTTCCGTAAAGCTGACCCGCACATGACCGACGACAAAAAGCTGCGCTACCTTATGCGCGGCGTTAAAGAGCAATTGTTCGCCGGACTTTTGCGGAACCCGCCAAGCACCGTGACAGACTTCATCAAAGAAGCAACAGCTATCGAAAGGGCGCTTCACCTGCGATGCCGACAATACGATCGCTTGTCCAGCAACGCCCACATGCAAGTCGCCGCTACGACATCTGACAATCAAAGCTCGTTGCGCGACTTAATACGAGAGATTGTTCGCGAAGAGCTGCTGAAGCTGCGGACTCTGGTCACGGAACCACCCACGGCGTCTGTCGCTGAAGTCGTCCGCGAAGAAATACGCCAAGCGTTTTCGGCAGCTGATTCTACTCACGATCAGCGACCTATGAGCTACGCAGCCGCGCTTCGCCGCCCGCCGCCCGTTCCGCCGTCGTACCGCCAGCCATCGACAGCCGTTCCTTGGTCGCCACCGCAAGAACAGACACCGCGGCGCCCTTCCGTCGTGTCACCGTATGAAATGCTGCCGTACGAAGAGCCGTCTCCCAACGAGACACGGTATTTACAACATTATGAGCCGTTGAGACGTCCACAGCTTCGTAAAACAGACGTATGGCGCACCGTGGATAGACGCCCGCTTTGTTTTACTTGCGGAGGTGTCGGCCACATTTCTCGTCATTGCTGGCACCGCGCCGACACGTTTTGACCTCTTCGGCAATGGTCTGACGATCGACGCCCCAACGACGACTACCCACCACGCCGGGACGCTGATTCTCAACGACCTTCCTTGTCTCGGTTCCATTTTGACAACCGCCGAGCCAACAATGACGACGGTGAGCCTAATTACCAGCCAGGTTTGGGACGTCGACCACGTTCTCCGTCTCCGGCATATTCGCCTTCGTCGCGCCACCGCACTACAGCCGACGCCAGCGGAAGGAGGTCACCAAGTCCACGCCGGGGAAACTGAAGGCGGCGACCTCCGGGGGTGAGGTTGCAGGCCGCCAAGGCGACGAAAAAAGGCCCCCGTTACTCTTACCACAGGACGCCGTAAAGCCGACTAGTTGTAACGTTGACGAAACTGTGACCACAGATCTTACCGTTTTTGTAGACGGACAGCAAGTAACAGCCTTAGTTGACACCGGTGCCGACTTCTCTATCATAAGTGAAAACCTTGCCGTGCGCCTAAAAAAAGTGAAGACTACGTGGACGGGACCTCACCTGAGGACATCAGGCGGCCAGCTGTTGATGCCTGTCGGAAGGTGTACAGCGAGACTGGGCATCGGCAGCTCTTCTTTCGTGGCGACGTTTGTCATCCTCACCTCATGTTGCAAGGACCTGATTATAGGGATGGACTTCTTAAGAGAATATGGTGCCGTCATCAACATCCCGGACCGTTCAATTACGTTCCGCAACAGCCCTGGTTTGGTTGACTGTTCAGACACAATACGTAACACTTTACGTATAATTGATGATGATGTGGTCGTCCCGCCACGGTCATGCACTCTTGTTTCGGTGGAAGGGCACGAACCGTTTGATGGCGAAGGCATTGCCGACCAAATTGGCTCGCTGCTATTTAGCCATGGCATTTCGGTCACACGAGGTATCGTCCGTCTCACTGGTGGGCGCACGAATTTACTTTTGACCAACTTCAGTACTGAGCGCCGGCACCTTCCGAAGGGCACAGCTATCGCTTCTTACGACAATATCGTAGACATGCGAAGCAGTTTATGTTTATCGGTATTAGATGAAGCGCCTAATCAAGAACCGGAACCCGTTCTCGATGTTAGCCCCACTCTGTCAGAGGATGACCGACAGAGACTTCTTCAGCTACTAGCCGAATTCCACGACTGCTTTTCATCGACCTCACGAGTTGGTCGAACACCTTTGACAAAGCATCGAATAGTCACCGAGGACACGGCGAGACCTATTCACCAGAACCCTTATCGTGTAGCTTTAAAGGAACGCGAAGCCATACAACAACAAGTCGCGAAAATGCTTGAAGATGATGTAATTCAACCGTCACAGAGCCCCTGGGCATCGCCTGTAGTGCTAGTAAAGAAAAAGGACGGCACGCTGCGTTTTTGCGTGGACTACAGGAAGCTGAATCGGGTGACCAAAAAAGATGTGTACCCGCTCCCACGTATTGACGACTCCCTTGACAGACTTCGGCACGCTCGCTACTTTTCTTCCATGGACTTGAGGAGTGGATACTGGCAGATCGAGGTAGACCCAAGAGACCGAGAGAAAACCGCTTTTGTGACGCCAGATGGTTTATACGAGTTTAAAGTCTTGCCTTTCGGTTTGTGCTCCGCGCCCGCGACATTTCAAAGGCTTATGGACACGGTACTTTCGGGATTGAAGTGGAAGACGTGCCTAGTCTATCTGGACGACGTTGTAGTATTTTCAACGACTTTTGACGAGCATCTCCAAAGGCTGGAAGTGGTGTTACGTGCCATACGGTCTGGGGGCCTAACATTGAAACCGGAAAAGTGTCATTTCTGTTTCCACGAACTTCAGTTTCTCGGTCACGTCGTCAGTAACGCAGGCATCCGACCCGATCCTGGAAAAATTGCCGCTGTCGCACGGTTCCCAGTACCCTCCAATCAGAAGGCTGTCAGACGCTTCCTGGGCCTTTGTGCCTATTATCGCCGATTTATCGCAGACTTTGCCCGCATCGCGTCGCCACTAACTCGTCTCACAAGAGACGACGTTGCCTTTGAGTGGAACGAAGAACAGGAGGCTGCCTTTAATGACCTGCGTCAACGTCTTCAAACGCCCCCAGTGCTTGCCCACTTCGATGAAGAAGCCCCGACGATGCTTCACACAGACGCGAGCAATGTTGGTCTGGGAGCTGTGCTTGTGCAGCAGCAAGAAGGCACAGAGAGGGTAATCGCTTACGCAAGCAGAACACTAACACGTGCTGAGGCCAATTACTCTACAACTGAGAAGGAATGTCTCGCCGTGGTATGGGCGGTTTTAAAATTTCGCCCGTATTTATATGGCCGCCCCTTCAAAGTAATTAGCGACCACCACTCATTGTGCTGGTTAACAAGTCTAAAAGACCCTACCGGGCGATTAGCCCGTTGGAGTCTCAGGCTGCAAGAATTCGATATTGTAGTCGTACACAAGTCAGGCAAGCGACATATGGACGCCGACTGTCTGTCCCGTTCACCCATTGAGTCGGCAACCCTACCTGAAGAGGAGGAAATGGCATTTCTCGGTGTCCTCGACACGACCGCCATTGCGCAGCAACAACGTGACGACGCTGAGTTGCTTGGCCTAATTAACTACTTGGATGGCAGATCTCAGAAGGCGCCAAGAGTTTTCACAAGAGTGTTGTCATCATTTTGTTTACGGGACGGAGTATTCTACAAAAGAAACTTTTCGCCGACGGGATCTGCCTATCTGCTCGTCATCCCCGCAGCCCTTCGTACCGAAGTACTCCAAGCATGCCACAACGAGGTGAGCTCTGGCCATTTGGGTTACACGAGAACGTTGGCCAGAATACAGCAAAAGTATTACTGGCCGAGACTAACCACAGCCGTGAAGCACCACGTCCGTGCCTGTCTCGACTGCCAGCAACGCAAGTCACCACCGACTAAACCAGCTGGCCTCCTGCAACCCGTACAGGTCCCAACAGCTCCGTTCTACCAGATCGGCATGGACATTTTGGGCCCACTGCCTACTTCTACAGCAGGGAACCGCTGGGTTATCGTCGCGACGGATTATCTGACCCGTTATGCCGAGACAAAGGCTATCCAGAGAGGTACAGCAGCAGAGGTGGCAACATTTTTCATCGAGAACATTGTACTGAGGCATGGTGCACCATCCGTCGTGATCACAGACAGAGGAGCCGCATTTATGGCAGCTCTTTTGGATCACGTCCTCATGCTGAGTGGAACAGCGCATCGTAAGACCACCGCCTACCACCCACAAACGAACGGGCTGACAGAGCGTCTAAACAAAACCATTGAAGACATGCTTTCGATGTACGTAGACGTTGAACACAAAAATTGGGATGAAATCTTGCCGTACATAACGTTTGCGTACAATACGGCAAAACAAGAAACGACGCGCCTGACCCCGTTCAGCCTCGTTCATGGACGAGAAGTACGAACTATGTTAGATGCGATGCTACCGCACGAAGGTGACGGCATCGACCCATACGCCAACACGTTTACGGAACGCGCGGAGGAAGCTAGGCAACTTGCACGTTTACGGATCCGCCAACAACAAGAGTACGATGCAGGCCGCTACAATGCTCACCGCAGAACAGTCGTCTACCAAACTGGCGGCAAAGTATGGGTTTGGACACCCGTACGGAAACGAGGACTTTCCGAAAAGCTTTTAAGAAGATACTTTGGGCCTTACCGAGTGCTGCGACAACTGAGTGAGGTTACTTACGAAGTTGTTCCCGACAGTTCGTGTAGTACCAATCGTCGCCAGCACCATCCAGAACTCGTTCACGTAGTGCGCATGAAGCCTTACGTCAGCGAGTGATTGCGTGAGACTTTTCTTTAAAAAAAACTGCATTATTGACTTCGCATCGGGTCGATGCTCTTTGAGAGGGAGGCAAATGACCCGTGTCTGCGTGTGAACGACAACGATGATGTGGGGATTTAGCAGGACACCAAGTAGTGGGCCTCTGGCTTGACTCAACAACAAAGAAGATCTTGTGGCTCAGCTGTTGAGAACACGCTGCTTTCGCTGCCTCAAGGCGTACTTGTACTTAGTTCGCGTTGTACTGCGACAATATAACGTCCTGCATTTTTCTGTTTTGCTAAGGTCCCGTTGAGGAGGTTGTACATGATTGAAAGAACGACGTGTCAGGACTGAAAAAGTATAAAACGCACTTTAAAAAGTCCTGTGGCACATGTGTTATTATTGCTGCATAACCCAGTTGATAGATTAAAATAAAACTTGACGATACCCCGTTGTCCGGGTTCACTTCTGAAGATCAGCGCCGCGCTCACATACACCATGTAGACATGCCAAACACGCGACTTGTTTTGTATTTGCTGAAGAGGGGGAGAGGAGGGATTGCAGTGGATTCACTAGTCGTTGAAAACGCATAAGCGCTCGCAAAGTACAAGTGCAAGTGTAATTCCAAACAGTTATCACATGAAGCTGAAGGTTTCAACTAACAAAGCGAAACCTTGTCAAGTAAGAACAGAAATTTTAAACTTCTCACGGTTACATACCATACACATACCATAAAAGCCCCGTAAATAAGCCGTGATTGCGTCAATCTACAATCAAGGAAGTGGAAGATGAGAAACCTTCAAAGAAGTCACTTCTTTGCCCAAAAAAAATTAAATAGTAGGAAAAAAGGTTACGTACGATCAGTGAAACCTGAGAAGCGCTTTTTATGGCATTTCTTTCCAAGAAATGCAGTAGAAATAATAAGCACACTCCTCACCCACGCAGGAAATCAAACCTTGTAAATTCCAGCGCCAAGCACTTTGAGTAGTAATCATTTTTGACGTGCACGTGCAAAAAAAAAATCGCGCAGTGAATGACTACTTCTAACAAATAGTGCCGACCTGCGCGAAATAAGATCTTTGCGAGAGACCGAGGGAGGTGCAGTAGCTCGGAAGAGTTGTTTGCCAACGCTCATCAACCGCACGCAAGAAATCCGAGAAGGAAGGATCAATATTGACACATCACGCGCCTTACCACGAGGAGCAGATCAGTACACAAAGAACAGCTCCCGTCTTTCTTTCTGAAATTGAAATCGACAGTCGAGTAGACAACGCAGAAAAAATACTCTCTGAGAAAGCTAATAGCATCAATTTCTGTTGGCAGCTCGGCCTCTTTCGTACGGCTTCCCTCGTAGAGTGAAGCCTGTGCTGTGGTGTATCACAGCTTATAGTCTTGGAAATCGAGTGCCCATATGCACATATGCGGTCAAATTGAAATACAGAAAGAAAGAAAGAAAGAAAGAAAGAAAGAAAGAAGAAAGAGAAAAGAATAAAACAAAGAAAAAAAGAAAGAGAAAAGAATAAAGCAAAGACAAAAAGAAAGAAAGAAAGAAAGAAAGAAAGAAGAAAGAAAGGAAAGAAAGAAAGAAAGAAAGAAGGAAAGAAAGAAAGAAAGAAAGAAAGAAAGAAAGAAAGAAAGAAAGAAAGAAGAAAGAAAGAAAGAAAGAACACAGTACCTGGTAGGCAAGCACAAAACTTCTACCATATCACGTGAGCGGTGCCCGTTATCAGTCATTGCTGGGGCGGATTTCAATCAATCAAACAAATAATTAATCGACTCTATTTGAGTCCATTTAACAAACACACAGAAGAGCGGCGAATAAAATCTGTGTTAAGACAGCTTGACGAGTCGGCCGCCCTCATTTACAAGGGCTCACGGTAGCACAGCGATAGTTATACTCACACATAAATGAAAAAGAAGCAGAAAAAAATACATCATTGTGCAGATAATGGTACATCATTTGAAGACAACGGCATTGAACACGAGAAAACCCAACAAGCGCATTTAATAGTGATGAAATATTCAAAACAAAAGAAACAAATATAATACATATTTAAACTAATGGAGTGTAGAAATTTTAAGTGTAACTTGCTTGATGAACAACAGAACAGATCAACACTAGTTTATGCATAATAATTGAGAGGGGAATACGAGGTATCGCACAAGCGTTGCATTGAAGAGTCCGAATGCGCGGCCTGTACCATTCATGTCTCCCCTTTTCGTGTCGTATAATTCTGTCTTTATTTTAAACCATTTAGGCTTTCCTTAATTTCAAACTTGAAACAAACACTTAGTCTACAACGCTACAGGTGATGAATGGTTATTTTTGGTTATAAAGCAAACGGTTGTCCCAATTTGAGCCAATAAGGGGACGTTCTTACGATAATTGGACAAGCAGTTTTGGTAGCTTTAGGCGTATACATTAAGCCTTGCACTGCGCAGTCCGTTCTAAGCTCTAAAGGGCTGCAGAATACAGGCCCTCTCAGTTGTTACGGTCGCCCCGCCGCGGTGGTCTAATGCCTGAGGTACTCGGCTGCTGACCCGCAGGTCGTGGGATTGAATCCCGGCTGCGCTGGCTGCATTTTCAATGAAGGCGAAAAGGCTGGTGCGTGTGCTCAGATTTGAGTGCACGTTAAAGAACCGCAGGTGGTTGAAATTTCCGGAGCCCTCCACTACGGCGTTTCTCATAATCATATGGGAATTTCGGGACGTTGAACCCCACATATCAATCAATCAACTTTTTACGGTCTTTACTTGTCTGTTTCTCGATCCCTAGTTTGCTGAATTCGCTCCACTGCAGCGCGAATTCTCAATAGAGATACAAAATAAGAAGTGTCTGTAAATGAGAGCGCAATTACATTTACTGCGCTGGTACCTGCACGTTTTGTGGCAGCCTGACGAGGGAGTCACCTCAGCCACTAAATGTTATTACCGTGAAGCCGTTCAACTTCTCTCTGGCATTTTACCTCGCGTGCGCGATTCTCGCCATCCAATTTATACCCTGCTGTCCGCACGCAATTACCGCACTTCTGCAGGTGCTTCTTTTGATTGAGCTAAGGCACATGCCACACTTCTTTTATTTACCGATATCGCAAAAGCCGTTTATTAAATGCTCAAACGATGCCCTTTCCGAGCTCGAGCCATGACCATGTGTTCAATGCAGCTGCCTTAGTGCGGGTATTCTTCGTCTTCATTAAAATATTCTCTTTTAAATACACACGGTGTATGCAGACACGTTAACCGTTTGTAATTCGTATACAAAACGATATTGCAATTACGGTAGAAAGTATTGGGTTATTGTGGAATAAACACATTGTTTATTTTTATAAGCATTACGTGAGGGCAATCAGCAGTACAAAACAGACCCCGCTGTTACAACAGCTGTCATTTAGCGCTTAGATTTATTTTAGAACCCGTCTCATCATCCAGAAACCTAATTATAGCATTTTCTTGAGCTGAACGAATGGAATTACATATATTTTTCTTGTAATTGTTGCTGTTGTTTATATGACCCGTCACGCACCAAACTCAGTGTAGTACACGTACACAAGAGACCGCAGAAGCGTTACAAAATTTGCATTGGTCCGGCTGCTATAGTCGATGGGAGCAATCATGCGCGCACAACTCTCTGAGCACGTTTGTTCAAGCAATCCCCCTAACTTTTGGACTACACACGTGCATCCTCTGCCCAGCCGCCATTGGAGTCAAACTCCAAATTCCTCTTGAAATCCGTACAACAATGGTGATGCAGTCGTTCGTCCGTCGTTTGTGCTGCAGTGCCATCGTGACTTGCTTCCCTTCACGTCTCCGGTCAGCGGCCTAGCTTCTTGAAGATACTACGCGATCTCTTGCGACGCTAGAGCTGAACGTCCGGCGGGGCGCATCAACGTAACGTGGCCATAAAACTGTAAACCGTACGACCGATGCGCTCCGAGAGGCCCTCGATGGTAGCCGAGCAAGCGAGGCGGCTTGCACGCCACACGCACACCGTGTAGCCGATTCGCGCGCGCCCCCTTTCGGAAATCTACGGTGAATAATATATGACCTGGCCGCGCGTTAGACGCGTAGTCGGTTTGAGACTAGTACCATGCCGACTGAAGTGTACACACCAAGCTTCTTCTTTTGTTTTGTTTTTTTCTTTATGTACGTCGGAACCGTTCCTCACAAAGAAACACACTGCTAGCTTTGAAATCTTTTACTATGTTTTTCTTCATCTTTTTTTTAATCTTGGTTCATACTCGCACCAAAGACGCTGCATGCCGAGCTTACATACGAGTCGGCAACAACGTGTTTTGGTACTTTTATGTTTTTTTGTAATCACTATGTATTCGTATCTTAAAACGAAGCTTTGTTTGCTAATGTTTCGTGGTTTTGCTTACCGCGTTTCTAATGCCAACTATGAATTACTTTCGCGTATATAGTTCGCGTGAGACTTTCTTAGACGGCTCTCCTAAATAGCTGCTGATTACAGCTCAACTAATGAACTTACCTTGGACAAGTTCGATCAGAAATAACCATCTACGTTGTGGACATCGTACGCCGTTAAAGACAGCGCACGTAATACGCCACCGACGGTCACATTTCATGTGTAATGAGGCAGCCAAGCTTTTCGTCTTAATAAATATGTCATTGAGAGCCCATTCTTTAAAAGTGAAATAGACCAATTTACGCGTCCTTCTGGTGCGTCTTGATTTGTGGGGTTTAACGTCCCAAAACCACCATTTGAATATGAGAGACGCCGTAGTGGAGGGCTCCGGAAATTTTGACCACCTGGGGTTCTTTAACGTGCACCCAAATCTGAGTACACGGGCCTACAACATTTCCGCCTCCATCGGAAATGCAGCCGCCGCAGCCGGGAATCGAACCCGCGACCTGCGGGTCAGCAGCCGAGTACCTTAGCCACTAGACCACCACGGCGGGGCCTTCTGGTGCGTCTTCTTGGTTGGTTCCACCAGTAATCTAACAGCTCAGTACTGTAGTATCTCGAATATCGGGCCACTGCACTTGACGCACCAATCGTGCAGCCGCTGCCTTCAGCCGACCGCGGTGAGGCCGTGAACTACAGTAGTTGAGAGGAAGTTGGACAAGGCGTGTTCTTCGCCAACTGCGAACCATTAAAGCTGTTCCAAAGGTCCGTGCTATCTGTCCATACTGCACTTAGATACGTGCAAGTTGGCGACTCCTCTCCCTACAAAATTACTCAACAGATGAAGAAAAACAAGGCAAGTACATTTACTGAAACGAATCTACACCATCCTGTGCACCTTTCATTTAAAATGTCGAAGACCTTTCTCGAAACGTACGGCTATTTACACGCATCGACAATTATCATCGATAATTTCTACACATCGTTTTTTATTTGCTATGTCCCTTTTTACCTTTCTGCTTCTCTTCCCTCCCAATCACCACTCGTATTTCTTTCCTTTACTTTACCAGCTGCAATGACAAAAGAAAAAAAAATGTCTTCTGTGTCACGGTCTCGTAACTTGCACCCTCCCGCATTCAAGCGGGCATTCTCTTTCGCCCGAGACCACATTACAGAGTGCGTAATGTCAACTCGCTACTACATCTCCGCTCTGCCGAGAGAACAAAACACCGAATGCTGCGGCAACAAAAGGAGCTGAAGTTCGTGTCTTCTTTTGACGGCGTCCGACGAAGAAGCGGCACCCGAGAAGCGGGAGAAGACAAGCGCCTCGGTGGCGATATTAAGGAGTGCTCATTTCCGCAAAGTGACCACCCTGGACTTCTTTCACCCACTCTATACTCCTCTCTCGCCCATTCTCTCTCCCACAGTGGCCTCACCGAACAGCGACCATTATTCCTTTCGTGTCGAGTCGACTTGGCTTTCTTTGCTCTTGATCATTTCTATTATTTTTACGTCAGCTTGGCAAATTGGCCTTTCATTCACCTCTGACGTTAAGTGGTCCTTTGAGATCCTGAACCTTTTCTTCCATTCTGTCGTTATGGGTTCCAGGCACGGCTACACGCTTGACCTTTTCGCAATTCGGATTTACTCGTTCTATATGAGTGAAGCAAATAGGGGAAAAAAAGACAACGGGACGAAAAGAATGAGAGACAATATACTCAGCGTTAGCAGATGTTCGGGTTTCATAAGTCTTGCGATTTCATTCTTGTTCGCCATTATATTCACTTCAGTCTTCAACCGATAAAAGGAAGTAGTGCTATAGCTAAGAAATAAAGCGAGTTATCCACATGTCAGGTACGCTTTAGGACTTCAAATTATGAAGCAGTGAAGCCCATTGAATGCGCCCAGTCACTTTTTTCTTGTTCTTTTTTTCATCATCGTTAACGCGCTGTCTGCTTCAGTCAATGCGAAGCATATTCTATTTCAGGATATGACTGGAAACTTTATCTCCTTTCTCACCGTGTATAATATCTCCCTCTCTTTTTTCTTTCTCTATTTCTGATTTTGTTTACTCTATCCCTCCCCCTCCATTCCTGATCGTATTGTGTGCCTGCATACTACATGCAACGCTTGCCCCCTCATATACTTCAGTTCGCAAAATCAGTGGCAATATAGAAATAACGGTGTCACCGGATCATCGACGCTGTCGCATTCCTTGAATAAACTTAACTAAAAACTTTCAAATACCTCTGGATAAAATCAAGTTCGTCACATTCTATAATGCATACGATAAAGTAACGCAGCACTGACGCAGTGGCCATCACACACTGCGGTTATAGTAAAGAGCTTTAGTAAAGTGCAAAATGAAGCTTTGCGTTTACGTCGAGCATGCGTCGTCCGCTCACCTCTTGCGGGCTCTCGTAAGGTGACGAACGCTATAATGATAATAATTGTTGGGCTTCAGCGTCCCGAAATGACCAACGCTAACGCTACGCCCGCAAGGCCCGCAATCTTTTCGTACGGTATTCTAAAACTCCTTGATGTCATTTAAACGCCTGAAATGGTCACACAGGTGGTATTTGGGTGCGGGCCTGCTCCCTGGATATCATTAGCCACGCTTACACGAATGTTACCCCTTAAAGTTCGGCAATGTCTCGCGCCTTGCGGCAACTGCTGCGTCACAGCGCTTCTCTATAGTGAGTTAGAAATGTTGTACACGTTACTCTACAACAGGAACAAAAGCCCGTTCCCCGTTCCTTCCCAATTTCGGAAGGCGTTTTCGTTACAAGTTCCTCTAATGCGAAAAGAACGCGTCGCGGTTACACTTCAAAAAATAGAACGTATCGTTTACGTTACATTATACTTTTTCTATAGAAATATAGTTTCGCTTATTTCTGAAGCAAAATAAAGTAAGCTCACATCACGCTACATCTATTAGAGGCATCTGACATCGCTGATAGCCGGTTATACAAAAATAATCGAAATTGAAACGCTTCGAGTCGAATTCTTTAGAGACCACCGGTCATACCAAACAAGCATGTCTAACTCCATGGCAAATTCAGCTTGCGCGCTCGTCCTTTTCGAGTCCCATACATGAAGAACTTTCCAAGTCGGTCTTCAAGAGTGCAGTAAGGATGCTGCCCTTAAGATATTTAAACAAAAATATCCACCCATGCGCCTGTGTAATTAAATTTCCTTCACAGGAAGCCACATCATAAGAGACAATACTTAAGCATTTAATGAGCGCTGATTCAATTTCAGGGTAGCAGGAATGGATGTCCAGAAAACATGTTTGCATCTCAGTGAATTCTTCTGTTCGCAGTCGGCCAACATATTTCTGAGTATTTTAAAGACGATAGCCTTTCTTGGGGACCGTAGACGCAAAAATTTTGCTCTGTCTGTCTGTCTATCTGTACGTTTGTCTGTTTGTCCACCCTTAACTGTACCGGGTACTCAAAACGGCACCGGCCGATTCCCCAAACGGCCGACCCCATTCGCAGCGCCCACCAATGTTGCTCAAGGTTCAGCGTTCATACTTGTGCGATTGTCAATTAAAAATCAATTGTTGCACATATGTGAGGCACCATAACAACACGTATATATTCTGCATGTGTGCCTTTTACTAGAAAAGGCATACATAAGTAATTCTAAGGACCGTAGCGTTTATCACGCTACGCTGACCATGCAACGCTTGCACAAAAGTGCAAGTGTTTCCAACGGTTTGCTACGACGACACGGTTGTGGCACCTACCCGTCGCCTTGCATTCTACACCTTATCACCTCTGAGACGAGCGCGCACGCCCGTCTCAGGGCCATGCGCTTTGTTTTCCAAGAAAACTGTCAGATGGCGCTCATGCCTCACGTGAGACGTGACTTGATGAGCTCGTTCGCCTCCGCTGCCCGCTCGAGGCACTTTAACACAGCACCTCCAGAATACAATTCACCGATTTTCTTGAGGGTAATTCATTGAAAGTAAATCATATAAGGGCGTTAAATTACGAACGCCTTGGCGAGATGGCCGCTATAGCAGCAACTCTGATTTCGTGGGCGAGAGTCGCAGTCCAGTGTTTATGAGGTAGGCTTCTGTTTTATCGAAAGCAGTTTGAAGGGCCTGCTCTAACTCTGCCAAAGAGCCTCCCGGGTACAGGTTGGTGATGTCATCTGCGTATATAGCATGGTTTGAGCTAGGAATGTCGTGGAGTTTCTGAGACAGTTCCTTCATTACTATGTCGAAAAATTGGCCGATTCCACGTACAGTGAGATTCGATGACATGCGAAGCACGAATGATAAATGTTGACAGGTCACCTTAAAATCGGCCCAACGTAACGAGGTAGAGGTAAATGATGCCGTACGTGACTTCTGTGTCTTGATTATCATGTTTGGATGTGTCGTTTGCCTTCGTCATCGATTCACGTCACGTGATGCCAAATTTAGTATATATGAAGCTAGCGAAACGGCCGAGAGCACACTATAAGCGTGGTATGTTGTCATGTTTTTACATGACACGCCTGTCGTGATTATCATGTGTGGATGTGTCATTTACATATGTCTTCCGTTCGAGTCGCGTAATACCGAGTTTTTACATGTGATGCTGGTGAAACGGCCGCGAGCGCATCATGAGCGTAGCATGTAGTCATGTTGTTACATGACACGCATCTCCTGTTTGTCTTGTTTGCACCAGTTTCATACCTTCGTCATCCATTCACGTCCCGTAATACCAAAGTTGGCATGTGTGAAGCTAGCGAAAGGGCCGCCAGCGCATCATTAGTGTGGCAAGTAGTCATGTTATTACATGACACGCATCTCATGATTATCATGTTTGCGCGAGTCACATACGTTCTTCACTCATTCACGTGTTTTAATACCAAATTTGGTAAATGTGACGCTAGCGAAACGGCCGCGAGTGCATCATGAACATGGCGTGTAGTCATGTTTACATGACACGCATGGCATGACTTTCATGTTAGGGTCTGTCGCTTGTGTTCGCCATGCAATCATGCCATACCATATCAGTTTTGCAACATGCCATGTGAACGAAACCACCGCAAGTGCTGCAGGACCATGAAATGTAAATAATCACTTTCATGACATCCATATCATGATTTTCATGTTATGACTAGTAAAATATGTTCTTAATACACTCATGTTATGCCATACCAAGTTTGGTATTGATACCATTATAGAAACGCCCAGGAGAGCTAAAAGTCGTAGGCGGCTAGATAGATAAATACGCTCAAAGTCGCCGAAGTTCGCTGAGAAATGCTTCGCATTTAAAAGGAGTGGAGAAATGACTGCCCCTTGTGCTGTCCCATTGGAACCACGTATATGTGTCGTATATAAGTTGCGATATTCGAATCTTGGCCTTTTGGTCTTGTGGGAAAGAACGAATGTATGCCTGAAATCTTTTACCGAGACCGAGGATGGCAATGGATCAACTGTCCCTTTCACAAGCGGTCGGTGTCAGCGTACTTTCCTGCGCCCCTGGCGGGTGCCTTGAAGTGAAAACCAGTATGCAACATACTGACGTGCCTGACGCGGTCAGCCATCCACCCATGATGCGCTGCGTGCGCGGGCGCCTGTTGAATGCCGTGGAACGTTCACAAAAGGAACGCCTTTGCCCCTGCCATTACGTCGTAGATGTAACCCGTTACCGTTACAGTACCGTCGACACTGAATGAAATGATGGCATTCCTTCATTCCTCCCAAAAGGAACTAGTTCCTGGAACATCACTGCTTGGAACACCATTTCGTACAACACTGCGAATTACATATTGTTTGACAAATAGGAAGAGAAATAGGATCCGTTTCCGGATAGTAGAATTCTATCGATTACTACAGAGGAGCACGCCATGTCGGCCCTCACCCTCTCTCTTCATACAAGACAAATGGTACGCATGCAAAAAATATTCTAAGTACATATGCATGTTAATCATTTCGAAGCAGCGCGCACGGGACAGGAACGAAGCAAATAAGGAGTACGAGCAGGCACTGACTCGTAACCTTTGCTATGATATAATTGTTTTTCTAAATGCGCCTCTTTGTTCTCATATTCGTCCCTGTTCCGTGCACGCTGCTTGAAGAAGAACGCTAACCAACTCGCCCAGGTTTATATCCTTCTACATATGTAAACTTCACTCGGCCGAAGTTCTGGCTGCTATGGCATTCCACTGCCAAGGGCTAAGTGGTGGGATTGAATGCCGGCCGTCACGCCCGGTTTTTTAGTAAGCTCTAGATACATTTCCGGTGTCGTGTGTTGTACGTACGTTCAAGAACCCCAGAGAGCCGATATTGTTTTTGAATTTCTTAACTGCGGCATGTCGCAACTCCGCAATACATAGTTCCGCTATATATAACATCTGAACTAAGTTTTATTTATTGCTCTTTTACAAGAGCTTGATGTACCAGTTACCTTCATAGTAAAAAAAGAATAAAAACAGCTTCCATGGCGGTTTCCATTTATGCTTTGGATCGCAGTACGATCCACAACTTTCTTGCTACACTCCCTGCTGGCCCTTCATTTGGTAGTTTATTATACGCGCTATACTCTGCGGGCCAAACTGAAACACGTGTCTGGCTATCTTAAATTGGAATTTTTAAGCCCGAATAAAGGATCGTATAGACCACAGAGGCGTAAATTCTCTGAAACGATTTTCGGAATGACTTGCCCAGGCCAGGTAATACAAGAATTGGCTAACTACGTTAGCGCTCTCGCCGCACTACCAGTGCGGTCACGTAGCCGCGTCAATTTCGCCAATAAAACGGCTCGCCGAGCAACTTCGGTTTCGAAATCAGTTCGAATCCGTTCAGAAAGCGGCAAAGCGGGAAAGCAAATGACCACCGATTTCTGAACCCGAGAGCAAACTCAGTGGTTTTACGGCAGAATCGTTTCACCTTAGCGCGGAAAATTTCTACGCGACACCAGAGGCTAGCGAATGCAATCACGTCGTTTTCTTCAATCGTTTTGAGCGTTTTCTTCAACATAGTCCCCCCCCCGATTCGGGAAAGAATTCCTACCAGAGAAGACTCCTGCAGGTCGTCGCAGATACTTTCCTATACTGCCACCTATATTTCTTGTTGCGCAAGGTAGTTTGTTTTTTAAAACGATAGTCTTTCTTGGGGTACTTCGACGCAAAAATTTGGTCTGTCTGTCTGTCTGTCTTGTCTGTCTGTCTGTCTGTCTGTCTGTCTGTCTGTCTGTCTGTCTGTCTGTCTGTCTGTCTGTCTGTCTGTCTGTCTGTCTGTCTGTCTGTCTGTCTGTCTGTCTGTCTGTCTGTCTGTCTGTCTGTCTGTCTGTCTGTCTGTCTGTCTGTCTGTCTGTCTGTCTGTCTGTCTGTCTGTCTGTCTGTTTTTTCCGCCGTAACGATACCCTAAACGGGCAACTTCATCGTATGAACGCTCACCAGTATTGCTCAAGTTTCATCGTTCATAGTTGTGCGATTGTCAATTAAAAATCAATAATTCAGCATATCTGAGGGACCATAACAACACGTCAATATTTTTATTGTGTGTCTTTATACTAGAGAAGACATACATAACTAATTCTAAGGATCGTATCGTTTATCACACTACGCTCACAATGCAACGCGATGCTCAAAAAGGCAAGTGTTTCCAAAGCTTTGCTAAGACGACATGGTGGGGGCACCTTCCCGTCGCTTTGCGTTCTACACCTTATCGCCTCCGAGGCAGGCGAGCACGCCTTCCTTCGTTTTCGAAGATCACTGCCAGATAGCGCTCGTGTCTAACATGCCTCAATGCGCATGTTCACCTTCTCTGCACGGATCAAGACTCTCTAACGCAGCGCCTCCAGAATACAATTCACCGTTTTTTTCACGCATAGCATCAAATAAACGGTTTATTTGAAGTTATGCTCGTTCACCTCTACGACATAACGCGTCGTAATAAGTTCTGTCAAACGATACCAACAGCGATTTGCTCTCTGATAAACGATTTTTCCTTGAATTTGCCGTACACTTGAGCCAACATATCATCTTCATTTAGCATGCAGGGTGCTCTGATAGTAACGCATCCTATATAATTTAATGAACCGAGATATCAAATGTCTAGTCATAACTGTGTCGAATTTGACAACCTCTTATCGACCTTATCATACCCTAGTTAGTATCGCTTATTACAAAAATAAGAAGAACAGCAAACGCGCATCACAGATGACTTGTTTGCAGTCAGCACTGAGCAACCCAGCCACGAAAAGCTTACAGCGACGTATTTTAAGCTTTCCTTTTTTCTCATTCTAAGGACTATATTGAGTAACAATTCACTCTCTCGCTTCCGATGGCGAATTTCTCGCGTGAGCAAGCGCACTGGAAGGGTTTCCCGAATGGCAGCTAGCAGTCAGCCACAGGGCCATCTGCGGCGAACGAGAGGAAAGAACGTTTCTTCGACGTTTCAGTGCGCGGAGCCTTAAACGCTCCGTCGAGCAAAAAACAACAGAATTCCGCGCCGCGCCCGCGTAGCACGTTTTTCCTTGGGGTTTTCCCGTCTGTTTTTCCATTACATACGAATTGCCCACCTGCGCTATCAACAAGAGGGCAGGCTGCGTTATACGGGGCCGTCACGAGCACAGCATGCGCCGATTCGGGTCGTTGAAGGCGAGCGAGCGCGCAACATTCACGGCTCATTTGCCATGCCTCGAAGAAAGGACTCGGGTTTCTGTTTTGCGAAGGGAACGGCGGGAGATTCGCGAAGGCATTGCGGCGGCGCAGACCTTTACCCCAAGACCGTCGCAGTTTCTCGTTTCGTTTCTCAGATTTTTTAAAATAGATTTCGCTGCTTGCGCACTATACGCTGCCCCGTCTCCTGCTTCTTCGGGACCAACGCACGCCTCCTTCTGTCTTTCCCCGAGCACAGAAGACGCAAAGCAGGATGATACAGTGCTACGTTCACCGTTTTCTGCGGGCCGCAGCATACGAAAGCTGGGGCTGTAACACACACACACGCGCGCGCGCACACACACACACTCACACACACACACACACCACTCACACACACACTCACACACACACTCACACACACGCACACACGCACACACACACACACACACACGCAGAGAGAGAGAGAGAGAGAGAGAGAGATTCTTCAGAACTTTCGAAACAACATTGCAATTTGTGACGGCACGAGAAATTTCCCTCGGCACTGGTATATTGTAGTATACGGCTATGCATAATGAGCCGATGTCTAAAACCTTTTTTCGCCTGCCTCGCGTGGGTTGCGTTAGCGAGAAAACTCGTACAATACGTGTTCTACGTAGCAGTCTTTAAGCGCGTCTTTGCCCTAATGTAAAGCAGACCGGCCCAATATCTGGCTTTGCTAATGTCTTTAACGATTTCCAGTACGCTGCCAGCGCTAACTTTTGTGATAACCTCTTCCTCCTATATGTAAGAAGGAGCGTCAGACAACAAGGAGAACAGGGAGGTTTGCTTAGGCCGTGTCTATTTTGGCTGCTTAAGCATTAGCGAAAGAAAATAATTAAACATAGTTGCTATAAACAAAAGGTACGCAAAGTAATAAAACAGGCAGTCGGTGCGCGTACATTCATCAAACAGTCAGTTGCATTCTCGTGCAGCCCCGTCGTTCCTCCTCAGAAGTTATCAACGGCTCCCTATCTCCCAATTTTTTATAAATGTAGAACAGCGTACAGACATATTACTATTTTAATTGAGTTGCCACTATAGCTGCTAAATTTTGAAACAGCGGTCAATAAATTGAATTGGCCTTCCGCTAGCAAACCAATTTTTCTTTCATTTCCCTCTTTTTTTTACTTCACCTGTCTTTCTTTTCATTCGCTCATTTATTTCCTGTTTGTTACGGCTCTTCAACTCCTCGTATAATGCCCTTCTTTCGAAAAAGTGGACGGACGTCTTACCCCTCTGCATGGAACTTTTCACAGTGTGTTCCATCCTTATTAAGTGGAGCGAACGTTAGTGACCTTGGCTTTCGTACGCTGCCGTATGCTGTCGTCGTCACTAAGCGTAACTCGGGTAAAACAGCATATAGTATAGCGGTCTGTAGCACGTTGAGCACGCTCCCTCACCATCATCAAGCGTTCTTCGTCTTGCTCTTCCAGCTCCTTGATGACTATACCAAGAGCGGAGCAATTTGACGGCATGGGCTCGCGTATGTTAGCCATGGCGTGGCGTGACGTATAAAAAAGAAAAAAAAGAATAAGCAAGCGTGAAATAGCAAGAGAGGGAAGGAACGCAGAAAAAAAAAAGAAAGATAGAACTAAAGAAACAAGCAGACAGAAAAAAAATTTGCAAAAAGAAAAGAGAGAAAGACAAGATGAAAGAAAGACAAAATCAAAGAGAAACAAGAAGGACGCCCAGCTCCTCGATTATTTCACACTTGGCATTGCTACTGCAAATTTGCCTTAATTCTTTCTGTTTGTTCTTTGCATTTGTTTTCATATGCGCATAGTGATAATAACACTACATGCTGCAAAACTATAAACCGGTTGTTACCGAGAAATCAACACGGACAGTCGTGTGTGACCTTCTATTGTTGTGCTGTTCATTGCAGGGGCAATATTCATGCCTCGCCAGGAGGAGATCCGCTACGCCTACGAGCACGCCATGGAAGTCCATAATCTCAGAGACCCCCTGTTTGGCGTCACCACGCACACAGAAGTTGTCGACTCCGACGACCCCTACCAGACCTCGAAAAAACGTAAGACTATGCCGACTACGTGATTTCGTTTTCTGCCAATGTATTATATTCTGTGTGTTTCTCATGTTCCCGGCAGTGCATTGGTGTGTTGCATTCTGTGGAAGCATCGTGTGCGATTGAACTGGTGGCAAGATGTCTGAAGGGACAACAATGATGAAAGGCAAACGCTAGCCATTTCGTGAACTATATATGTATACGTTGGCAAAAATAACCTAAACGAGAACTAGTGTAGTTTTTGTTTCTTATCTTTAGGTGAGCAAATCTTGAATACGTTATGCACCTTAACTTCAATATTTATAGCCGAAGCGTAGAGTCCTGCAAATTCGTCTAACTAAAGAACCGCAAGACAAGACTGTCGGGGAGGGGAAGGTATTCATTGCTTTATTTCGTTAGGGTATGGTAATGACAATTCTTTGTGGTCGCTGCGGCACATCGTTGACGCTTTTGCGACAACAATGGCTACATTTTAACCAAGTAACCAAGACTAAATAAAACGTAATCTGGACAGCATGTTTGTTTAAGTGAATCTGTTGTAGCTTGCGAGTCGCAAGTTGTACCGGCAAACAAGACGGCAAGATTTTCTTCAGTATATATATATATATATATATATATATATATATATATATATATATATATATATATATATATATATATATAAGCCTACGTCAACACCTACGTCTCAAGCAGCCATCGTTGTGCCAATAGCGCGACAGTAATTTTTACCTACTTTACCTAACACTCCAGTGCAAGTTGCATTCTATTTCCTCAATGAAATCGTATATCTTGAAGGTAACTGCTTCGGCTTGGCCTATAGTGTTTCCTGGAAATCGTTTTTGATAGCGAATGACCGATTGCTCGTCTGCCATGAAGTTAGGGCAGGATAAGGAGGAGGACGACGAAGGGAAGAAAGGCAGGGAGGTCAACCAGATGCACGTCTGGTTTGCTACCCTGCACTGGGGGAAGGGGTGAGGGGATTTAAGGAGAAGAGAGAGGGAAGTGAAGGGCAACGTGTGTGCAGATGTGACCTTGTCCATTGCACGCTTATAAGCGGTCGCGTAGTCCGGTCGTCTTTAGAAAACTTAGCAATGCCCGCGTCGCTTTGCTGGCCTGCGACGCGTAGGGCAGGGTGACTTGCAATGAATCTCTTATAGATGTGTGAGAAGCCGCTGCGGTGGTGCGAAGGTTACGGTGCGCAGCTGCTGATCCGAAATAAACGGGTTAGATCTCGGCAGTCACGTTCGCATTTCGATGAAGATGAGATACTGTAGATGCACGAGTACTTGGATCAGGTGAAAGCTAAAAAACCCTAGATTGTCGAAATTTCAGGAACGTTCCCGTACGGCATCTCACATAAAGATATCATGGTTTCGGAGCGTAAAACCCCCCAAAATAGGCGCAATGATCTGTCCCGCGTTGGAAAAGCGGCATTCAGGCGGAGAATTTGTTGACAATACCTTGCAAGGCTATATCACCATTTAGCAAACACCACCCCTCTTTCTTCTTCATTCAGTTCATTGCTATAAAATACTTTGAACAAATTTCGAGACTAGAGGTGCCAGAGCACTGCCAGGTCTCTTCAAATTAGGAAGACAATCCTCTCAATAAGTTCCACGATGCCAGGAAACCTTATTATTCCTCCCCTTTTATTTTCGGGCGTTTTCCCACTTTCACAACTTCTAATGAAAGCTGGAAAGCATTGAAGAGCGATGCTTCCGCTTGGAAGCGTCCTTTCATGAAGTTCTATTGAAAATCCATGTCGAGCCTGCCTTATTAAAAGATAATAGCGCTTACGTAGGGCCTGTCGGCAAAACGTTTACGACAAAGAGACCGACAAATATGGGCAAAACATAAAAAATAGAAAAAAGACTATCGGGATGTCAGAATTTTCATTTACCTCGTTCCCAGCTTTTTTCTCTCTCTCGCTCGCTCTCTCACTCTCTGGTGTGGCGCTCTTGCGGGAAAAAAAACGCATTTTCTCTCTCGTTTTTTTTTCTTTTTGGAGCACAGACGTTGACTGAACTTTGATGTAATAACGTCTTTCTTTTTCTTTCCCGCAATGCTTGAAATCACCAGGCCGAGTATTTAAATTTACGCTCATCGCAGCACAGCCGGCGCTGCATTCGCCTCGCCGAGGTCGTTTTTGTTGAGTAACGCGAACACCTCTTGAGCCTTTTCATCGCGTAGCTCAAGCACTATAACCTTATTCGGCCGACAGTTATTCATATTTCTGGCGCTGCAATATAGTTTCCATTGCATTTTATTCTTGCCCATCGTTAGCTTAATGCGTAAATGCGAGGAGGCTCGTACGAGTCCTACCTTAAAACTCATGGTGGCCCCTAACCTTTTGTTCTTCCTCTATTTCTCTCTCACTCTGCCTGTCTTTCGATGATAATGTTTTTTTTTGGCCTCCACCCAAATTCAATGACGGTGAATGAATGTGTGCGTGAGAATATGGAGCGATCGCGAAAGTCTAGCTGGACGTCTTACCAAGTGACGTGAGATTAACTACTGTGTTCACTTGCGTTCTGCCGACGCTCATTATTTGTAACTAACCGACAACTAAAGACGGTTAAATTATTGATAATTCTAAATAATTTAGCTCATCTGCTCTGATAACTCCAACATTCTCATTATTGAATCAGTTTCGAATGATCTCATTGTTCAACTTTGATTTCAGTTTTCGTTTTCAATTTAAGACGTCATGGACAAAAGGTGCGCCAACCTAAAAAAAATATTTCCCTAAGAGATCAAGAGAGATAAAGCAACTTCTCTCTGAAGATCAAGCAGTGGGTGAAATTAGTGATAAGATATGCTATGAATGTTGTTACGACCGGCCATTGCAGGCACGGGAACCTCAAAAAGAAGACGCAGAGGCTCGATGAAGAAATTGGGTGAACGAAATATTACAGACGTTTGCTCATGTAGATTACATGACCAACATTTATCGTCATATAAACTATGCAAATAAACCACTGCTACGTTGACCTTCAGTCTCTTCGTCTACTTCTGCATCTTCCTATTCAGGTTGCGGAGCATGCGATGGCCGGTCGAGGCAATGCAAATAGGGCAGCGCTGTCAGAAAAGCTGAGTAAGCACGGTTTCTGGGCTCGTGGACTCGTTTTATAATTATTATTTCATACGTGGGCGCGAACACGAGCCCAACTTTTTCCCAAAACAGATTACGAAGCCAAGAAGAACACGCACATCTCCGACTTGAGCTACGTTGTCCCTCTTGCCGCGTTCAGATTGTATACTTAAACATCACAGCTGCCAGAGTCATTATATTACCGCGCCCACAATAGTAAACCATTGTTAGTTCGACAATGTAAATAGTCACGTGAAACAAAAGAAAGGGAGAGGGGAGTGCAATTTGTTTCTAGCTGGTACCTGCAACTTGCAATTGGTCATAATGCTTCTAACCAGCATCGCCTCCGCATTTGTGCTCCATCTTTAACGCAAACTTCCACCGTTGATGTCGATTCTTCGAGCGATTTAGTTATTCATAGACTAGAAAAAACCGTTAGCGGCTGTTTGCTTCGTGCTACTGCCGCTTAGAGTCCTGGTACTGTTAGAACAACTTCACCTTCAAGAACAGCACAGAGTCGTTAGAAAAAAACGTGCATGCGCAGATCAAGAAAACTCACAGCAAGAAAATAAAGAAAAGTGAAGTAAAACTACGCCAACATCCGACGCAACGAGGCCCTGTCGAGGCCGTTTACTTTAGAACTTGATCACGCATAGCGTGCGAGTGAAGCGCTTTCGCAACGCCGCTGTAGTGAACGTTCAACCTCAGCCTAACTCGATCGGTTCGTGGTTCGCATTCTGCGAGGGAGTCACGCTAACTTCATGCGTGTGCCTTCGCGAAATGTAAAATTGCACCAGGCTCCGTAAGGTTAAGAAGCGCTAATCATATGTTATATCAAAACTATTTTCACAAACAGCTATCAATATCCACATCTATCAAAAACACCGGAATCCGTATCTGCAGATAACTTAACGTCAGACTCTTACCGATCCGAATATAAATGTATTAGCTGTATTAGCTTTTAGTCACGTCTCTTCTCTTTTGAGTGTGAAAGGAAAATAAAAGTGATTGATTGATTGATTGATTGATTGATTGATTGATTGATTGATTGATTGATTGATTGATTGATTGATCAGCCTGTGCAGGGAATTCTAGAAATGGAGCATTTAGCCCGAGCTTCATATCACGAATTTAACCTATGAAATAACTCATTTGGCGATCGATTCGTGTATGCATAAACACCCTCAAGCATCCATGAAGCGCAAGCGAATATTAATCTTCCAATTGTCGTTCTTTAGTAATGTGTGGCGTTTCACTCCCCAAACCACGATATGATCATAAGAGATGCCGTAATGAAGGGCTCTGGAAATTTCAACCAACTGGTGTTTTTTAACGTGTCCTGCCATGGCACAGCTAACGGGCTTCAATAATTTCTCCTCCATCGAAATGCGGCCATCACGGCCGGAATTGAACTTGCCACCTTTGTGGTAGCAGCCGTTTGCTAATACGGAATTCTGAAAAACCGAATGAGCTCCACGATGATATCTACGGGTGATCTTTCCATGTACGGTCCAGCTTTTAAAAAATGCCTTCTCACGTTCAACAAACAAACAAAAATATGTTTACGAACGAGCACTCTTTTAAAGGTTTCAGTACACGCAAAACTCAATGAGCTGTCTTTAATTGAAATTATTTCTCTTGTTCATTATATTGTGCTACTCATGAAAGTTATGCACGCCATGTTATTTCTAAAAACATAAAAACTATCGGCACGGACTCTACCCTTGGTAATCTGCATGATCACCATCAATGTATTAGACTCTCCCACTAGATGCATTATTAAAAGCCAGAAATCATACGTGAACATAAGGCTGCCAATGATAGATCTTTTTCCTATATTTTTTATTATTGCTAGTTTTTTGTTTTTGTTTTTTTCCTCAGTATTAATATCATTATGATGGTATATTCACCTCTTTAGTAGCTTAGCTCGACATCATTTTTTTCATATAAATAAAAAAAACGTCATCTTTCTACACATGCGAACTTTGTTAGCAAACTGATACGGCCCTTGTTTTCTCTGCGCACCTGTTGCAGGCAACTAATTAGGCCACGGTACCGTCATTCCATCACAAACACGGACTGCTACCTAAAGGTTCGTCACGCAAAACAAAAAAGCAAAGAAACAGTAGAAGCATAGTATAAAGGGTAGACAGGGTAAAAACAGTGCCATGGTCATTCCGGTAATGAAATCTCCCGACAATTTATGAGGAAGCTCAGTAAAAGCTCGCAACTCTCTTTTTTGTTTTTTAATAAAAACAATACACGTCCTAGTAAAAAGCCCACGTCTGAAACATTTGTCATAACAAAGAAAAAATGATACACGAGGTAGTACTTTTGGCAAAACAGCTTCAAAAAGAAAGTGAACACTAAGTTTCATGATCCTGGGGACTCATCACAAAAAATTCTCCTGGCCCATTCGCAGAAGCCTAAGTAAAACAAGACCTGGCCAGCTTCAAGGACCGAGCTCTCGTGTAGCAGTAGTGGCTTATCTCGGACTAGCTTTTCTGCCTATCCACCTTCGTCCTGTTTTTTCTGTCGTGTACTTCATTTGCTTTTATATACCTTAGGGTGTCCTGGCTCCTTCTCATAAAGCAATTACGAGCATAGACCAGACGGGCAGATAATTCGCGCTTAGGCAGCCGTCTGTCATGGGTGCATTAAAAGAAATCGGAACGCCAGCTGCCGCAATACCGACAGGCTGCTCCTAGCACCACTGTTAGGAAGAGCAAATAAAAAAAAATGTAAGGGTGCAGCAACAACCAGACAGCCTGCCACTAGCGTATATAGCCCCAGCAAGCGAACGCTCTTAAGGTAAAGAGTGTTTCTGTCCGTGCGGAGGTCCTAGGACAGCGTATAGAAAATGCTCTGAAAGTGCTCCGGTCCGTGCAGACAAGTGATTCTAAATGCGACGAATACGCATTATCAGCGCGGAATGAAAGCCAGAACGCCCTTGAAGTTTCAAAAAAAAAGACACGTTGGCTAAGCAAAACGAGTTATTGAGAATGGCATTAAAACGCCTGTTTTTTTTCTTTTGACTTGAGCTACTTTGTAGATCTATTCGTTCTTGTCCCTTTTCGCCGTGTCTCTTTGCACCAGAACGGCTCGGGATCACGCGACGCTGGTATATATGACGCCACAACATCACCGTACATCTCGATTGGGAGGCCAGACTCAGCCTGCCGTTTTGCAACTATCACCGTTTTGCCAGCATCTGGTTGGCCTCTGTCACCGAGGGCAGAGATGGCGAATTGCTTCTAAAAAGTAAATGGGCTACATCACTAGTTACTTTTTGCAGTTTTTAAGTATGTAAGTAATATAGATTATAAATTACAGCTGGCCGAAAAAAATATGTTACGTTATTACTACTTATGAAAAAGTGATGAAATAATTTTGAAAATTTCTTTAGCAAAATACACTCATTCATGTACAATTTATGTACAGTTTGTGTTTACAGAACGTATGCAGTGAAGTCACCAATATCTTTTGCTCTATTTTTACAGTTAAGGTTTATCATCTAGACTAACTTGTCCTTATTATTACTCTTTTTTTCCCGGTCAGCTTACTTCGTTAATGTCATCAAGGAAGTGGGCGTAGTCTATGTTGTTCAATCATAGTCGCGAAAGTAATAGGTAATTTTCTTAAATGTACTAACTTCCGTTGATTTAGAACACTAGACTATTAATTACAGAAGAGATTAATTTACTACTGTAATTTTACTACTGACACGTCCGTGAGGAAGGACCTATACCGCGCAAGTCCAACATTCTCGCTACTTTGACAACAACTCTCTCCTTGGAACCAAGGCTTAAAAGACACCACCCTATTATCAGGAAAAATCATTAGATGAAAATACGAAGGCGCCGACCACAAGAGGACATACAACACACTGACGTTCCGACACCCAAAACAAGAGCCTCGTTCACAATAAAGGCGAAGAGAGGACAGCTAAGCGTCTTTTCACACCAACTAAATACTTCCAGAGCCAAGGCCGACAACAACGTGCAGCGCTAGCATTGACGTCAGGGATGACGTTTCTGTTCAGGTCACGTGACCTAGAGCTGTATAGCTGCAAAGAAATCCTGCCGCGTTCATTGTGCGAAATCGTTTGAGCACGACTGTCATTAAACTAATGGAACCAGTGAGACACCCTCATCATCTGGCCATTTACATTCGCACATCGTAGCCTACGAATTGTGAAGTCTTCTTCAAAAGGCTGGGCCGAAAACTACCACCAACCTATATGCGACTCTGGCTTACTTTTGACAAGCATTGGCTGCAATGTGACGTGTGGCGTCTTTGCGATATGCGTATCTCGCTTTCATGTTCGTTTTTGGCATTAGGTCGTGTATTTTTGGGAGCCTACATTTAAACTCCTGTGATCGGAACGTTTTCAATGTGGCCTGGACTCTTTTAGCAATGGAGCTGTTTAAGACGACCGTCAGTGCGTGAAAAGCAGACACAAAGGTATCATCATCATAAACCAGCACGCACTCTCCATCCTCTTAACCTTCTGCTTCACTGCCGAAAACCCTGCACCCATTTTCCAGGCGTGGGATGCATAACTATGAGTTCTGATGGACGAGACAACGAATACAGATGGATATAGAAATAAAAGAAGGAAGAAGGGTGAAGAGAATTACAGAGAAAAAATAATAAAATAAATACACTGGAAAATAGAAAGGCAGAGAAAAAATAGAGATAGAAAGTAGAAAAGAGGAGAGAGACAAACAGAAAAGGAAAGAAGCAGAGAGAGTGATACAATCTAAGAAACGAGGATATAGAGAGAGAAGTAGAAACAAACAAAAAGAAAAAAGAGCTAGAATAAATAAAGAGGAAGAGATAAAACAAAAAGGAGGAAAAATAAATCAGAAATTTAAAAAACGAGGCTGGCCTGCCAGTTCCCCACTTTTTTCAGATTTTGGCGACACTAGTGCGAACCTGCTTGTCGTCCATTTATTATCAACGGCCGACATAAGGCAAGAAACAGAGTTTCGTAAATGATTTTCAGGAATACTTAACTATTTCTTCTTGTTTTCTTCGTACACTTTCCCTTGAAACCAAGGATTTAAAGAACGATCGGCTCCCTTGTACACTTGGACAAATAGAAGGCATCCTGCAGCGAAGCTGCCATAACAATGTGTCGCAAAGCTCACATGCACCCTATGCCTCACTTTAAGACGGAATCGAAAGTGAGGGCCATCTTTGTTTTGCTCACAGCCGACGCATTGATCCTGCCCTTCGAAAGCTTTCAGCAATTAACGTGGCTTTACCCTGCCTCCGAGATCGGAGCCACGTCACCGGAATTTGTATTGCGCCCATGGTCAGACCAATTTTGACCAAGCTATGACATGATGCGATGACGTCACCATGAAACTTTACGTAACGTGACGTCACTGTGAGGCCATGCGGTGACTTCTTCTCGTGATGACTTTTTTTGCATCACTTCTTGCCGCTGCCGACGGTCAAATCTAGCGTTTTATTGGCCATCTGAGGCTTTCGCCTTCATAAGCGCACCCTACACGAACTTTGCTTGTCACTTGAATACACCACAAACAGAGGTGCGAGGCCACTCACCATCGCAATTTTCGGGCATAACTATAACGTATAAATTTATGCACATTAAACAGGTCTGTATAGGCCTCCGACCTCGGTAAACTACGGCGTATTTCACCAAGGTACTTGGTCTTGGAAAGAACACTGCAAAAGCTATATATTTCAGGTATCCCAGAATACCGCCTGACTGCAGACGTCTGACGAAATTACAGCGCGACTGCAAGCGTATCTTGCACCCATAACTCCAAGGTTTTTGTCGCATTGAAAGTCTCCATGGTACGGCGGCAAGTGCTCTGTGCCTCTGGGCAATTTTTTAGTCCGCGCCGTCTGAGAGGTTTACTGCGAGTTGCGTCATCCTTTCGCAACCGTCTAGGCATCTGCCACGCGTCAAGAGGCTCCGACGATTTGGAGAAAACGCAGACCGGACGATGTCCGTGGCGATCCTTACGCCGTTCTGGGTAAGTGCGGCCATGGAAAAGGACCGCAGTGGAATTTATGCTTAATTAAATGCCACGTAGGCTCCACCTCGATATTGAGATGGCACGATTTCGTGCGCCAGCTGTAAAAAAAAGTAACGATTGTTTCATACGTTGTATTTGGAAAATATGGCGTTGAAAATACATTTGTGTCAAAAGCCAGTCTCCTTCGTCCTTAATTAAAATTCAAGAAAGCAGTCCTGGAAGATTTTCTCTCTCCCTCCTCAAGTTAGCTATGCTGACCCTCACCTCTCGAAAGACCTGTGCTCAACGTTCTTACAAAGCTTTAGTGCAATCAATTGGTCTTTTTTTTTTGCTCTAAAATATTAACACTATACTACAGCTGCTTCCTGGGATTTCTCGCTTTTTTTCTTTCCGGTAACGCAAGTAGTCATATTTCACGCTTAGCTCGCTTATCAAATATCCGTAATTTATGACATCTTTACACCAGGTATAGCAATAATTTTTGTACATTCAAACGCACAAAAA